>OX387603.1:2500-536500 GCA_947568835.1 Protonemura montana | reverse complement strand
CCCTCCAACCTCTCTCCCGAACAGAACTGGTCATGTGTATGATGGTCACTCATCCAATACCTGACCCAGCGCAGTGTTGCTTAACTTTCATCCCTCCAACCTCTCTCCCGAACAGAACTGGTCATGTGTTTGATGGTCACCCATTCAATACCTGACCCAGCTCAGTGTTGCTTAACTTTCATCCCTCCAACCTCTCTCCCGAACAGAACTGGTCATGTGTATGATGGTCACCCATCCAATACCTGACCCAGCGCAGTGTTGCTTAACTTTCATCCCTCCAACCTCTCTCTCGAACAGAACTGGTCATGTGTATGATGGTCACCCATCCAATACCTGACCCAGCGCAGTGTTGCTTAACTTGGCTGACTTTGTTTGGTTTCCAGGGCGACCTAAGGAGATTGAAATCACTAAGAACGAGGATGCGCTCGGACTGACGATCACAGACAACGGCGCCGGCTACGCGTTCATAAAGCGGATAAAAGAGGGCAGCATCATCGACACAATACAGCATATACAGGTAACACGTCATGTTTTGTCCGTCCCTAACCTCACTTTCCAGGCCGACTGATTCTAACCTCACTCTGCGCTCCACAGGTTGGTGACCACATCGAACGTATCGACGGCGAAAATCTCGTGGGTCGACGTCACTTCGAGGTAGCTCGGCTGTTGAAAGAAATACCACGTGACTCAACCTTCGTCATAAGACTCGTTGAGCCACTCAAAGATGGGTTCAGTAAGTTAATACATCGCTGGGAAGTATATATGTTCAACTACAGAGCATCAGTGGGAAGTATATATGTTCAACTACAGAGCATCAGTGGGAAGTATATATGTTCAACTACAGAGCATCAGTGGGAAGTATATATGTTCAACTACAGAGCATCAGTGGGAAGTATATATGTTCAACTACAGAGCATCAGTGGGAAGTATATATGTTCAACTACAGAGCATCAGTGGGAAGTATATATGTTCAACTACAGAGCATCAGTGGGAAGTATATATGTTCAACTACAGAGCATCAGTGGGAAGTATATATGTTCAACTACAGAGCATCAGTGGGAAGTATATATGTTCAACTACAGAACATCAGTGGGAAGTATATATGTTCAACTACAGAGCATCAGTGGGAAGTTTATATGTTCAACTACAGAGCATCAGTGGGAAGTATATATGTTCAACTACAGAGCATCAGTGGGAAGTATATATGTTCAACTACAGAGCATCAGTGGGAAGTATATATGTTCAACTACAGAACATCAGTGGGAAGTATATATGTTCAACTACAGAACATCAGTGGGAAGTATATATGTTCAACTACAGAACATCAGTGGGAAGTATATATGTTCAACTACAGAACATCAGTGGGAAGTATATATGTTCAACTACAGAGCATCAGTGGGAAGTATATATGTTCAACTACAGAGCATCAGTGGGAAGTATATATGTTCAACTACAGAACATCAGTGGGAAGTATATATGTTCAACTACAGAACATCAGTGGGAAGTATATATGTTCAACTACAGAACATCAGTGGGAAGTATATATGTTCAACTACAGAGCATCAGTGGGAAGTATATATGTTCAACTACAGAACATCAGTGGGAAGTATATATGTTCAACTACAGAGCATCAGTGGGAAGTATATATGTTCAACTACAGAACATCAGTGGGAAGTATATATGTTCAACTACAGAGCATCAGTGGGAAGTATATATGTTCAACTACAGAGCATCAGTGGGAAGTATATATGTTCAACTACAGAGCATCAGTGGGAAGTATATATGTTCAACTACAGAGCATCAGTGGGAAGTATATATGTTCAACTACAGAGCATCAGTGGGAAGTATATATGTTCAACTACAGAGCATCAGTGGGAAGTATATATGTTCAACTACAGAGCATCAGTGGGAAGTATATATGTTCAACTACAGAGCATCAGTGGGAAGTATATATGTTCAACTACAGAGCATCAGTGGGAAGTATATATGTTTAACTACAGAGCATCAGTGGGAAGTATATATGTTCAACTACAGAGCATCAGTGGGAAGTTTATATGTTCAACTACAGAGCATCAGTGGGAAGTATATATGTTCAACTACAGAGCATCAGTGGGAAGTATATATGTTCAACTACAGAGCATCAGTGGGAAGTATATATGTTCAACTACAGAGCATCAGTGGGAAGTATATATGTTCAACTACAGAGCATCAGTGGGAAGTATATATGTTCAACTACAGAGCATCAGTGGGAAGTATATATGTTCAACTACAGAGCATCATTGGGAAGTATATATGTTCAACTACAGAGCATCAGTGGGAAGTATATATGTTCAACTACAGAGCATCAGTGGGAAGTATATATGTTCAACTACAGAGCATCAGTGGGAAGTATATATGTTCAACTACAGAGCATCAGTGGGAAGTATATATGTTCAACTACAGAGCATCAGTGGGAAGTATATATGTTCAACTACAGAGCATCAGTGGGAAGTATTTATGTTCAACTACAGAGCATCAGTGGGAAGTATATATGTTCAACTACAGAGCATCAGTGGGAAGTATATATGTTCAACTACAGAACATCAGTGGGAAGTATATATGTTCAACTACAGAGCATCATTGGGAAGTATATATGTTCAACTACAGAGCATCAGTGGGAAGTATATATGTTCAACTACAGAGCATCAGTGGGAAGTATATATGTTCAACTACAGAGCATCAGTGGGAAGTATATATGTTCAACTACAGAGCATCAGTGGGAAGTATATATGTTCAACTACAGAGCATCAGTGGGAAGTATATATGTTCAACTACAGAGCATCAGTGGGAAGTATATATGTTCAACTACAGAGCATCAGTGGGAAGTATATATGTTCAACTACAGAGCATCAGTGGGAAGTATATATGTTCAACTACAGAGCATCAGTGGGAAGTATATATGTTCAACTACAGAGCATCAGTGGGAAGTATATATGTTCAACTACAGAACATCAGTGGGAAGTATATATGTTCAACTACAGAGCATCAGTGGGAAGTATATATGTTCAACTACAGAGCATCAGTGGGAAGTATATATGTTCAACTACAGAGCATCAGTGGGAAGTATATATGTTCAACTACAGAGCATCAGTGGGAAGTATATATGTTCAACTACAGAACATCAGTGGGAAGTATATATGTTCAACTACAGAGCATCAGTGGGAAGTATATATGTTCAACTACAGAGTATCAGTGGGAAGTATATATGTTCAACTACAGAACATCAGTGGGAAGTATATATGTTCAACTACAGAGCATCAGTGGGAAGTATATATGTTCAACTACAGAGCATCAGTGGGAAGTATATATGTTCAACTACAGAGCATCAGTGGGAAGTATATATGTTCAACTACAGAACATCAGTGGGAAGTATATATGTTCAACTACAGAGCATCAGTGGGAAGTATATATGTTCAACTACAGAGCATCAGTGGGAAGTATATATGTTCAACTACAGAGCATCAGTGGGAAGTATATATGTTCAACTACAGAGCATCAGTGGGAAGTATATATGTTCAACTACAGAGCGTCAGTGGGAAGTATATATGTTCAACTACAGAGCATCAGTGGGAAGTATATATGTTCAACTACAGAGCATCAGTGGGAAGTATATATGTTCAACTACAGAGCGTCAGTGGGAAGTATATATGTTCAACTACAGAGCATCAGTGGGAAGTATATATGTTCAACTACAGAGCGTCAGTGGGAAGTATATATGTTCAACTACAGAGCATCAGTGGGAAGTTTATATGTTCAACTACAGAGCATCAGTGGGAAGTATATATGTTCAACTACAGAGCATCAGTGGGAAGTATATATGTTCAACTACAGAGCATCAGTGGGAAGTATATATGTTCAACTACAGAGCATCAGTGGGAAGTATATATGTTCAACTACAGAGCATCAGTGGGAAGTATATATGTTCAACTACAGAGCATCAGTGGGAAGTATATATGTTCAACTACAGAACATCAGTGGGAAGTATATATGTTCAACTACAGAGCATCAGTGGGAAGTATATATGTTCAACTACAGAGCATCAGTGGGAAGTATATATGTTCAACTACAGAACATCAGTGGGAAGTATATATGTTCAACTACAGAGCATCAGTGGGAAGTATATATGTTCAACTACAGAGTATCAGTGGGAAGTATATATGTTCAACTACAGAACATCAGTGGGAAGTATATATGTTCAACTACAGAGCATCAGTGGGAAGTATATATGTTCAACTACAGAGTATCAGTGGGAAGTATATATGTTCAACTACAGAGCATCAGTGGGAAGTATATATGTTCAACTACAGAGCATCAGTGGGAAGTATATATGTTCAACTACAGAGCATCAGTGGGAAGTATATATGTTCAACTACAGAGCATCAATGGGAAGTATATATGTTCAACTACAGAACATCAGTGGGAAGTATATATGTTCAACTACAGAGCATCAGTGGGAAGTATATATGTTCAACTACAGAACATCAGTGGGAAGTATATATGTTCAACTACAGAGCATCAGTGGGAAGTATATATGTTCAACTACAGAACATCAGTGGGAAGTATATATGTTCAACTACAGAACATCAGTGGGAAGTATATATGTTCAACTACAGAGTATCAGTGGGAAGTATATATGTTCAACTACAGAACATCAGTGGGAAGTATATATGTTCAACTACAGAACATCAGTGGGAAGTATATATGTTTAACTACAGAGCATCAGTGGGAAGTATATATGTTCAACTACAGAACATCAGTGGGAAGTATATATGTTCAACTACAGAACATCAGTGGGAAGTATATATGTTCAACTACAGAGCATCAGTGGGAAGTATATATGTTCAACTACAGAACATCAGTGGGAAGTATATATGTTCAACTACAGAGCATCAGTGGGAAGTATATATGTTCAACTACAGAGCATCAGTGGGAAGTATATATGTTCAACTACAGAGCATCAATGGGAAGTATATATGTTCAACTACAGAACATCAGTGGGAAGTATATATGTTCAACTACAGAGCATCAGTGGGAAGTATATATGTTCAACTACAGAACATCAGTGGGAAGTATATATGTTCAACTACAGAGCATCAGTGGGAAGTATATATGTTCAACTACAGAACATCAGTGGGAAGTATATATGTTCAACTACAGAACATCAGTGGGAAGTATATATGTTCAACTACAGAGTATCAGTGGGAAGTATATATGTTCAACTACAGAACATCAGTGGGAAGTATATATGTTCAACTACAGAACATCAGTGGGAAGTATATATGTTTAACTACAGAGCATCAGTGGGAAGTATATATGTTCAACTACAGAACATCAGTGGGAAGTATATATGTTCAACTACAGAACATCAGTGGGAAGTATATATGTTCAACTACAGAGCATCAGTGGGAAGTATATATGTTCAACTACAGAACATCAGTGGGAAGTATATATGTTCAACTACAGAACATCAGTGGGAAGTATATATGTTCAACTACAGAGAGTCAGTGGGAAGTATATATGTTCAACTACAGAGAGTCAGTGTATTTATGTTCCAGTCCACGTGGGTCCCAAGTCTGACGCCCGAGCTCGTAAGAAACCAGGCTACGGCAGCGGCAAGGAGACCCTCCGGTTCAAGGCCAATGGCACCGCAGAGATCACCAGACAGGTGAGACAACTTAACCTGGGACACCCGCGACAGGTGGAGATCGGGGTCCAAGTAGCTCAATTGGTTAGAGCAACACCCGCGACAGGTGGAGATCGGGGTCCAAGTAGCTCAATTCGTTAGAGTAACACCCGCGACAGGTGGAGATCGGGGTCCAAGTAGCTCAATTCGTTAGAGTAACACCCGCGACAGGTGGAGATCGGGGTCCAAGTAGCTCAATTCGTTAGAGTAACACCCGCGACAGGTGGAGATCGGGGTCCAAGTAGCTCAGTTGGTTAGAGCAACACCTGCGACAGGTGGAGATCGGGGTCCAAGTAGCTCAATTGGTTAGAGCAACACCCACGACAGGTGGAGATCGGGGTCCAAGTAGCTCAATTGGTTAGAGCAACACCCGTGACAGGTGGAGATCGGGGTCCAAGTAGCACAATTGGTTAGAGCAACACCCGTGACAGGTGGAGATCGGGGTCCAAGTAGCTCAATTGGTTAGAGCAACACCCGTGACAGGTGGAGATCGGGGTCCAAGTAGCACAATTGGTTAGAGCAACACCTGTGACAGGTGAAGATCGGGGTCCAAGTAGCTCAATTGGTTAGAGCAACACCCGCGACAGGTGAAGATCGGGGTCCAAGTAGCTCAATTGGTTAGAGCAACACCCGTGATAGGTGGAGATCGGGGTCCAAGTAGCTCAATTGGTTAGAGCAACACCCGCGACAGGTGGAGATCGGGGTCCAAGTAGCTCAATTGGTTAGAACAACACCCGCGACAGGTGGAGATCGGGGTCCAAGTAGCTCAATTGGTTAGAGCAACACCCGCGACAGGTGAAGATCAGGGTTCAAGTTCGAGGCTTGTGATTGGTTTGTTTTGTTCCTAGGACGATGAGGCAACCCTTGGCGTTGACAAGATCAACAATTTGCTGGAGAGCTTCATGGGCATCAACGACGCAGACCTTGGTAAGCCACAACGTCCAATTGAAACAACAACGTAGTAATGTTGAAACAATGAACTGCAAGAGATGACGGGGAATTTGTTAGGTTAGGTTATCAGTTATTTCCACCACGGTAAGTTGACCATGATTTGGGGAGGTGAAGAATACCTCGTAGAATATCGCAAAGGAAACTGTGGACAAAATCCTGGATTGTGGATCCATCGAGCTAAGGTGAGATGATCCATTAAGCTTAGGTGAGATGATCCATTAAGCTTAGGTGAGATGATCCATTAAGCTTAGGTGAGATGGATCTGACAGTGAATTTGACTTTTACAAAATGTGCTACAGTTTTGTTTGATATTCTGACAGCTACTAATATTGGTAGATGTCAGAATATTGAGAGAAACTCAATAATAAATATAAGCTTTGTGTTTATGTTTGTTTTAGAAAATAGTCTGTCAATTCTGCTGAATTCTGCTGAATGTTTACCTAGAAATACGTGTTAATAGTGACTGATAGCATATATAGTTCAAACGAAGAACACACATCTCTAGGTTTATCCGATGAGAATTATAAGCATCTAATAAATAAATAATAATAACTAGAAGCTCTTTAGCTTCAAGTCCGTGACACTCAGCTTTGTGTTATAGCAACGCAGATCTGGGACCTCGCGGTGGGGAAATCAAACAGCATGGACTTCGCAGAAGCCATCGACGGGTCGGACCTTGAAGCGTTCGGGTTCACCGACGATTTCATCATCGAGCTGTGGGGCGTAGTCACCGATGCCCGCTCGGGACGGTTCTAGCCGAGACTAGGACGAGAGAAATCGTGCCTTAGACGCTAGCGTGGCTTAGACGCTAGCGTGGCTTGGACGCTAGCGTGCCTTAGACGCTAGCGTGGTTTAGACGCTAGCGTGCCTTAGTCGCTAGCGTTGACAACCAAGCTGGACCTGAGACTCAGCCTTGCTGAGAAGCCACGACGTGGAAAGAGACGTCACGTTGAAATACACCTCGCCGCCAAAATAACTCTTTCCCTGCTAAACCCACAACGTCGGTTCCTGCATTCTGTTGGTGACATTTGCTACAGAAGTTGTAGGCTTTTAAACAAAACTTTAAACAGTTTGGTCAAACATTTTAATTTGTTTGTTTTGTTTTCTACAAGATCGAAATAATTTCTGCCTGAAATATTTATAATTATTAATAAATAAAAAGATTTCCAAAAAATGTTGGGTATTATTTATGTCATTCTGGCTGAAAGTCATCTCAGCCTCTTCCCTCTAGCTCAAAGATGAAGTTTTTGAGTCAGTACCACTACCAGGATCGCCAGGATCAAACCTAGGACCTCCCAAATGCAAGGCAGACATGGCGCTCTCACTACCAGGATAGCCGGCCACCAGGATCGAACCTGGGACCTCCCGAATGCAAGGCAGACATGGTGCTCTTACTACCAGGATAGCCGGCCACCAGGATCGAACCTGGGACCTCCCGAATGCAAGGCAGACATGACGCTCTCACTACCAGGATAGCCGGCCACCAGGATCGAACCTGGGACCTCCCGAATGCAAGGCAGACATGGCGCTCTCACTACCAGGATAGCCGGCCACCAGGATCGAACCTGGGACCTCCCGAATGCAAGGCAGACATTGCGCTCTCACTACCAGGATAGCCGGCCACCAGGATCGAACCTGGGACCTCCCGAATGCAAGGCAGACATGGCGCTCTCACTACCAGGATAGCCGGCCACCAGGATCGAACCTGGGACCTCCCGAATGCAAGGCAGACATGGCGCTCTCACTACCAGGATAGCCGGCCACCAGGATCGAACCTGGGACCTCCCGAATGCAAGGCAGACATGGCGCTCTTACTACCAGGATAGCCAGCCACCAGGATCGAACCTGGGACCTCCCGAATGCAAGGCAGACATGGCGCTCTCACTACCAGGATAGCCGGCCACCAGGATCGAACCTGGGACCTCTCCAATGCAAGGCAGACATGGCGCTCTCACTACCAGGATAGCCGGCCACCAGGATCGAACCTGGGACCTCTCGAATGCAAGGCAGACATGGCGCTCTCACTACCAGGATAGCCGGCCACCAGGATCAAACCTGGGACCTCCCCAATGCAAGGCAGACATGGCGCTCTCACTACCAGGATAGCCGGTCACCAGGATCGAACCTGGGACCTCCCGAATGCAAGGCAGACATGGCGCTCTCACTACCAGGATAGCCGGCCACCAGGATCGAACCTGGGACCTCTCGAATGCAAGGCAGACATGGCGCTCTCACTACCAGGATAGCCGGCCACCAGGATCAAACCTGGGACCTCCCCAATGCAAGGCAGACATGGCGCTCTCACTACCAGGATAGCCGGTCACCAGGATCGAACCTGGGACCTCCCGAATGCAAGGCAGACATGGCGCTCTCACTACCAGGATAGCAGGCCACCAGGATCGAACCTGGGACCTCCTGAATGCAAGGCAGACATGGCGCTCTCAATACCAGGATAGCCGGCCACCAGGATCGAACCTGGGACCTCCCGAATGCAAGGCAGACATGGCGCTCTCACTACCAGAATAGCCGGCCACCAGGATCGAACCTGGGACCTCCCGAATGCAAGGCAGACATGGCGCTCTCACTACCAGGATAGCCGGCCACCAGGATCGAACCTGGGACCTCCCGAATGCAAGGCAGACATGGCGCTCTCACTACCAGGATAGCCGGCCACCAGGATCGAACCTGGGACCTCCCGAATGCAAGGCAGACATGGCGCTCTCACTACCAGGATAGCTGGCCTCCAGGATCGAACCTGGGACCTCTCGAATGCAAGGCAGACATGGCGCTCTCACTACCAGGATAGCCGGCCACCAGGATCGAACCTGGGACCTCCCGAATGCAAGGCAGACATGGCGCTCTCACTACCAGGATAGCCGGCCACCAGGATCGAACCTGGGACCTCCCGAATGCAAGGCAGACATGGCGCTCTCACTACCAGGATAGCCGGCCACCAGGATCGAACCTGGGACCTCCCGAATGCAAGGCAGACATGGCGCTCTCACTACCAGGATAGCCGGCCACCAGGATCGAACCTAGGACCTCCCGAATGCAAGGCAGACATGGCGCTCTCACTACCAGGATAGCTGGCCACCAGGATCGAACCTGGGACCTCCCGAATGCAAGGCAGACATGGCGCTCTCACTACCAGGATAGCCGGCCACCAGGATCGAACCTAGGACCTCCCGAATGCAAGGCAGACATGGCGCTCTCACTACCAGGATAGCCGGCCACCAGGATCGAACCTGGGACCTCTCCAATGCAAGGCAGACATGGCGCTCTCACTACCAGGATAGCCGGCCACCAGGATCGAACCTGGAACCTCCCGAATGCAAGGCAGACATGGCGCTCTCACTACCAGGATAGCCGGCCACCAGGATCGAACCTGGGACCTCCCGAATGCAAGGCAGACATGGTGCTCTCACTACCAGGATAGCCGGCCACCAGGATCGAACCTGGGACCTCCTGAATGCAAGGCAGACATGGCGCTCTCAATACCAGGATAGCTGGCCACCAGGATCGAACCTGGGACCTCCCAAATGCAAGGCAGACATGGCGCTCTCACTACCAGGATAGCCGGCCACCAGGATCGAACCTGGGACCTCCCGAATGCAAGGCAGACATGGCGCTCTCACTACCAGGATAGCCGGCCACCAGGATCGAACCTGGGACCTCCCGAATGCAAGGCAGACATGGCGCTCTCACTACCAGGATAGCCGGCCACCAGGATCGAACCTGGGACCTCCCGAATGCAAGGCAGACATGGCGCTCTCACTACCAGGATAGCCGGCCACCAGGATCGAACCTGGGACCTCCCGAATGCAAGGCAGACATGACGCTCTCACTACCAGGATAGCCGGCCACCAGGATCAAACCTGGGACCTTGTTAATGCAAGGCAGACATGGCGCTCTCACTACCAGGATAGCCGACCACCAGGATCGAACCTGGGACCTCCCGAATGCAAGGCAGACATGGCGCTCTCACTACCAGGATAGCCGGCCACCAGGATCGAACCTGGGACCTCCCGAATGCAAGGTAGACATGGCGCTCTCACTACCAGGATAGCCGGCCACCAGGATCGAACCTGGGACCTCCCGAATGCAAGGCAGACATGGCGCTCTCACTACCAGGATAGCCGGCCACCAGGATCGAACCTGGGACCTCCCGAATGCAAGACAGACATGGCGCTCTCACTACCAGGATAGCCGGCCACCAGGATCGAACCTGGCATACGTCGTGTGGCCGACCGACGCCGCTCAGTGCTGCCACCTGGGCGGCGACGGCGACAACTCGCCGTCCATTGCTTCCTGGAAACGAGATCGCACGGTTACGCGACTTGACGGGAGTATCAGCCCCCAGGATCGCAGCCCGCCTCGTGCCACGGGCCGTGACTGCAGTTAGTGCAGCGTGTTCAGGTGTTCGTCACGCGTGCGTGTTTGCGTGCGTGTGTACATGCGTGTGTCCATGCGTGAGTGAATACAAGCGATAGACAGGCAGGCAAGGTGAGCCCGGCCATCTTATTTCTTCTGGCTCTCACAGCATCTCCTGGCAACCAAATCTCGGGCTAAACCCAACCCTAACTCGGCTTAACGCACGCTTAACGGCTGGTTAGCGTTCGTCAGGGATGCTCTAGTGTTAGCGATGCAATGCGACTGTGGGTTATGTTCTATGTGCTTTATGTTTTTGTATTGGCAAGATTTGTTGTACGTTAGTCTTGCAAGTGTCTCTATGGACCTCGTAGATGTCAGATTGAACCTTCAAGCATGAGATCCTACTGGTGACTCTAGCGTGCCGTGAGATTGACAGATGTTTTTGTACTTTAGAGTAGCGCCCCGTGTTCTACTGGTCGTGGGTTGTAGGGGTTGGTCGCCAGGGGGGGGAGGGGAGGGGAGGGGAGGGGGGCGTTTGTATCGATTGGAAGACGAGCTGGCTCCCTCTACGTCGTAGAGCGCGTGCTCCGAGAAGTGGCGAAGAGGCGGCCACGCTGTGGTATAATTGATCGAGACTGATTTTAGGCGGAATCTTTAGACAAACTTTAGTCTTGCTCTGTACCAAAACATGCCAACTCGAGGAGTCGAACAAAACTTGTCGCCTGCGCTGGCTTCCATCAAGTATTGCTCTTTACTTTTTATTTGCTTTTATTTGCTTTCTAATTGTAGAAACCGTCATTCACAAACCGTATCTCTATTTGAAATTTGGCGCCTTTGCTATTGTGGGTCACTGCATTGTGGAAGATTTTAGAATTCTACGCTGGGCGAGATGATTTATTCGAAAACAATTGACGGTAGCTGTCAAAAGATTGTTGTAAAAAATTCAAAAAATTCGATACCGCTTTAATCTTCTCTAAATACAACGAACAACGGAGTTAACTCGATGCTAAATAACCAAGAACAACGATAAATAATAAACAACACAAAATCATGATTGTTTTTAGACTCATGTCTACTTGATGTAAACTTAGCACTAGTTTTAACAAAAACTATTTCAACTGGGCTTTCAATGCCAAGTGAAGAACAACTAAATTTCCCTAAACTAGACTTACCCTTGATAAAGTAACAGGTACAAGTTACGAAACGTTGGGAAATGGGCACTGGTCAAATGGCGTCGGTTAATGATTGGATGATGATGAGGATGATGATGAACCTAACCTAGCTTAGAAGGGAGGAGGGGAAACCCGGTGCCAGCACGTAGCCTACTCCTGTCGAAGACCAAGGGGACCACCGGCTTAACGTCCCTTCCATCACCTAATCTTAATCTTGCCTAGAAGGGAGGAGGGGAAACCCGGTGCCAGCACGTAGCCTACTCCTGTCGAAGAGCACCAAGGTGACCACCGGCTTAACGTCCCTTCCATCACCTAATCTTAATCTTGCCTAGAGATACAATGACAGTCAATGCTTGCTTGCAGATTGACAGCTGTGCCCTGCCCGAGGGTTGGCGTCGAACATGGACGTCTATGACGGTGATCGGGTGCTGCAAAGGGTGCCAATGAGTCTGTGCTAGCGCCGAGCTGAGCCATGCACAATGCCAGGTATGAGACAAGTTATGTCTTCACTCATTGCAGTCGCTACTGGTTCGACTACAACCCCTACGCCACTGGAAGCATCTAATTCTAGGTCCACTGCAAACCAACTCCAGATTCACTGAAGCTGGGGGTTGCCAACTAAACCCCTCCCACTTGACGCCCCCTACTTTTCATTACTAACAGTTGGCAACAGTTGGAGAGTTGTTAGGCCACCCTCTTGATGTTTCGAGATCACTCGAGCCTGGAGGCCCACCTTGAGAAGGACGCGCTCTATTAACAAACAGACAACCTTCCTTCCAGAGATCCAATCCTTGCCAGCAGCTTCTAGGGAGACTAAACCTGATAATACTTTGTTTAAATCTAGCAAACATTTATAACTTCACCTGCCAACAATATCAAGGAAAGTCAAGTCATTACCGAAGTTAAGCAACACTGTGCTGGCTCAGGTATTGGATGGGTGACCATCATGCACATGACCAGTTCTGTTCGGAAGAGAGGTTGGAGGGATGAAAGTTAAGCAACACTGCGCTGGGTCAGGTATTGAATGGGTGACCATCATACACATGACCAGTTCTGTTTGGGAGAGAGGTTGGAGGGATGAAAGTTAAGCAACACTGCGCTGAGTCAGGTATTGGATGGATGACCATCATACACATGACCAGTTCTGTTCGGGAGAGAGGTTGGAGGGATGAAAGTTAAGCAACACTACGCTGGGTCAGGTATTGCATGGGTGACCATCATACACATGACCAGTTCTGTTCGGGAGAGAGGTTGGAGGGATGAAAGTTAAGCAACTCTGCGCTGGGTCAGGTATTGCATGGGTGACCATCATACACATGACCAGTTATGTTCGGGAGAGAGGTTGGAGGGATGAAAGTTAAGCAACACTGCGCTGGGTCAGGTATTGGATGGGTGACCATCATACACATGACCAGTTCTGTTCGGGAGAGAGGTTGGAGGGATGAAAGTTAAGCAACACTGCGCTGGGTCAGGTATTGCATGGGTGACCATCATACACATGACCAGTTCTGTTCGGGAGAGAGGTTGGAGGGATGAAAGTTAAGCAACACTGCGCTGGGTCAGGTATTGGATGGGTGACTATCATACACATGACCAGTTCTGTTCGGGAGAGAGGTTGGAGGGATGAAAGTTAAGCAACACTGCGCTGGGTCAGGTATTGGATGGGTGACTATCATACACATGACCAGTTCTATTCGGGAGAGAGGTTGGAGGGATGAAAGTTAAGCAACACTGCGCTGGGTCAGGTATTGGATGGGTGATCATCATACACATGACCAGTTCTGTTCGGGAGAGAGGTTGGAGGGATGAAAGTTAAGCAACACTGCGCTGGGTCAGGTATTGGATGGGTGATCATCATACACATGACCAGTTCTGTTCGGGAGAGAGGTTGGATGGATGAAAGTTAAGCAACACTGCGCTGGGTCAGGTATTGGATGGGTGATCATCATACACATGACCAGTTCTATTCGGGAGAGAGGTTGGAGGGATGAAAGTTAAGCAACACTGCGCTGGGTCAGGTATTGGATGGGTGACCATCATACACATGACCAGTTATGTTCGGGAGAGAGGTTGGAGGGATGAAAGTTAAGCAACACTGCGCTGGGTCAGGTATTGGATGGGTGACCATCATACACATGACCAGTTCTGTTCGGGAGAGAGGTTGGAGGGATGAACAATTCAATCTTGAATCCAATATTCTCTTGTCTACTGAATTCTAATAAATCTCTCTCACTCCCGATTTCTTTGAAAATAATCTCTTTCCTCGACAAGGATCGTGATTCGTGTTTAGAATTGAGCGCTATGGCAAGTTGGCAACCCTGTCTTGACACAAGCAACAAACCCTTCACTTGTTTCCCACATTCGCACAACGGTCAGTGATCAAGGCCAGCAACCAGAGCAACTGGAAACATCAGCTTCCTTGTTCATCATAGCAGTCAGTTGAGTCCAGCGTCTCGTGGTGGCTTCATGTTCGTCATATGTTCTGTCTCCACGGTCAGGTTTAAACAAGTTATTGTTACTCGTGTGCAGTGGTTTATTTTGTGCGTACGCTCACGCATCTTTCCTTGCAACAGTCGATCGCTTATTCCGGGAAAAGTTTGGTCTGCTTTACATTTAAATTCAAGAAACACGCGTTATTTTTACGCGTATGTGAACAATTTATTTGGAAATGGCATTCAACAGAACGTAGGTAAATTCACAGAATCTTATCATTCTGAAAAATAAATGCCGAATACACAAGCTCATAATTATGACAATGCAAAGCGATAGCAAGACTAAGCTTAGCTAAGCTCAGGCAACGCTAGCCTTTGTCAGGCAGCGCCGACAAAGCATAGCGAGAGTATAGAAATTGTTTCAATGTTTTTCAACTTTTAGCACGGCTTCCTTGTTCCCCCCAAGAAAACACACGATCTAGAACAGCACCTGAATTCAATTGAGAGCGAAGCCAACTGTTTCATTACAAATTAACCACTACTCGTGTGCTACTCGTGTGCTACTCGTGTGCTACTCGTTGCGATCTCACTCAGTTGTTTTTTCATCTTGAATGAAGCTTCTGTGCAAAGATTGTCAGCTAATGGAGGTATGTTCTACCGCGCGGTTAGGTTAAGTTGTGCCTCTTTAATGTCTAGCAACATAAAGCTTCCAACTGGCAGTGAATCTGATTGCACTCGGACTTCACCTGTTGACTTGATTGCTGTTGATTACCTGTCAGTCTCCGTTCAACTGTTTCTTGTGTATTTGTGCCTCCTCGATGGAGGGCGTTTCACAGGCATTGTGTCGGGTCACAGCTCGCCTTCGCGGTGCGTCACAGAGGATTGTTTTGTTAGGTGGGCAAAGCACGTTGGACTCCAGTCAGAAATATCACTTGTTTTCACCGATTTACTGGCCCTAATTGTTAGAAAACAGGCTTCAAAAACTATAAAATAATAATAATAATTCTTTATTTTGTCATAGAATGATGGTCATGATCTTAAATTGTCTGAACAAGGGTTTAGTAATAAATACGGTTGGGTTTTATTACCCAAGGATCGCAGCGTGGCTCCCACGAAGTAAAGCCTAGTCTCACTAAAACATATGAACGTAGTCAACTATTGTCTCGCTACCCTAAACTACATCCACAATTGTTTGAATTGGAAAACAGCGACCCATATTGTTGGGCCACCCTGTCAAAGCGCATGCTCAGTGCAAGCTGAGGAATGTCATGTTATGGCATTGCAATTTGTTTGTCATGTGTAGTTGAAAGAATCTTCAACATGAATCACACGTCACCCAGCCCCAGGGTTGTCTATGTTTAACTTGGCTGTCATTGCTTTAACATCAATTCTAAACCGAGTCTTTCTTTTCATAATGGTTACACTATTCTTTCTTGAAATCTTATATTGATTTCGTGTTCCCAAATATTCTTGCTCATTTATTTACTCTGATTGATAGTGGCCTTTAATCAAAGTAACATTTAATTTTGTTATTTGTATTATCTCTAGTATCATGACTAAATAACTAAAACAGGTTATTTGAGATCAGCTGGCTGGTTCCTATGCTCTATCCAGGTTATTTGAGATCAGCTGGCTGGATCCTATGCTCTATCCAGGTTATTTGAGATCAGCTTGTTGGATCCTATGCTCTATCCAGGTTATTTGAGATCAGCTGGCTGGATCCTATGTTCTATCCAGGTTATTTGAGATCAGCTGGCTGGATCCTATGCTCTATCCAGGTTATTTGAGATCAGCTGGCTGGATCCTATGTTCTATCCAGGTTATTTGAGATCAGCTGACTGGATCCTATGCTCTATCCAGGTTATTTGAGATCAGCTGGCTGGATCCTATGCTCTATCCAGGTTATTAGAGATCAGCTGGCTGGATCCTATGCTCTATCCAGGTTATTTGAGATCAGCTGGCTGGATCCTATGTTCTATCCAGGTTATTTGAGATCAGCTGGCTGGATCCTATGCTCTATCCAGGTTATTTGAGATCAGCTGGCTGGATCCTATGCTCTATCCAGGTTATTTGAGATCAGCTGGCTGGATCCTATGCTCTATCCAGGTTATTTGAGATCAGCTGACTGGATCCTATGCTCTATCCAGGTTATTTGAGATCAGCTGGCTGGATCCTATGGTCTATCCAGGTTATTTGAGATTAGCTGGCTGGATCGTATGCTCTATCCATGTTATTTGAGATCAGCTGGCTGGATCCTATGCTCTATCCAGGTTATTTGAGATCAGCTGACTGGATGCTATGCTCTATCCAGGTTATTTGAGATAAGCTGACTGGATCCTATGCTCTATCCAGGTTATTTGAGATCAGCTGGCTGGATCCTATGCTCTATCCAGGTTATTTGAGATCAGCTGGCTGGATCCTATGCTCTATCCAGGTTATTTGAGATCAGCTGGCTGGATCCTATGCTCTATCCAGGTTATTTGAGATCAGCTGACTGGATCCTATGCTCTATACAGGTTATTTGAGATCAGCTGGCTGGATCCTATGCTCTATCCAGGTTATTTGAGATCAGCTGGCTGGATCCTATGCTCTATCCTGGTTATTTGAGATCAGCTGGCTGGATCATATGCTCTATCCAGGTTATTTGAGATCAGCTGGCTGGATCCTATGCTCTATCCAGGTTATTTGAGATCAGCTGGCAGGATCCTATACTCTAGCCAGGTTATTTGAGATCAGCTGGCTGGATCCTATACTCTATCCAGGTTATTTGAGATCAGCTGGCTGGATCCTATGCTCTATCCAGGTTATTTGAGATCAGCTGGCTGGATCCTATGTTCTATCCAGGTTATTTGAGATCAGCTGACTGGATCCTATGCTCTATCCAGGTTATTTGAGATCAGCTGGCTGGATCCTATGTTCTATCCAGGTAATTTGAGATCAGCTGGCTGGATCCTATGCTCTATCCAGGTTATTTGAGATCAGCTGACTGGATCCTATACTCTATCCAGGTTATTTGAGATCAGCTGGCTGGATCTTATGCTCTATCCAGGTTATTTGAGATCAGCTGGCTGGATCCTATGCTCTATCCAGGTTATTTGAGATCAGCTGGCTGGATCCTATGCTCTATCCAGGTTATTTGAGATCAGCTGGCTGGATCCTATGCTCTATCCAGGTTATTTGAGATGAGCTGGCTGGATCCTATGCTCTATCCAGGTTATTTGAGATCAGCTGACTGGATCCTATGCTCTATCCAGGTTATTTGAGATCAGCTGGCTGGATCCTATGCTCTATCCAGGTTATTTGAGATCAGCTGACTGGATCCTATGTTCTATCCAGGTTATTTGAGATCAGCTGGCTGGATCCTATGTTCTATCCAGGTTATTTGAGATCAGCTGACTGGCTCCTATGCTCTATCCAGGTTATTTGAGATCAGCTGGCTGGATCCTATGTTCTATCCAGGTTATTGAAGATCAGCTGGCTGGATCCTATGCTCCATCCAGGTTATTTGAGATCAGCTGGCTGGATCCTATGTTCTATCCAGGTTATTGAAGATCAGCTGGCTGGATCCTATGCTCTATCCAGGTTATTTGAGATTAGCTGGCTGGATCCAATGCTCGATCCAGGTTATTTGAGATCAGCTGGCTGGATCCTATGCTCCATCTTTGTTGAGATGATCTATCTTGTGGTTTGTTTTATGTCCACCAGGGGATGACGGGTCATCAGGTTCACACAGATGCGTTGGGATCAACCGCGCATGTGCCACGAGTTGACGGGAAGCAAAGTCATGTTGTGCTGCGGCAGAAGGAAGGTCAGTACGCCACTGCCACATAGATTCCACGCCATTACGCCACTGCCATATAGATTCTACGTCATTACGCCACTGCCATATAGATTCTACGTCAGTACGCCACTGGGCGGAACAATTTGTCTAGAATGTTCCGTCTAGGGAAGTAATCTGCTCGGTGTCGGGGTGGGGTGGGGTGGGAGGATGGTTTATAAGCGAATGAGTACCATTCATGCATCCAGGGTAGCAGCAGAGGAAGCTCGGACTGTGTTATGTCTATGTCGGATTCACCCCGTTCAACGATTCACCGGGCGCTGGACTGCCTCGGTTGGGAGGGGAAGTGGGCCGTGAAGGAGGGGGGGGGGGGGGGAATTCCATCGTTTCCTGGTTCTAACCTCACGTGTCCTGCCGGCGCCGGATCAATCGGCCGCCTGCGTGACGTCACAATCCGGCGCAAGCGTCGTGACTTCGCTAGTACAACCTCTATACTACGTGGATAACGATCTCCCCTAGTCAACCTGTGTAACCCACTGGTCTGTACACACTTGCGTGGATAGCGCATCTCGTGGACTGGTTTCCAAGCCAGTGGGGTCTTCGATCTCCCCTATTCTACCTGTGTAACCCACTGGTCTGTACACACTTGCGTGGATAGCGCATCCCGTGGACTGGTTTCCAAGCCAGTGGGGTCTTCGATCTCCCCTATTCTACCTGTGTAACCCACTGGTCTGTACACACTTGCGTGGATAGCGCATCCCGTGGTCTGGTTTCCAAGCCAGTGGGGTCTTCGATCTCCCCTATTCTACCTGTGTAACCCACTGGTCTGTACACACTTGCGTGGATAGCGCATCCCGTGGACTGGTTTCCAAGCCAGTGGGGTCTTCGATCTCCCCTATTCTACCTGTGTAACCCACTGGTCTGTACACACTTGCGTGGATAGCGCATCCCGTGGACTGGTTTCCAAGCCAGTGGGGTCTTCGATCTCCTCTATTCTACCTGTGTAACCCACTGGTCTGTACACACTTGCGTGGATAGCGCATCCCGTGGACTGGTTACCAAGTCAGTGGCATCTTCGATCTCCCCTATTCTACCTGTGTAACCCACTGGTCTGTACACACTTGCGTGGATAGCGCATCCCGTGGACTGGTTTCCAAGCCAGTGGGGTCTTCGATCTCCCCTATTCTACCTGTGTAACCCACTGGTCTGTACACACTTGCGTGGATAGCGCATCCCGTGGTCTGGTTTCCAAGCCAGTGGGGTCTTCGATCTCCCCTATTCTACCTGTGCAACCCACTGGTCTGTACACACTTGCGTGGATAGCGCATCCCGTGGACTGGTTTCCAAGCCAGTGGGGTCTTCGATCTCCCCTATTCTACCTGTGTAACCCACTGGTCTGTACACACTTGCGTGGATAGCGCATCCCGTGGACTGGTTTCCAAGCCAGTGGGGTCTTCGATCTCCCCTATTCTACCTGTGTAACCCACTGGTCTGTACACACTTGCGTGGATAGCGCATCCTGTGGACTGGTTTCCAAGCCAGTGGGGTCTTCGATCTCCCCTATTCTACCTGTGTAACCCACTGGTCTGTACACACTTGCGTGGATAGCGCATCCCCTGGACTGGTTTCCAAGCCAGTGGGGTCTTCGATCTCCCCTATTCTACCTGTGTAACCCACTGGTCTGTACACACTTGCGTGGATAGCGCATCCTGTGGACTGGTTTCCAAGCCAGTGGGGTCTTCGATCTCCCCTATTCTACCTGTGTAACCCACTGGTCTGTACACACTTGCGTGGATAGCGCATCCCGTGGACTGGTTTCCAAGCCAGTGGGGTCTTCGATCTCCCCTATTCTACCTGTGTAACCCACTGGTCTGTACACACTTGCGTGGATAGCGCATCCCGTGGTCTGGTTTCCAAGCCAGTGGGGTCTTCGATCTCCCCTATACTACCTGTGTAACCTACTGGTCTGTACACACTTGCGTGGATAGCGCATCCCGTGGACTGGTTTCCAAGCCAGTGGGGTCTTCGATCTCCCCTATTCTACCTGTGTAACCCACTGGTCTGTACACACTTGCGTGGATAGCGCATCCCGTGGTCTGGTTTCCAAGCCAGTGGGGTCTTCGATCTCCCCTATTCTACCTATTCTACCTGGTTTCGAACGCAATGGTCTCGAACCCACTCGGGGTTCGAACCCGCAACCTGCCCCGTTGATTCCAACGTCCTCCCGAAGCGGCCCACTTTCCCGGGTCTCTGTCTGTCGAGGGGGGATCGAACCCGCGCCACCGGGTTCTGGGAAGGCGGTGACCCCGCGGGGCAGTGGTGCGCATGCTCCCCCCGACCCCTCATCGTGGTCGAAGCAGTCAGAGTTGCTGGCAGCGCTCGTTGTGGCAGAGATTGCAACCCAGCAACCTCCAGTCCCTTACCTTGGGTCCGTCCAGTGAGCTGTCCTTGTATCGCGCTCCTACCCGCCGTGTTATCCGTATCCTGAGTTCGAGTCTCCGTGAAGACCTTGTTGAGAGTTTTCTTCTGTGAGTGCCGCGTGTTCTGTGCCCGTTATGGTTGTGTCAGTTGGGCTGTGATCAATAGCCACCCACCGCGGGTTGGAGCGAGGGGTGGATCGAGGGGTGGGGGCAGGAGGGCGGCGATGTGTGACCGTGATGGGGCCGGCTGCTTCTTCTCCAAGAAGGTAACATTCAAGAAGTCACCGCTCATGTGGATCACTTAAATGATAGGCTTGGGGTTCGATCCCCGACCACCGGCCTGGATCTTGCACTAATGATCGGGTACAGTCGATAATTCATCTCGTCCCGAGCACCAAACTTGAACATTGGGGATGTAGACCCACACGTGGTCACACTTTTAGCAGCCCCCGGCTTCTACCAAACATTGGGGATGTAGACCCACACGTGGTCACACTTTTAGCAGCCCCCGGCTTCTACCAAACATTGGGGATGTAGACCAACACGTGGTCACACTTTTAGCAGCCCCCGGCTTCTACCAAACATTGGGGATGTAGACCAACACGTGGTCACACTTTTAGCAGCCCCCGGCTTCTACCAAACATTGGGGATGTAGACCCACACGTGGTCACACTTTTAGCAGCCCCCGGCTTCTACCAAACATTGGGGATGTAGACCCACACGTGGTCACACTTTTAGCAGCCCCCGGCTTCTACCAAACATTGGGGATGTAGACCCACACGTGGTCACACTTTTAGCAGCCCCTGGCTTCTACCAAACATTGGGGATGTAGACCCACACGTGGTCACACTTTTAGCAGCCCTCGGCTTCTACCAAACATTGGGGATGTAGACCCACACGTGGTCACACTTTTAGCAGCCCCCGGCTTCTACCAAACATTGGGGATGTAGACCCACACGTGGTCACACTTTTAGCAGCCCCCGGCTTCTACCAAACATTGGGGATGTAGACCCACACGTGGTCACACTTTTAGCAGCCCCCGGCTTCTATCAAACATTGGGGATGTAGACCCACACGTGGTCACACTTTTAGCAGCCCCCGGCTTCTACCAAACATTGGGGATGTAGACCAACACGTGGTCACACTTTTAGCAGCCCCTGGCTTCTATCAAACATTGGGGATGTAGACCAACACGTGGTCACACTTTTAGCAGCCCCTGGCTTCTATCAAACATTGGGGATGTAGACCCACACGTGGTCACACTTTTAGCAGCCCCCGGCTTCTACCAAACATTGGGGATGTAGACCCACACGTGGTCACACTTTTAGCAGCCCCCGGCTTCTACCAAACATTGGGGATGTAGACCCACACGTGGTCACACTTTTAGCAGCCCCCGGCTTCTATCAAACATTGGGGATGTAGACCAACACGTGGTCACACTTTTAGCAGCCCCCGGCTTCTACCAAACATTGGGGATGTAGACCCACACGTGGTCACACTTTTAGCAGCCCCCGGCTTCTATCAAACATTGGGGATGTAGACCAACACGTGGTCACACTTTTAGCAGCCCCCGGCTTCTATCAAACATTGGGGATGTAGACCCACACGTGGTCACACTTTTAGCAGCCCCCGGCTTCTATCAAACATTGGGGATGTAGACCCACACGTGGTCACACTTTTAGCAGCCCCCGGCCTCTACCAAACATTGGGGATGTAGACCAACACGTGGTCACACTTTTAGCAGCCCCTGGCTTCTATCAAACATTGGGGATGTAGACCAACACGTGGTCACACTTTTAGCAGCCCCCGGCTTCTACCAAACATTGGGGATGTAGACCAACACGTGGTCACACTTTTAGCAGCCCCCGGCTTCTACCAAACATTGGGGATGTAGACCCACACGTGGTCACACTTTTAGCAGCCCCCGGCTTCTACCAAACATTGGGAATGTAGACCAACACGTGGTCACACTTTTAGCAGCCCCCGGCTTCTACCAAACATTGGGGATGTAGACCCACACGTGGTCACACTTTTAGCAGCCCCCGGCTTCTACCAAACATTGGGGATGTAGACCAACACGTGGTCACACTTTTAGCAGCCCCCGGCTTCTACCAAACATTGGGGATGTAGACCCACACGTGGTCACACTTTTAGCAGCCCCCGGCTTCTACCAAACATTGGGGATGTAGACCCACACGTGGTCACACTTTTAGTAGCCCCCGGCTTCTACCAAACATTGGGGATGTAGACCCACACGTGATCACACTTTTAGCAGCCCCCGTCTTCTACCAAACATTGGGGATGTAGACCCACACGTGGTCACACTTTTAGCAGCCCCCGGCTTCTACCAAACATTGGGGATGTAGACCCACACGTGGTCACACTTTTAGCTGCCCCCGGCTTCTACCAAACATTGGGGATGTAGACCCACACGTGGTCACACTTTTAGCAGCCCCCGGCTTCTACCAAACATTGGGGATGTAGACCCACCCACACGTGGTCACACTTTTAGCAGCCCCCGGCTTCTACCAAACATTGGGGATGTAGACCCACACGTGGTCACACTTTTAGCAGCCCCCGGCTTCTACCAAACATTGGGGATGTAGACCCACACGTGGTCACACTTTTAGCAGCCCCCGGCTTCTATCAAACATTGGGGATGTAGACCCACACGTGGTCACACTTTTAGCAGCCCCCGGCTTCTACCAAACATTGGGGATGTAGACCCACACGTGGTCACACTTTTAGCAGCCCCCGGCTTCTACCAAACATTGGGGATGTAGACCCACACGTGGTCACACTTTTAGCAGCCCCCGGCTTCTACCAAACATTGGGGATGTAGACCCACACGTGGTCAGGAGTGGACGAGGTTCAGGCTCCCTAATATTGGCTGCTAGTGTTAAATCATCACAGTGGAGCTCTGGCCGAGTATTCCCGAGTTTATCCGAAGTTTTGATTCACAAACCGAGCGCCCGGCAGACTTGACTCTTACCACGGCTTGGTGGATTACGTTGCATGGAGGCAGTTTGAAGCCACGGCAGCCATCTTGAGAGTGTTTTGTTTTCACAGGAGGGTCGAGACGGCGGCGACATGGCGACGTCACCGCGACGCCAGACGCCTCAGAATCAGAACCAGACGCCGGGAAATGTGACGCATGCGCACCGTCAGCCTGGGCCACCTGCCATGGTGGTCCAGGGAGACTTCCGCAAGGTAACACGTGACCGTATGAAGCCAAGGCCGCCATCTTGGAAGTCCCTTTCTGTTAGTTCTCCCAAACACCCCGAGCTAGTTCATGTATTTCCTGGTTCATGATTAACCTGCCACTACAACTGAGATGCTTTGAAGACAAACCTCAAGATTTTCCTCCTCAAAGAAGAATTTGATAATTTAGAGGATTTATATAATAGAGATGATTAGGCTAGACATTGAAGTTATGTTTGACAGCTACAACAATAGAATAGAAATTGTATCAACAAAAGACGCAAGTCTACTTGATTTATTGTCAGGACTGCTCTTACCCTTGATAAAGTAACAGGTACAAGTTACAAAACGTTGGGAAATTCAGTTGTTCTTCACTTAGCATTGAAAACCCAGTTGAAATAGTTTTTGTTAAAACTAGTGCTAAGTTTACATCAAGTAGACATGAGTCTTGAAACCAACATAAGATTGGTACATTAGTACGACAGTGGCTCCACTTAACGTGATGTTCCGGTACTCTGCATTTTTGTCGGTAAGGTAGTCATTTGGCGGCCATCTTTCACGCAGAGACTGTAACATTGACGTTGTTTCTCTACCTAGAACCTGCACACTCAACGGTTTAACATTGACGTTGTTTCTCTACCTAGAACCTGCACTCAACGGTTTAACATTGACGTTGTTTCTCTACCTAGAACCTACACTCAACGGTTTAACATTGACGTTGTTTCTCTACCTAGAACCTGCACACTCAACGGTTTAACATTAACGTTCTGTCTCTACCTAGAACCTACACTCAACGGTTTAACATTGACGTTCTGTCTCTACCTAGAACCTGCACTCAACGGTTTAACATTGACGTTCCGTCTCTACCTAGAACCTACACTCAACGGTTTAACATTGACGTTGTTTCTCTACCTAGAACCTGCACACTCAACGGTTTAACATTAACGTTCTGTCTCTACCTAGAACCTACACTCAACGGTTTAACATTGACGTTCTGTCTCTACCTAGAACCTGCACTCAACGGTTTAACATTGACGTTCTGTCTCTACCTAGAACCAGCACACTCAACGGTTTAACATTAACGTTCTGTCTCTACCTAGAACCTGCACACTCAACGGTTTAACATTAACGTTCTGTCTCTACCTAGAACCTGCACACTCAACGGTTTAACATTAACGTTCTGTCTCTACCTAGAACCTGCACTCAACGGTTTAACATTGACGTTCTGTCTCTACCTAGAACCGGCACACTCAACGGTTTAACATTGACGTTGTTTCTCTACCTAGAACCTGCACACTCAACGGTTTAACATTGACGTTCTGTCTCTACCTAGAACCTGCACACTCAACGGTTTAACATTTACGTTCTGTCTCTACCTAGAACCTGCACTCAACGGTTTAACATTGACGTTGTTTCTCTACCTAGAACCTGCACTCAACGGTTTAAGATTGACGTTGTTTCTCTACCTAGAACCTGCACACTCAACGGTTTAACATTAACGTTCTGTCTCTACCTAGAACCTACACTCAACGGTTTAACATTGACGTTCTGTCTCTACCTAGAACCTGCACACTCAACGGTTTAACATTAACGTTCTGTCTCTACCTAGAACCTGCACACTCAACGGTTTAACATTAACGTTCTGTCTCTACCTAGAACCTGCACTCAACGGTTTAACATTGACGTTCTGTCTCTACCTAGAACCGGCACACTCAACGGTTTAACATTGACGTTGTTTCTCTACCTAGAACCTGCACACTCAACGGTTTAACATTGACATTCTGTCTCTACCTAGAACCTGCACACTCAACGGTTTAACATTTACGTTCTGTCTCTACCTAGAACCTGCACTCAACGGTTTAACATTGACGTTGTTTCTCTACCTAGAACCTGCACTCAACGGTTTAAGATTGACGTTGTTTCTCTACCTAGAACCTGCACACTCAACGGTTTAACATTAACGTTCTGTCTCTACCTAGAACCTGCACTCAACGGTTTAACATTGACGTTCTGTCTCTACCTAGAACCTGCACACTCAACGGTTTAACATTGACGTTGTTTCTCTACCTAGAACCTACACTCAACGGTTTAACATTGACGTTCTGTCTCTACCTAGAACCTGCACACTCAACGGTTTAACATTTACGTTCTGTCTCTACCTAGAACCTGCACTCAACGGTTTAACATTGACGTTGTTTCTCTACCTAGAACCTGCACTCAACGGTTTAACATTGACGTTGTTTCTCTACCTAGAACCTGCACTCAATGGTTTAACATTGACGTTGTTTCTCTACCTAGAACCTGCACTCAACGGTTTAAGATTGACGTTGTTTCTCTACCTAGAACCTGCACACTCAACGGTTTAACATTAACGTTCTGTCTCTACCTAGAACCTGCACTCAACGGTTTAACATTGACGTTCTGTCTCTACCTAGAACCTGCACACTTCTGGGGCAACTCATCCTCCTCCAAACGCATCCTTATCCTGCAAAAACAAGCCATCCGCATCCTAGCAGGAGTCTCCCGCCGCCAATCCGCCAAACCCCACTTCACAAAACTATCCATCCTCACACTCCCCTGCACACTCATACAGATTGCTTCCACTTATGTCCGCACCCACCCTGATCAATTCCCCCCCAACTCCTCTGTCCATCACCACACCACCAGAAACAGAAACAACATAAGACTACCGACTCACGCCCACTCCTCCTTCACAAATAGCCCCCACTACATCTGCACAATAATCTACAACAAACTCCCAGCCTCAATCGTCAGTTCAACCTCCCTCACATCGTTTGAAAGCCAGCTTAAGTCCTTCCTAATCCAACACCCCTTCTATACCCTCTCAGAATACCTCAACCATGACACCTCCCATTAGCCTCCATCCCACCACCAAACTCTAACTGTACCTAGACCATAGACCCAGCCTCCCAACATCTAACCCTGTATCATATCTGTATCATATCTGTATCATAACTGTATCATATCTTTCACCATCATTCACCAAAACCATACCATCATTATTATTATTATTTAAACATCATTTATCCTTCACCACTCATCTACATGTATCATATGATCATATAAAATTATTCTATTCTAACCATACGCATAATCATAGCATAATCATATCACATAGCATAATCATAATCATTGACGATACCCATACCATGTACAATGTACTAGTCAACGGGATAATAAATACAATACAATACAATACAATACAATACAATACAACGGTTTAACATTGACGTTGTTTCTCTACCTAGAACCTGCACTCAACGGTTTAACATTGACGTTGTTTCTCTACCTAGAACCTGCACTCAATGGTTTAACATTGACGTTGTTTCTCTACCTAGAACCTGCACTCAACGGTTTAACATTGACGTTCTGTCTCTACCTAGAACCGGCACACTCAACGGTTTAACATTGACGTTGTTTCTCTACCTAGAACCTGCACTCAACGGTTTAACATTGACGTTGTTTCTCTACCTAGAACCTGCACTCAATGGTTTAACATTGACGTTGTTTCTCTACCTAGAACCTGCACTCAACGGTTTAACATTAACGTTCTGTCTCTACCTAGAACCTGCACTCAACGGTTTAACATTGACGTTGTTTCTCTACCTAGAACCTACACTCAACGGTTTAACATTGACGTTGTTTCTCTACCTAGAACCTGCACACTCAACGGTTTAACATTGACGTTGTTTCTCTACCTAGAACCTGCACTCAACGGTTTAACATTGACGTTGTTTCTCCACCTAGAACCTACACTCAACGGTTTAACATTGACGTTGTTTCTCTACCTAGAACCTACACTCAACGGTTTAACATTGACGTTGTTTCTCTACCTAGAACCTGCACACTCAACGGTTTAACATTGACGTTGTTTCTCTACCTAGAACCTGCACTCAACGGTTTAACATTGACGTTGTTTCTCCACCTAGAACCTACACTCAACGGTTTAACATTGACGTTGTTTCTCTACCTAGAACCTGCACTCAACGGTTTAACATTGACGTTGTTTCTCCACCTAGAACCTACACTCAACGGTTTAACATTGACGTTGTTTCTCCACCTAGAACCTACACTCAACGGTTTAACATTGACGTTGTTTCTCTACCTAGAACCTGCACTCAACGGTTTAACATCAACGTTGTTTCTCTACCTAGAACCTACACACAAAGCTTAGACTGTCAACAATATAAAATATATAAAGGAAGCTCTGATAGCTCAGTTGGGAGAGAACCCGACCGGCAATTAGGAGGTCTCGGGTTCTTATCCTGGTATAGTTGCATATTATCCAGTCTTGCTTCCTTCTCATCATCTGCTTGCTGGTTTAAGCTTCCTAGTGGAAATGCCAGAAACCAAAACAAAACACTGCAATGTAGAATATGTTCTTGAATGTAAACTATGTTCTCTAATGTAGAATATGTTCTCTAATGTATTGTTACATTCTGTAGGTGAGTGGGATCAGCACGGAGATCTTCAGACAGATAGAGACGGTGGAGAACGATCACGACGCTACGACGGCTGCCGCACTAGAAGCTGTAGAACGTCGGGGCGAGATGTTGGTCCGTGTCCTAGATCCCCGTCACGTGGGTCGAGCTGCCAGCGACGCAGTCAAGAGATTCCTAGCGCTGCAGGTGAGCAATTAAACAACTACTAGGTTATAACTACCTCTGCTTTGCCTGTACATCGCAAGCCAGTCAGAAGGGTACAAGTACCAGGCATACAAATGTATTAACCTTGTCAAGGTATAGACTAAATAAGGTGACAGAAGGGCCGTTATATGCAGGCGCAAACACCGTCCTTGAACGCAAAGTAATACAGGATCGGTCCTTCAGGACGAGGCTCAGAGAGTTTTTAATGGACAACTGTTTCTACAGCGTAAACAAATTTTATAATTTCTAGACTTGTTATTTAAGATGTATTATTATTATTATTATTATTATTATTATTATTATTATTACCTTATGTAGCGTGGGTTTGTTCAGAGCTGATGGAGGTCTGACTCCTGTATGGTCTGTTCTGTTACAGGATGGGAAATATGGGGTGTTCCTGGTGGAGATAGTGAAGCGTCCAGGCCAGACGTTGGGTCTTTACATAAGAGAAGGCAACGGCCACGACAGGACGGACGGAGTCTTCATCTCACGCATTGCACTGGAATCAGCCGTCTACAACTCAGGTTGTCTCAAGGTAAACCAACACAAAAACAATTGTCATAGTAGCTCAGTTGGTTAGAGCAACACCCGTGACAGGTGAAGATCGGGGTTCAAGTAGCTCAATTGGTTAGAGCAACACCCACGACAGGTGGAGATCGGGGTCCAAGTAGCTCAATTGGTTAGAGCAACACCCGTGACAGGTGAAGATCGGGGTTCAAGTAGCTCAATTGGTTAGAGCAACACCCGTGACAGGTGGAGATCGGGGTCCAAGTAGCTCAATTGGTTAGAGCAACACCCGCGACAGGTGGAGATCGGGGTCCAAGTAGCTCAGTTGGTTAGAGCAACACCCACGACAGGTGGAGATCGGGGTCCAAGTAGCTCAATTGGTTAGAGCAACACCTGCGACAGGTGGAGATCGGGGTCCAAGTAGCTCAATTGGTTAGAGCAACACCTGCGACAGGTGGAGATCGGGGTCCAAGTAGCTCAGTTGGTTAGAGCAACACCCGTGACAGGTGGAGATCGGGGTCCAAGTAGCTCAATTGGTTAGAGCAACACCCGCGACAGGTGGAGATCGGGGTCCAAGTAGCTCAATTGGTTAGAGTAACACCTGTGACAGATGGAGATCGGGGTCCAAGTAGCTCAATTGGCTAGAGCAACACCCGTGACAGGTGGAGATCGGGGTCCAAGTAGCTCAATTGGTTAGAGCAACACCCGTGACAGGTGGAGATCGGGGTCCAAGTAGCTCAATTGGTTAGAGCAACACCCGCGACAGGTGGTGATCGGGGTCCAAGTAGCTCAATTGGTTAGAGCAACACCCGTGACAGGTGGAGATCGGGGTCCAAGTAGCTCAATTGGTTAGAGCAACACCCGCGACAGGTGGTGATCGGGGTCCAAGTAGCTCAATTGGTTAGAGCAACCCCCGGGACAGGTGAAGTCCCGGTTAATGAACCTGGTTATTGTTTATTAGGTCGGTGATGAGATCCTGGCAGTCAACTTGGTGGATGTGACGCGAATGTCTCTGGACGATGTCGTCATCATTATGTCGATACCTCGCCGCCTGGTGCTGGCCACGAGACAACGCAAAGCAGGTAACAAACTTGGGAAGCAAAATATCTGGACTCGTCAAGATTAAAGATACATTATGATCAGGGCATCGAACCAAAATTAATATCGGTTCGGGTTCAGTTTCAGGTTCGGTAAATGTGAAATTTCGATTCGAGTTCGGTTTCGGGTTCGATGCCCTGATTATGATTACACATTACAGATAAATTGCCAGAAAACAAAGAAAATGCGTATAGAAAAGATAATTTGATCGTAGCCTACGAACCATACCATGACCATACCATGACATAGGGGGACAATTCGGTACACCTTTTTTACTGGAATGAAATGAAATCTGGCAATTTTATATGAAATCTTATTTAAATTGCAAACGCTTGCAATGCGCGGGGTATTTTATTTGATGATGAACACCATAACCGTCTCAAAAATTAATGTCAAAAATTCATCTGGAAAATCGAGTCCCCATTGATCCTGTGACCCTGGAATCCAGCGAACTCGGATCTCGTGACCCTGGAATCCGGCGACCATCGCCCTTTGTGGTCACTTGGTTAATGCAAAATTCTGACGCAATCCCATAAAAAGCTAAATAATTTGAATTTACCTTGCTTGTGATAATGTTAATGTTAATTAATTATGTCATTCCTCCAGGTCAAGGAGTGTCGAGTCCACTCCTGCAGACTCGGGCTGAACACAAGGCCCCGCCGGTGGTGGTCATGAAACGGGACATGCGTGATGATGAAGATCGGGAAGATCGGGAGGAAGATTGCAGGAGACGGGACGCTAGGGACGCTAGGGACGCCAGGGAAGCCCGGGACAGGATGGACGCCCGGGAACAGCTGACAACTTCGAGGTTAGCACGGTCACTTGATCATAAACTTTGTTCAGAACAACTAACTTTCCGTTTCAACAAGTGTCAGCCTTTCTAGACCAGCCCTATGTTCCCCTATCCGACCCTATATGTCTCTATGGCAGCCCCATGCAGCCCTATGCAACCGTATGGACCCTATATGTCTCCCTATGTCCTATGGCAGCCCTATATGTCTCTCTATGGCAGCCCTATATGTCTCTCTATGGCAGCCCTATATGTCTCTCTATGGCAGCCCTATATGTCTCTCTATGGCAGCCCTATATGTCTCTCTATGTCCTCCCTATATGTCTCTCTATGTCCTATGTGACCCTATATCTCGACTTGTTTTATGTTCAGATCTCGTCTCGGTCTCACTGGTTTGGGATCTCAGCATCACCTTGACTCCAACGGTCACGATGCTCTCGGGGGCAACGACCTCTACTACAACTCAAGGCCGGAGGAGAGCGCGCGCCGTGGAGAAAGAAGAAATCACGACCAATGGTAGGCACAAATGTGATTGTAAAATCCTTACCATTACTACCAATATTATAACCTTTATTTACTTGTTCATGTTATAAACGGTACAATATTACCATCATGTTACCTACATATAACAATCTTTACTAGAATAGGCCGATACAACTACAATATATTTGTTAGCAGCCAATAAACAAATAAAGTTATTCTGTATAATTGCAGGTCGTACCAACCCCCGCCGCCGCCTGTCATAACTGAGCAGCCAAAGACTCAGCATTACCAACCTTACGAGCGCGGATATCCGAACACGTTGGAGTCGTTGGCAGAGAAGGTAGATGAAGGAACAACACGGTCTTATACATTACAAAACATAGACCAACCTAACCTGTTGGTCTTTTACTAAAAATGACATTTCCCTAAAAAATAAGTTGCATTCTTCTCAGATTAGACTGAAATTGTGGTCACGATGTGAAATTACAAGAAAGCTGACTCGGATTGCAAGATCTTGGACGTTACCCTGAGCTTTGCCAGTAAAATATGAGAGAAGCTAAATCTTAAATGACACTTACACCAAAAAAATCATTTGACTTTGTTTGCGATCCAGGTGGCCTAACTTCAGGTCGAACTTTGCAGACGATATTTCTGTGTTGACAACTTAGCACCCAGACTTGTCACCAAATATCGGTCAAATATTTTTGTAATTATATAAAAATAGTTGTCGTGCTCGGTTCCATAAGCCACGTTGATTCTATGTGTTTCCGTCCTCCCTTTCCCCCTCCTGCGGCAGATACACGCGTTCTACGGGGGCCCGATGCCGGGGGCGGGGCGTCGTGCGTCAGGAGGCGGGACCCGATCAGGCATGACCACGCCCACCACGCCGCTAGGCGGGTCCGGGGGCGTGGCTTACTACGGAGCTACGCGGCGCGCGCACGTGATGCCGCGCTCGGGATCCGATCAACATCTGCCGCGCACGGAGTACGCAACCCACACCGCGCTGCGCAGCAGTCTCAAGTCACAGCACGGGTAAAACAACACTCGCTTGTTATTGTTGGCTCTAAAGTTGAATTGTAGGTTATAAGCAGAGAAACAACGTCAATGTTAAACCGTTGAGTGTGTAGGTTATAGGCAGAGAAACAACGTCAATGTTACAGTCTCTGCGTGAAAGATGGCCGCCAAATTACTACCTTACCGACAAAAATGCAGAGTACCGGAACATGCCGTTAAGTGGAGCCACTGTCGTATGAAATGTAATTTCAATATTTCTCGTAGGTTAACTCGCTTTTGTGACTTTTCATGCTCAAAAAATCTCCATCAATGTTTACCTCAACGATTGATAAACACGTAACGATATTAAAAAGCGAGTTAACCTACGAGAAATATCTTATTTGCCTCTGCTATATCTAACGGGTACAAGAACCACGACTTCTAAAGAGCTTGGAATATGAGGAATAAGAACCAGACGCTGTTGCAACGTTGCTTGCCGTGTTAATGTTAGGTTAATGTACAATGTTGCAACATTGCTTGCAGCTACGGCAGCAGAGGAGAGCCTCCTGGACGCCAGCAGCAGTTCACTACGGGGACTCTAACACGACGGCACCGCCCGGCACTAGACTACGCCTCAGACACCGAGGCAACCTGCTCAGCCTCGCCCAGGACCTCATACTACTACTACCGGTACAAACAACATGGTCGCCATGGAGACAATTAGAGTTGACCACCGCTAAACCACACCCCTTTGTTCACATTCCAGTCAAGGGCTGACACAAGCGACACGCCCCCCTCCAAGCTCCGCCCCCTTGATGTCTTCGGGACTGCGTTCCAACTCACTGCCACGAGATCATCGAGGTCGACCGTCAGCTCCACGTAACCACGGCAACGTTAGGTTCGATGCACGATCAGGAGTCGTTGGGGGCTTAGCTGAGCACGACGACAGCGATGGGGCTTTGTCTGCTCCAGAGCTGCCAACTGCCAGGCGAGACAGAGGTAAGTAACCAATATGTAACCACGGCAACGTTGGGTTTGATGCACGATCAGGAGTCGTTGGGGGCTTAGCTGAGCACGACGACAGCGATGGGGCTTTGTCTGCTCCAGAGCTGCCAACTGCCAGGCGAGACAGAGGTAAGTAACCAATATGTAACCACGGCAACGTTAGGTTCAATGCACGATCAGGAGTCGTTGGGGGCTTAGCTGAGCACGACGACAGCGATGGGGCTTTGTCTGCTCCAGAGCTGCCAACTGCCAGGCGAGACAGAGGTAAGTAACCAATATGTAACCACGGCAACGTTAGGTTCAATGCACGATCAGGAGTCGTTGGGGGCTTAGCTGAGCACGACGACAGCGATGGGGCTTTGTCTGCTCCAGAGCTGCCAACTGCCAGGCGAGACAGAGGTAAGTAACCAATATGTAACCACGGCAACGTTGGGTTTGATGCACGATCAGGAGTCGTTGGGGGCTTAGCTGAGCACGACGACAGCGATGGGGCTTTGTCTGCTCCAGAGCTGCCAACTGCCAGGCGAGACAGAGGTAAGTAACCAATATGTAACCATAGCAACCCATGAAGAACAAGAGACAAATTGTTCTCAACAATAGAATGTAACCTAAACGCCGTTCAGGCGTGATTTTATCCGGCGCAGTAATTTGCTTTAAAACAATGATATTTTAATAAAAGCAAACCAAGAAACTCAGACAACACAAGAAGAACAAGAATAAAATAGTGTTCAACAATGTGTTGGCTTTCAAACAGAATTTTTGGTGACTTGGAATTACAAAGTTAAAACTTTAAATAAAAGTATCTTTTGAGAGAATATGGATCGCTTATCATCTCGGCTCAATGAGCATGTGTATGTCATTCTGAACTCATCTGCCATCTAGTAGCAAACTGTAACACTATGTTTAAGTGTCATGATTTCTTGCCAGATGGCAGCAGTGGTTCAGATTATGAAGCCAAGACTGCTGTGCTTTGAAACAGAATATTTGGCGACTTGGAAATACAAACAAAATATCAATGGGACTTCTAACTTTGACCTCCTAATGACAGTTTAAAAGTTAAACCCCAGCCTTGCAGGTTCAAATATTAAACAATGATTTGCACGGAGAGAAAATAGTGACGGCTGCTAAATTAAATTTCTTTTATGTGACAGGACAAAGCCTTCCTGAATCATCAACAAATTCAAATTATATTTACATCTTTTTTGTGTATTTATCTACACAGTCAGCTAAACGGGGAAAATCACTTTTGTCCTAACCTTTGATTAAGCAAGATTTAAAATGCGTCGGTAAAACTGGTTCCAAGTGAGAGAGTAAATGGTCGAGCGCTTTTAAGCCGTATAAAAGCCGGGTTATAAAAGTGACAGCAGCCGATGTTTCAATCAGAATAAAGCTGAAATAACAAATAGCAAGCAAATCTTCTGACATTCTGTGCTGTGTTAATGTTCCTGATTGAATGTCATGTACATGTTCTCAGGACGGCTTCCCTCCAGCCCCAGTGTATTCACTGCCAGCGAATACAGAGCGTGGTTGTCTCGTACTCCCTCCACCAGCGCCATCTACGAGAGAATCCGTCAGTCACGTGAGATGGTGCAACGACAGCGAGCAGCGCGATTCTCATGCAGTGCTGAAAATATCAACCTCATGCACCGTTCTGAGGTTATTCTTAGCTTCTAGACATCTCACATACCTGCCATAGAACATAGCATCCAGTCAGCTGATCTCAAATAACCTAGATAGAGCATAGGATCCAGTCAGCTGATCTCAAATAACCTGGATAGAGCATAGGATCCAGTCAGCTGATCTCAAATAACCTGGATAGAGCATAGGATCCAGTCAGCTGATCTCAAATAACCAGGATAGAGCATAGGATCCAGCCAGCTGATCTCAAATAACCTGGATAGAGCATAGGATCCAGCCAGCTGATCTCAAATAACCTGGATAGAACATAGGATCCAGCCAGCTGATCTCAAATAACCAGGATAGAGCATAGGATCCAGCCAGCTGATCTCAAATAACCTGGATAGAGCATAGCATCCAGTCAGCTGATCTCAAATAACCAGGATAGAGCATAGGATCCAGCCAGCCGATCTCAAATAACCTGGATAGAGCATAGGATCCAGCCAGCTGATCTCAAATAACCAGGATAGAGCATAGGATCCAGCCAGCTGATCTCAAATAACCTGGATAGAGCATAGCATCCAGTCAGCTGATCTCAAATAACCAGGATAGAGCATAGGATCCAGCCAGCTGATCTCAAATAACCTGGATAGAGCATAGGATCCAGTCAGCTGATCTCAAATAACCTGGATAGAGCATAGGATCCTGCCAGCTGATCTCAAATAACCTGGACAGAGCATAGGATCCAGCTAGCTGATCTCAAATAACCTGGATAGAGCATAGGATCCAGCCAGCTGATCTCAAATAACCTGGATAGAGCATAGGATCCAGCCAGCTGATCTCAAATAACATGGATAGAGCATAGGATCCAGCCAGCTGATCTCAAATAACCTGGATAGAGCATAGGATCCAGCCAGCTGATCTCAAATAACCTGGATAGAGCATAGGATCCAGCCAGCTGATCTCAAATAACCTGGATAGAACATAGGATCCAGCCAGCTGATCTCAAATAACCTGGATAGAGCATAGGATCCAGCCAGCTGATCTCAAATAACCTGGATAGAGCATAGGATCCAGCCAGCTGATCTCAAATAACCTGGATAGAGCATAGGATCCAGCCAGCTGATCTCAAATAACCTGAATAGAGCATAGGATCCAGCCAGCTGATCTCAAATAACCTGGATAGAGCATAGGATCCAGCCAGCTGATCTCAAATAACCAGGATAGAGCATAGGATCCAGCCAGCTGATCTCAAATAACCTGGATAGAGCATAGGATCCAGTCAGCTGATCTCAAATAACCAGGATAGAGCATAGGATCCAGCCAGCTGATCTCAAATAACCTAGATAGAGCATAGGATCCAGCCAGCTGATCTCAAATAACCTGGATAGAGCATAGGATCCAGCCAGCTGATCTCAAATAACCTGGATAGAGCATAGGATCCAGCCAGCTGATCTCAAATAACCTGGATAGAGCATAGCATCCAGTCAGCTGGTCTCAAATAACCTGGATAGAGCATAGGATCCAGCCAGCTGATCTCAAATAACCTGGATAGAGCATAGGATCCAGCCAGCTGATCTCAAATAACCTGGATAGAGCATAGGATCCAGCCAGCTAAACTCTAAAATTAGCTCAGCTTAATTGACTCCTGCTCGTTGCCAACAATGTATTGGTTTCCAGGATGCTATGGCTGCTGCCAGCTCGAGTGGCTACGTCAGTGCTAGCGGATATCGAGGCCCCTCCTCCTCGGTGGGCGGTGGTCACGTGACTAGTACTCTCGACCGCCACCAGTACCGCCACCAGTCAGCTGCGTCCTCGGCGGAACGGAACGCAAGCTCGTTGCGACGAATGCGTCACTTGTTGGAGCTTGAGGCACGGCATTGTATGCCGACCCAGTCAACTCCAAGCACTCCTTCAAGGCACTCACCAGCGCTTGACAAGCAACGCTGTCTAGAGATCAACCCAGCAGAGTTCATCAAATACAAACCAGAGAAACCTCATTCTATGATGTCAGGTCAGTTCATAGTCCTTACCTTACATGGCCTTGCCTTGTCATGCCATGCCATGCCATGCCATGCCATACCTTGCCTTGCCATGCCAGGCCATACCTTGCCATGCCATGCCATGCCATGCCATGCCATGCCATGCCTTGCCTTGTGCTTGTCTCTGATTGGTTTGTTTTTTCTTGTTCCAGACTCTGAGCCAGGAGTCAGTGGTTTGCTCTGGGTTCATCTCCTCGCTGGGCGTGGTCTACGTTCCACTGCCTCCACTTCAGCAGTCTCCACCCCAGGGACCCCATCAGGTCAACCACCTATAGGTGAGTAGCACTGAGCTGGGTCAGGTATTGCATGGGTGACCATCATACACATGACCAGTTCTGTTCGGGAGAGAGGTTGGAGGGATGAAAGTTGAGCAACACTGCACTGGGTCAGGTATAGGATGGGTGACCATCATACACATGACCAGTTCTGTTCGGGTGAGAGGTTGGAGGGATGAAAGTTAGTACAGCAACTTCACTCGCCTTGCTTATCAACCTCTCAACAGCATGGATTTGTGGAGGAATCCTGTTGTTCGCGTTGTACCGTCCTTCGGAAGGGACGTTAAGCCGGTGGTCACCTTGGTTCCCTGAGATCAGCGTTTCAATCCACGTGGTTTTGTTTCAGGGGTTGGTGGCAGTGGGGAACTTCGCGACCTGTACTGCGTGCTAGAGTGCGACCGGGTGCACAAGGCTCGCACCGTGGTTCGAACCGGAGACCTCGTCTTCGACTGGGACGAAACGTTTGAGCTCGACCTTGTAGACAATCGCGAGCTCGACCTACTGATCTACTCCTGGGATCCGCAATACCGACACAAGCTTTGTTACAAGGTACGTACCAACTGCCTGACCTGCTGATTTAGTTATTAGCTCCTGATAGTTCCCCAACATGTTTTACTATCTGCTTGTCTTCCTTGCAGGGGTCCGTGCGCCTTGCATCGGTCCTCCAGGAATGTCCCATGCACCAGCTAGCTCTCAAGATGGAACCTCGAGGCACACTCTACGTCCGTCTCAGACATTCTGACCCGCACCAGACATTCCGTAGGAGGGGACCACAGACACACATGTCCCTAGGACGCAAGCCGGTAAGTTAAGCAACACTGCGACTATTGGATGGGTGACCGTCATACACATGACCAGTTCTGTTCGGGAGAGAGGTTGGAGGGATGAAAGTTAAGCAACACTGTGCTAGGTCAGGTACTGGATGGGTGATCATCATACACATGACCAGTTCTGTTTGGTAGAGAGGCTGGAGGGATGAAAGTTAAGCAATACTGCGCTGGGTCAGGTATTGGATGGGTGACCATCATACACATGACCAGTTCTGTTCGGGAGAGAGGTTGGAGGGCTGAAAGTTAAGCAACACTGCGCTGGGTCAGGTATTGGATAGGTGACCATCATACACATGACCAGTTCTGTTTGGTAGAGAGGTTGGAGGGATGAAAGTTAAGCAACACTGCGCTGGGTCAGGTATTGGATGGGTGACCATCATACACATGACCAGTTCTGTTTGGGAGAGAGGTTGGAGGGATGAAAGTTAAGCAACACTGTGCTGGGTCAGGTATTGGATGGGTGATCATCATACACATGACCAGTTCTGTTTGGGAGAGAGGTTGGAGGGATGAAAGTTAAGCAACACTGTGCTGGGTCAGGTATTGGATGGGTGATCATCATACACATGACCAGTTCTGTTCGGGAGAGAGGTTGGAGGGATGAAAGTTAAGCAATACTGTGCTGGTTTGTTTGCAGACAACGTCTCTCTATGGCAGTGAGCTGGAGACTGTGGTGGCCCGTGAGGGAATGACAGGGGGTGTGCCGGGAGGGGTACCCACCTCTGTTACCCTAGCAACACAGGGCGGTGGCGTCCCGCCGCTGCCACTGATCGTGCGCCGCTGCGTGGAGGAAATCGAGCGACGGGGACTCGACATTATCGGTAAAGTTGGCAGATAGACATTCGTTAGGCCCTACTTCATGCCCTACTTCATGCCCTACTTCATGCCCTACTTCATGCCCTACTTCATGCCCTACTTCATGCCCTACTTCATGCCCTACTTCATGCCCTACTTCATGCTCTACTTCATGTTCCAGGCCTGTATCGACTCTGTGGGTCGGCTAGCAAGAAGCGAGTCCTCCGAGAGGCATTTGAACGGAATGCCCGCACGGTGGACCTGACCCCCGACAATGTTCCTGACATCAACGTGATCACCGGAGTCTTGAAAGATTACCTCCGAGAACTGCCCGAGCCGCTCTTCACCAAGTGTCTCTACCAGATGATGGTCGATGCCCTCAGTGTTTGTCTACCAGACGACCCAGCAGGCAACGCTAAGCTCATGTTCTCCATCCTCGACTGTCTACCCAAAGTCAACCGGGTACGTAGCTCACCCTTTATTGTGATATCATTATATCATCTTCCTTGGTTCCAAGCTGTGGTTATTTGGAGCAAAAATATTCCAGGGTTGGGAAAAGTTTGGTCTGCTTTACATTTAAATTCAAGAAACACGCGTTATTTTTACGCGTATGTGAACAATTTATTTGGAAATGGCATTCAACAGAACGTAGGTAAATTCACAGAATCTTATCATTCTGAAAAATAAATGCCGAATACACAAGCTCATAATTATGACAATGCAAAGCGATAGCAAGACTAAGCTTAGCTAAGCTCAGGCAACGCTAGCCTTTGTCAGGCAGCGCCGACAAAGCATAGCGAGAGTATAGAAATTGTTTCAATGTTTTTCAACTTTTAGCACGGCTTCCTTGTTCCCCCCAAGAAAATACACGATCTAGAACAGCACCTGAATTCAATTGAGAGCGAACCCAACTGTTTCATTACAAATCAACCACTGGGTCCAAGTATCAGGGTTGCAGAAGTTTCTAGAAACTCTATGTTCTTGTTTCTGTCCAGTGCACCCTGATCTACCTGCTGGACCACCTTGCGCTGGTAACATCTCAGTCCGATCGCAACAAGATGACGGCTCAGAACCTCGCTGTCTGCTTCGGTCCAGTGTTGATGCTGCAGTCAGAAGAACACCAGGAACTGCAGTTTAACCAGCCAATCAGCGTCTTGAAATACCTGCTGGAGATCTGGCCAGCTAAGTCAGGTACCGTGCCAAGTACTTGATAGAGACGTGGTTGATTGATTGATTGATTGTTTGATTTCCTTTATTGGCTTAAAGAAAAAAACATTTACAAGCCATGAATCCTGTTCTAGGGATTAACTATCCTTTACTATCGTACTAATAGTACTAATATCGTTACGTGTTTATCAATCGTTGAGGTAAATATTGATGGAGATTTTTTGAGCATGAAATGTCTCAAAAGCGAGTTAACCTACGAGAAATATTGAAATTAAATTTCATACGACAGTGGCTCCACTTAACGTGATTTTCCGGTACTCTGCATTTTTGTCGGTAAGGTAGTCATTTGGCGGCCATCTTTCACGCAGAGACTGTAACATTGACGTTGTTTCTCTACCTAAAACCTGCACTCAACGCTAGCACTAACCACCGGTATACTTGTACCCCTAAGTTAGAAATCAATAAATAAATAAATAAAAATACATCTCAGACCTAGGAACTAGCATAGGTCAGATTGCCTACTAGCACTAACCACCGGTATACTTGTACCTAAGTTAGAAATCAATATATAAATAAATAAAAATACACCTCAGACCAAGGAACCAGCATAGGCCAGATTGCCTACTAGCACTAACCACCGGTATACTTGTACCTAAGTTAGAAATCAATATATAAATAAATAAAAATACACCTCAGACCTAGGAACTAGCATAGGTCAGATTGCCTACTAGCACTAACCACCGGTATACTTGTACCTAAGTTAGAAATCAATAAATAAATAAATAAAAATACACCTCAGACCAAGGAACAAGAGGGCTGACAAGATGGCTGACGATACGGGTATGGCAAGAGAATCGCTCTCAGTAAAGTGTGCATTTTTGGAAGATCTTACGTGCATCGAACTTAGGAAAGAGTGTGAGAAGATGGGGCTTTCTGCGGCAGGCAAGAAAGATGACTTGGTTGGGCGATTAAAATCAGCCATCGAAGAAAACAAAGCTAAAAACGAATCGACAGGCGCAGATAACGTAGAAGGTAAGCGTGACGTCACCTGTCATTTGTCCTGTCAAGTTAACATAATAATGGGCTTGCAAGTAAATCTGACAGAGAAAGAAAGGTTAATAATTGAGAAAAATAAGCGCAACGAAAACTTAGAAGAAATTATTTCAATGCAAAGGGACAAAATCAAAGAATTAGAGGAAAGATTAGGAAAACAGAGGCAACACGACTGCGCATGCGCACAAGGATCCCCACCCATGAGCTACACCAATGAACGACAGTCAGCTGTTCAAAGGATGGTAGACATGATCGAATCGCCACAGAAAATAATGCAAGCAAATCGGGACAAAGAGGAACGAAATAGGCTACAGGTGGAGGGAAGAGCTAAAGAAACTAAGAGAAATGCTGTGGGAGGGAAACAAAATAAAAATCAAGAAATAGAGGCAAAGAACCAAGGAAACCCCCATGGAAGACCAGGAACGGTGGGAAGAGAAGGAAACCAGGACAGTACCGATGCAGAAGACAAGGATGAAAGGGAAAAAAGAAGCGAAAAATATAGAAACTTGATAGCAAGGACGAAAAAAGGAATCGAAGGGAGAGAAGAAAGTGATCAGGAGCTAAGATTCCAGGAGAGGAGAGTGAGGATTGAAGGAGACTCTATGATAAGAGTGGCTGGAGAACACTGCAGACGGAAGGGATGCGAAGTGACAGTCTACCCGGGTATTAAAGTGTCTGAGCTGGCCAAACAAATATGCAGGCAACAAGAAGAGAGTGCTGAACCGGAGGTCATAGCAATCCATGTAGGGACTAACAATGTCACGAAAAAACGCTCGAAGGTACATCTGGTAGCAGAGATAGACGAATTGATAGACACGGTGAAAGAAAAATGGGGAAACGCCAAGTGGGTTGTGGGTGGCTTGGTATATAGAAACAATGTGTACGATACCACCATAGATAAGCTTAACGAGGGCATAAAATGGTTATGTGACGAGAAGGACGCTGTCTTCTATGATCCGAACACCAGGCTAACACAGGACGACATGGCGCGAGACGGCTTACATCTGAACAAGAGAGGTGGACAGCGTCTAGGGAGCCTAATCAGTGAAAAAATAGAAGAAGCCCTGCAACTACACCAAACGATAACCGCCAAAGACAAATAGCAACCAAAGAACGACGGAGCCAAAGGACTAAGGAAGAAGACCAAAGAAAACGAATCTAGTCAAGAGCGACAGGATAAGACTGAAGGAAAGACTGAAGAAAACAAGGCGGAGCCATATACAAATAAACATGAAGACGTAATTAAAAAAAGCAAGTATGCAGACCACAGGAAAAAGTGCCAAGGACGAAGAAAGAGTATACCCACCGAACAGCAAAAGACAGGCACCCCCAAACAGTATTCCGGCAGGGTACAGAGAGAGAAGCTAAAAAGCAGCAAACTGGACTTAGAAATAATGCACCAAAACATCTGCAGTATCCAAAACAAGGTCGAGGAGCTCGAGGTTTTTCTAGACACAGCGGGAGCAGTTGACGTACTATGCATATCAGAGCACTGGCTAAACAGAAACCAAGAAAACCTTGTGAGAATCAAAGACTACGAGCTGGCAGCCAGCTTCGCGCGTGCAAAAAAAATGGGAGGCGGCACGTCAATATACGTAAACGCAACCAGGAGATGGCACTACATGACTCGAACTGACATAGGCGAATCAGGTAAAGAAAACGTCATAGAAGTATGTGGGATCGAAATAGAAGCTCCATCGCCATTAATCATAATGTCATTGTACCGCCCGCCAAACGAAAACAAACTCAATAACTTCCTGGACAGGCTAACTCGGTTAATTACCAGATTAGAAAGGGAGGGTAAAAGGATCATTATCCTCTGTGACCTTAACATCGACTTCATGACCCAAAACAAAAATAGGAACAAACTTGAAAATATACTCGCATTGCACAACATGACCCCAAACGTCAACTTCCCAACACGGGTCACCAGGACAACAAGCACGGCCATAGACAACGTGATATCCAACTTTACTCTAGGAAAAAAACCAAAATCAGTTGAGACAGGGCTCTCAGACCACTATGGTCAAGCAGTGTCAGTAAAAATAACAGCTAAAGAGCAGGGAAGCAAAACAACCACCAAGAGAATAATATCAGAAATTAAGCTGGAAGAGTTCAAAGAAGAGCTAGCGCATCAAAACTGGCAAGAAATAACTGCTGCAGCTACAACAGACGACAAATTCAACCACTTTCTCAAAATCTTTCTATCAGCGTACGAGATAAAGTTCCCAAAAAAGAAGTACACCGCACGGAGCAACCGGAACAAGAGTAAACCCTGGATGACACAAGAGATAAAAGAAATCTGCATGCGCAAAAGGAGAACATACTTGCTCACGAGGAAAAGATTTGGAGAAAAACACGAGAAGGAACTACAAGCATTGAAAAAAAAAGTACAAAGACTAGTCCGGAGAAGTAAAAGAAGCTGGAATGACGCAGCCATCAAGAAAGCAAAAAACAAGAACAGTGCTTCATGGGATATCATTCACGAATGCCTAAGTAAGAAGAAATTGGGCGAGGCAGGCAAAAATCAGCCTAAAAGATGGAAGATACTACTGGATGAGAAGATAACATCAAACGGAAAGGAAATAACAACGGCATTCAACGACTACTTTACTTCAGTGGCGGCAAGAACAATCAATGATCCCACAGACACTCGACAAGAATGCATGAACAAACTTCAAAACCTCCCGACACCTGCAAACCTAATGCAGCTCGAGCCCACAACTTACAGAGAGATTATCGATATCATCAAGGGCCTAAAGGAGAAGAAATCATGGGGATGGGACGAGGTGCCGTGCAAAGTTGTAAAAAAAGTTAGCTTCCAGATAGCCGGCCCCCTGGCGGAAATATGCAACCATTCACTCGCGACTGGAGAGTTCCCAGCGGCTGCCAAGTGGACAATAGTGAAGCCAATCTACAAAAACAAAGGACCGACCACCGAAAAGGATAACTACCGCCCGATCGCACTCCTCACGTACTTTGCTAAAATCATAGAAAAAGTATTCCTAGTCAGACTAAACAAGTTCTTGGCCGATAACAACGTAGTGTGCAAAAACCAACACGGCTTTCGTAAGGGGCATTCGACGAGCACAGCGATATATGCGATGACCCATCGAATAACAAGAGCGCTAGAAGACAAAACAAAGGTAAGCGCAATCATGTGCGATCTTACCAAGGCATTTGACACTATCAATCATGGAGCACTAATTGGGAAACTAGGCCACTATGGAATCAGGGGCGCGGCGGGGAAGTGGGTTGAATCATACCTGTCTGGCAGGCTGCAAGCGGTGGAACTATGCATAGAAGGCGAAAACGTATCATCACATTGGAATCCCATCCAGACCGGACTGCCACAGGGGTCGTTACTTGCCCCAATACTTTTTACCCTCTATATCAATGACCTTCCTGACAACATGAGAAGCGAGTGCACCGACACCTTACTGTTCGCGGACGACACGAGCCTGATAGTCACAGGCGCAAATGAGGAGAAACTGACATTAAACATCAAACAGACCCTGACAAGAATCGAAGAGTGGTTCAAAATAAACAAACTAAAGTTGAACAGTGAGAAAACAAATATAATCAAATTCTCAGTGAGAGGAAACTCAAGAACCACAGAAGAAGGCACGATTAAAACAGTGAACAACAGCACTTTCCTGGGACTAGAAATCGACCATAGACTCAAGTGGAAAAGCCACATTGAGAAACTAAAAAAAAGACTGAATGCAGCGTGCTTTGGACTTAAGATCCTAGCAAAGGAAGTAAGTTTACCTACCCTCAAGATGGCCTTCCACGCAAATGTCCAATCCCTGGTACGCTACGGAATAATAGTCTGGGGAGGGGGACCAATTGCGAGAAATATATTCATTCTACAAAAAAGGGCGTTACGAATAATAAAGAGAGCTAAAAAACGAAAATCATGTAGACCCATCTTTAAAGAACTAGAAATTTTAACGGTGGCCTCACTTTACATCCTAGAGGTACTTTTGTTTGTAATTGACAATCCTGGTGCTTTTACATCAACCCAAGAAGTACACGGGAAAAACACGAGAAGAAAAGAAATTCGTGTAATAGAAAATGTGAAATTAGACATCTCCAGGCGTGACGCTTCATTTGCCGGTGCTATCCTTTTTAATACTTTACCGACGACCCTGAAAGAAACAAGAACGGACCGAAACATTTTTAAGAGCAGGGTCAAAACTTTTTTAATAGAGCATTGCTTTTATACCATCGACGAGTACACTAAACGACAGAATTGCAATTGTTCTACTTGTAAATAAATTTTATTATATTGACGTATTTCAATGCTCCTAAGTGTATCTATGTATTATTTTATACTTTTATTGGAGCGTGTGTGTAATTTAAAAAAAAAACTTATGTACAACGAAATAAAGAACCTTTGAAATTGAAATTGAAATTGAACCAGCATAGGCCAGATTGCCTACTAGCACTAACCACCGGTATACTTGTACCTAAGTTAGAAATCAATAAATAAATAAATAAAAATACATCTCAGACCTAGGAACTAGCATAGGCCAGATTGCCTACTAGCACTAACCACCGGTATACTTGTACCTAAGTTAGAAATCAATAAATAAATAAATAAAAATACATCTCAGACCTAGGAACTAGCATAGGCCAGATTGCCTACTAGCACTAACCACCGGTATACTTGTACCTAAGTTAGAAATCAATAAATAAATAAATAAAAATACACCTCAGACCTAGGAACTAGCATAGGCCAGATTGCCTACTAGCACTAACCACCGGTATACTTGTACCTAAGTTAGAAATCAATAAATAAATAAATAAAAATACACCTCAGACCTAGGAACTAGCATAGGCCAGATTGCCTACTAGCACTAACCACCGGTATACTTGTACCTAAGTTAGAAATAAATAAATAAATAAATAAAAATACACCTCAGACCTAGGAACTAGCATAGGCCAGATTGCCTACTAGCACTAACCACCGGTATACTTGTACCTAAGTTAGAAATAAATAAATAAATAAATAAAAATACACCTCAGACCTAGGAACTAGCATAGGCCAGATTGCCTGCTAGCACTAACCACCGGTATACTTGTACCTAAGTTAGAAATCAATAAATAAATAAATAAAAATACACCTCAGACCTAGGAACTAGCATAGGCCAGATTGTCTACTAGCACTAACCACCGGTATACTTGTACCTAAGTTAGAAATCAATAAATAAATAAATAAAAATACACCTCAGACCTAGGAACTAGCATAGGCCAGATTGCCTACTAGCACTAACCACCGGTATACTTGTACCTAAGTTAGAAATCAATAAATAAATAAATAAAAATACACCTCAGACCTAGGAACTAGCATAGGTCAGATTGCCTACTAGCACTAACCACCGGTATACTTGTACCCCTAAGTTAGAAATCAATAAATAAATAAATAAAAATACATCTCAGACCTAGGAACTAGCATAGGTCAGATTGCCTACTAGCACTAACCACCGGTATACTTGTACCTAAGTTAGAAATCAATAAATAAATAAATAAACTTGAGATTGTGGGAACGGTAGAGAGAGTATAAAGTGGTCGCTTCGTACGAGTGTTATCAGTGCTACCTTCCACAGACAGTCCGCGAGACTTCGATGCTGCCGGCGCCGGGAGTTGGAGGAACGGCAGCCTCGGTGGGTGTGGTGGCAGCACTGGGGCCGAACTGCCGGCTTTCATCCGTCGTGCAGCCGCTGCAGCCGACGCAGCCCGCAACGCAGCCGCGACCGACCATAATCGGTGGCCCCTGGACGCTGGGACGAGCTTCCCGCCAGCAACCCAAGCAGATCGGTAACATAACCTTACTCATTGTGTGCAGTCCCATATGATAACCAAGTTTTAAGATCCTTGTGTGCTATGCTTGTGCTTATTGCTATGTCAATTGTGTGCAGTACCATATGATAACCAAGTTTTAAGATCCTTGTGTGCTATGCTTGTGCTTATTGCTATGTCAATTGTGTGCAGTCCCATATGATAACCAAGTTTTAAGATCCTTGTGCGCTATGCTTGTACTTATTGCTATGTCAATTGTGTGCAGTCCCATATGATAACCAAGTTTTAAGATCCTTGTGTGCTATGCTTGTGCTTATTGCTATGTCAATTGTGTGCAGTCCCATATGATAACCAAGTTTTAAGATCCTTGTGTGCTAAGCTTGTGCTTATTGCTATGTCAATTGTATGCAGTCCCATATGATAACCAAGTTTTAAGATCCTTGTGTGCAATGCTTGTGCTTATTGCTATGTCAATTGTGTGCAGTCCCATATGATAACCAAGTTTTAAGATCCTTGTGTGCTATGCTTGTGCTTATTGCTATGTCAATTGTGTGCAGTCCCATATGATAACCAAGTTTTAAGATCCTTGTGTGCTAAGCTTGTGCTTATTGCTATGTCAATTGTATGCAGTCCCATATGATAACCAAGTTTTAAGATCCTTGTGTGCTATGCTTGTGCTTATTGCTATGTCAATTGTGTGCAGTCCCATATGATAACCAAGTTTTAAGATCCTTGTGTGCTATGCTTGTGCTTATTGCTATGCTGATAGTTTCCCTATGATTTCAGTCGTGTCCTCCCCCGATACCCCAACGAGTGAGTCGTCTCCAGACGACGTGGTTCACAAGACTCCGCCCCCCGCCACTCCAAGGACCAATGGGAAGGCTGCATTCAACAAGGCTGCGCCCCCCGCTGCCCCGCGCGCCAATGGGAAGGTCACGTTCCACAAGGCGACGCCCCCAACTGTGTTTGGCCACGCCCAGACCGGCTACACCAGCGTTCAAGGTCAAGGGCAGACCAACTTTGCAGTCCCCGGGCAGAATCAAGGAGGCTTTGCTGGCTCCAGCATCAACTATAGTGGTTCTAATCAGAACCAAAGTGGTTCTCAAAACCAGGCCAACTTTAGCAGTTCACAAAACCAGGCCAACTTTGGCAGTTCTCAAAACCAGGCCAACTTTGGCAGTTCTCAAAACCAGGCCAACTTTGGCAGTTCTCAAAACCAGGCCAACTTTGGCAGTTCACAAAACCAGGCCAACTTTGGCAGTTCTCAAAACCAGGCCAACTTTGGCAGTTCTCAAAACCAGGCCAACTTTGGCAGTTCAAGCCTAAACTTTGTAGATTCCAACGAAGTGCCGAGTAGTTACAGTGGCTCCTCCCCCTTGCCGCCCGGTGGCAGCAAGTTCGGGGCAACGTCTCCATCGTCGGCTACGTTCCTCCCGTCGCAGAACGCAGCCTCGGGACTGTTCGGTCCCACGGTCAACTTCTTGCCCTCGAGAGACGGGTCAGACGGGGTCGATGACCCCATGTTGCAGACTCCAACTTCATCCACAACAACCGAGGATTCACGCAAAGAAGCAACAGCTCGTGAAGGAGACGTGGAAGCCAGCGATGATGACCTCGACAAAGCGTTCTGAGCTAGAACGACTGGAACGACTGGAACAACTGGAACGAGTGGTAGGTTTTGCATTGGAAAGCACAGTTGGGCACTGCCTCTATGATGGAATAGAGCTGGGCACTGCCTCTATGATGGAATAGAGTTGGGCACTGCCTCTATGATGGAATAGAGCTGGGCACTGCCTCTATGATGGAATAGAGCTGGGCACTGCCTCTATGATGGAATAGAGCTGGGCACTGCCTCTATGATGGAATAGAGCTGGGCACTGCCTCTATGATGGAATAGAGCTGGGCACTGCCTCTATGATGGAATAGAGCTGGGCACTGCCTCTATGATGGAATAGAGCTGGGCACTGCCTCTATGATGGAATAGAGTTGGGCACTGCCTCTATGATGGAATAGAGCTGGGCACTGCCTCTATGATGGAATAGAGCTGGGCACTGCCTCTATGATGGAATAGAGCTGGGCACTGCCTCTATGATGGAATAGAGCTGGGCACTGCCTCTATGATGGAATAGAGCTGGGCACTGCCTCTATGATGGAATAGAGCTGGGCACTGCCTCTATGATGGGTTGGGTTTAAACCATGATGGCAATACTGGAATGGAAAGCAATAAACAACGACAAGAGGCAACGATAAAGTTTCGCCAGCAAAAGTCGAGTCTCAACGTGGAATCCGAATTGCGTTGTTATTTCTCGACTCGTAAAACTAAACGGCTGCGGAATAATCGCGATGTAATTACCGTTCAACAAGTCAATTACCGGCTTGACTGCGTTCCCCGAAGTATACGACGGAGATTATAAATATGTAGGTAATAAAACACAAGAATGTGCGGCTCGTACGAATGAATGTAGTCGGCCGCGATGTAGTTAGGTTATGTTAGGTAATGTAATAATAATTAATATAAATGTTAGCGGGTTTCTTGTTTTGTTCGGTGGGATGTTGGTACCACTGAAATGCACAATTATTACCGTGGAGTCGCGCTCGGAAATTACGTGCGTTCAGTCGCGGTTTAAGAAACTTCAAACTCTTCGATTGGAGTCAAAGCCAATTATTTCTGAAGCACTAACCTAACCTAACCTAGGACTAACCTAACCTGAGAGTTCTACGTGGTTTGTGGTTTCCTCGTTCGTTGAGACAAAGTTTACGATCGATTCACCTCCAATTAATAACAATTAAATTAGTGGTTGACGTTCGATCCAATGTTAACCAATCAAAATCATGTCCTACTAATTAATTAATACAAATTTAATCAATTTTAAAAAACGGAGCAAAAAAACTACGCTAGGCTAGAAATATATTGACAAAAAAATATATAGTAGAAGAATTTTTCACGAATCTAAAGAATTGTTCTGATTTTCCGCGATGTGTGTTGTTTGTTTGTCTGTCGGAGAGAATTACCGACAGCGACGAAGCTTTGCGTCAGGAATGAAACGCCAGGCTCGGTCGGTGTTTATTATTCCTCGGAACCGATTCTACAAAAGTGCGGTTAAACTGTCAGCTGTTGTACGTCTAGAAGTTCGGGTTTAAGCCAAGTTTAAGCCAAGTTTAAGCCAAGTTTAAGCCAAGTTTAAGCCAAGTTTAAGCCAAGTTTAAACCAAGTTTAAGCCAAGTTTAAGTCAAGTTTAAACCAAGTTTAAGCCAAGTTTAAGCCAAGTTTAAGCCAAGTTTAAGCCAAGTTTAAGCCAAGTTTAAACCAAGTTTAAGCCAAGTTTAAGCCAAGTTTAAGTCAAGTTTAAGCCAAGTTTAAGCCAAGTTTAAGCCAAGTTTAAGCCAAGTTTAAGCCAAGTTTAAGCCAAGTTTAAGCCAAGTTTAAGCCAAGTTTAAGCCAAGTTTAAGCCAAGTTTAAGCCAAGTTTAAGCCAAGTTTAAGCCAAGTTTAAGCCAAGTTCAAGCCAAGTTTAAACCAAGTTCAAGCCACTTCCATTGCTTGCTGCCTTCACACAGCTGGCTCATTAATCTGACAGAAAGTATTTGCTGTGAAAACATGAAACATAACTTAAAGAAACAAGTTAAATGAATGTGGTACGTGCAGTTCATGTGCCAGATATTGTTCATCTTCCCAGCTTTGTTAATCAGTTGATTTGTTGTCATAGCAACCGGTTGGTATCAATGTCAGCAATCATCTGTTAAATTAGTTTCCACGGTAACGACAGCGGCTGACAAACTGGAACGGCTTGGCACGAGCTGTTCTGCAGAACTGCTCGCCACGAGCTGTTCTGCAGAACTGCTCGCCACGAGCTGTTCTGCAGAACGGCTTGAAAACAGCCCGATATCTGCAAACGCCAGCGATTGTCAATAGTTTAGTTTAGTTTTGTTTTGTTTTATTAGCTTGTTGATTTGTGATTGATTTGTGATTGGTTGCCAGGGACTCGAGATGTAAAATTGCTTGATTATAATTGCACATATCATTAGCTACTAAACGTTCCTTCTGCGAGAATATGCCAAGTTTCGCTGCACAAAATCATTTCCAAGCCTTTCGTCGGTTGGCTGTTGCCAGGCAACGTAGATATCACAACAACGCGGCAATGCTTCAGCTTCAACTGCAACGAACCAGTCCATGAGTGGGAATAAAGGGGAATAAAGGGGGATAAAGGGGGATAAAGTGGGATAAAAGGGACGGGAGATTGATTTTTCTAACCAGGCTTGAAGAGAAATGCCTAGAAAGTCAGGAATTAGTTAGTGTTAACGAACTCGCTAAGTTAATCGTAGCTACTGCGGCTCCTCAACTTGTGTTTGGTTTTCATTGATTTTCGGCTGCAAGATGTAGAAGCCGGATATATATTTTTGCATGGTTCACATATAATTTGAAACAAATTGTAGCAAAGATGTACAGGAATGTTCATCCAAGGCTTACAAATTGTAGCAAAGATGTACAGGAATGTTCATCCAAGGCTTACAAATTGTAGCAAAGATGTACAGGAATGTTCATCCAAGGCTTACAAATTGTAGCAAAGATGTACAGGAATGTTCATCCAAGGCTTACAAATTGTAGCAAAGATGTACAGGAATGTTCATCCAAGGCTTACAAATTGTAGCAAAGATGTACAGGAATGTTCATCCAAGGCTTACAAATGCATGCTAATCTAGACTCACCAAGATTCCAATCTTTGCTGCATTTTATGTCGACGAACATTTGCTAATTCAACTTGCAATCGTTTCAAATTCAACAAAAATAACTCAGATCTAAACGTGAAGTCCACGATGACGGAAACTTTAATGAAAGATGGATTCTACGTTTCGTTGTGAAATGGACGTTCGTTTCTAGGCAATTTGATAATTTCCTTGTTGAACTAAATGTACTCTACGCACGTGTGAGGTTCTAGAACGAGTTCGCTACGTAGAAAATATGAGGCTTTCGTTTGGTACGGCATCGGGACCACGTTTATTTTAGTTAAAAAAGTAAACAAATTAATTAAAGTGTTCCGAATATAAAGATGATCATTCGTCATCTTCTGCTAAAGTTTGATGCCGGAAAAACAAATGAAAACATATGTTATTTTCTGATTAAATATGGCTTTATTTTGATCTTTAATTGCGTGGATGATGTTTTCTAAACTCAGCATCGCAGCGATTGGAAACCAACGAAGGGCGTCGCTCGAAACTAACTGAATTTACTGACTTGCAGCGGCTTCCAATGAAATCTCTCAGATAAATCCAACTACGTTATTCCCGTTGGATTCATTTCCACCTTGCAAGGTTTCAACAGCCGCAGAATGCAGTCAGCTGTTTTGTTTATGAGACTCCAGGGGCTTCTATCGTCCCGTTTAATCCAGTCAGGTTCAAAAACAAAAGCACTTTTAGAGAAATCTGTACCAATATCAAAATAAAAATAAAAGATGTCTTTAGTAGAGAGAGCATTCTAGATCCAATATAAGACATAATATAAGACATAATATAAGAGATATATTAGAGTGTAATGCCTGTAATGATTCATTGTTCAGATTATAAAATAACTTTTATTGTACAGATTGGCTGTTACACAATTGTATTATGTAAGTAAAACTAGGTAAATTATTATTATTATATGTCGTAATACGCGGAGATGTTATGGATATCAGGTTGAAGGTGACTTGGCAATTTAATTATAGGAACATGTAATTCAATTAAACGACTGTTACCATTTTATCATGCGAGTCATATTGTAATAAAATTAGTTGAAAGTGAGAGAAAAGCCAGAGTAAATTATCGGGAAATGAAGAAGAGAAGTGAAATACCTGATGAAGACTTGGTCTTGAGTTGATAGACTTCCCTCCAGCTCCAATGCACAACCAAATCAACATTCTCCCGATAATGCTTGAAGAGTGTTGGTAGCCTTAAATAAACCACTGTATTACCATAGAATTATCATGATATTATCACTGTATTATCATGATATTACCATGATATTATCATGATATTACACTCAAAGTTCAAACACAAGTTGAAACAATTAGCAAGGATTGATCCCAAATCAACACACGAAACATTTCATTTAAACTGCGTTGGTAAAATCAGGCTGCCGCTAAAAATTGAAACTTCTTTGAATATAAGCTAAGCTTGTTAGATCAGTTTGCATGGAGCATCATTGATTAGCCTGACTCTCTGACCTGACTCTGACCTGACTCCAAGTGGCTTACATACCATTCAAAGAATGTTGTTTTTCCATGCTTTTTGCTACACTTTTCTCTTTGACTTTTTGTCCTAGTGTTGTAATTTGGTTCTTGAACTTCGTCTACTGATTGAACTTGGTTTTCTACGCTGTCAACCTCGACTCCTTGAAACTGAAATGCCTCTGTCGAACAGTGAAAATGAAGCAGACCCAGATTTTGTCGCCACCAGTGTTTATAAGAAGAAGAAACACAAAGCAGTGACGAGGAAAGGCAAGTTTTCGCTGACTAAACTGAGGAAGAAGTTCATGGGCAAAGGATTTGGAAGTCAGTTTGAGAGAAAAGAAGGTAAGGATTTTACATACCTACCTGGAACACAAAAATGTACATGAATTTGCAGTGAAATTAATATTTAAACACTTAATGTCAGAGAATATCCGATAAATAATTGTGTCAGAGTAAAATCAAGTTTAAAATGTATTGATATGTTTGGGTTTAGTGAAGCAGATATGCATTTCCTTAAACAGAACACAACGGTGTATGAATTAAGTTCTGCATGACAGTTGTACAGAAATATAATTCTGTTATTTAAAAATGGAAAGTCAATATTGGCATCGGAAATGTTCAACATCAAGACATATTTAACGAACAAACTTGTTAAAAATTGAACCGTAACATTAGGAATTTGACAATTTACTTCCACCATACTTCCAGTAGCTACTGGGGGTTTCATCATTCGTATGCATTTAGATGAAGGTAAATTAGTTGATATTATGGCTACAAATTATAAACTTTCCAGTTTCAATTTGTTTATACGCTTCGCGCCTAAAGACGAAGGTAGAATACGCGCAATTTAGTTTCAACTGTCAGTCGCTATGATAAAAATGAATTAAGTTTTTCTTTGAATAAAGTTAGCTACATTCAAAGATCATATCTATAGCCATACTTCTTTTGCATCCATTTATAAGATCTCAAACAAGTATAATCATAAATCATTGGGAAAGGAGCAGAGAATTTCAGCAAGATAAATCGATTTTGATTGATATTGGATTTTGCCTCGTCGCTATTATTGTTACTGCGCCAAACAAATAGTTCGACTCCAGCTGACAGCCGAGGGTATGTAAAAACGCGAAGTCTAGTGACAGTTGACGGTTAGGCGATTAATCTGCCGTTAGAACGCTTTCGGAATTGGTAGAAAATTAATTCCTCGCTTATCGGGCAAATTCGTCGACTTACCCGGCGTAGCCCTGTTTTGGTTAGCAACCACAGATGCGGTAGCCATAGCAGCGTAAGGCAGCCCGTCTAGACAACAAACAAACAGGTAAGACAGAAATTCTGTCAGTATTTACTGTCCTAACTCGCCACTAACAGTCGTATCGAGACACTCAAAAAGAATTTATTTTCCCAGTTTAGTTGATTTTTTGCTTAGTTCTGCCAGCCGCACGCTAAAAAAAGAATAAGACCGCTTTTGCCATCGCTAGGGACAACCCGTATCAAGATGGCGATTGTTGATAGGGTGGTGCAAGCAAGTATTGCGCTTTGCTGCGAATTATTTGTGGTTTGTCGCAATTGAACGAACGCGTCGAGTCAGCGTTTAGGCGGGTAATAATTTCTACTCTACGGGAAATGGGGGTGAAAAATGTGCCAAGACTGAATAGCTGCAAGAGCGGTAAGACATAGATCAATAAAATCAACCCTGAAAGCCCAGGGCACTTTCATTCTCTTCCCTTTTGAGTGACAGAATGTGTAGGTACTTTCTGAAATAAAACCGTTAGAACTAGAATCAACTGCCGAGAACAACGTAGGTACTTTGTTCTCCACAACATTCACAATATTGGATTTTATCTTCTTATCTTTAATCTATGATTTTATCTCCTGCTGGCTATAGTTACTAGTTTTAATTATATCAACAAGGACTTATTTACATATTTATTTCACTGAGAATACAATTTGTTTTGTCAACACAGGTCAATGCTAGGGTTGCCATACGTCCCGCTTTTCACTCAAAAGTCCCGCGTCCCGTGTTGCGGGACAAATGTCCCACTCGATCGTAATTTTCTTTAAAAAAATTGCGAAATCGAAAGTTGCATTTGCATTGTTCTTTATAAATAGCTAATTGTTCCTCTATTTGTGCCAATGACATTATGATTGTACGTGAATTGTCCCAACAAAAAATTTAAAAATCTATGATAAAATATAGATATTTTTTAAATAGTTATATGAATTATACCTGAATTTCCTGCTGATAAATTGAACGTTGATGCATAAATATGACTAAGGATTTCAAGTGCCAAGAAAAACCCTTAATATATTTAAAATACGTAAATTTGCTGAAAATGGCCCTCAAATCCTGTTCCCACATCCACACCCTTATTTTTTGGGGAGCTCTCTCTGTCCCCCGAGCCTCCGGCCTAACTACTTTTCGTTTGTTAAAATTTGTCCCGCCTTCCAAAATTTTAATTATGGCAACCCTAGTCAATTCTAAACATGACTGAAATCTATCATATTTTATTTAAACTCTTGCAAACTAAACGTATCTTCAAAAAGACAAAGGTCTACCAAATGACATTAACACATTTAATACGTGAGCAATGAATTTCCATCTCGGCAACTCTAGCGCTTAGCAATGTAAAGTTTGGTCTGCCATGTCTTGTTTGGCACGGAAAGAACAAGAGAAACAGCAATTCTGTTAATTGTTTCAAGTTGAATTAGCTGCAGTGAGATAATAAGACTTGATATTTTACCTGAAGAGCACTGCCTTGCTTCTCACTGCCCGGTCATATGCACAACATGCTTATTCCACCACCTCCACCTTGTTCACCCAAGACTCAGTTAAATTCAAACCATCGTCAATTTGCCGTGGAAAAAATTTGTGCAAATGTTTGTGTAAAATACCTGCAATTTTTTACATGCAGCGATGGTTTTTAATTTCCATCTCAAAAGTGACTCAAGTGTCCCAGCTCTGGAACCCCAGCTCATTTCCCAGCTCTGAAACCCCAGCTCATTTCCCAGCTCTGAAACCCCAGCTCAAGTGTCCCAGCTCTGAAACCCCAGCTCATTTCCCAGCTCTGAAACCCCAGCTCATTTCCCAGCTCTGAAACCCCAGCTCATTTCCCAGCTCTGAAACCCCAGCTCATTTCCCAGCTCTGAAACCCCAGCTCATTTCCCAGCTCTGAAACCCCAGCTCATTTCCCAGCTCTGGAACCCCAGCTCATTTCCCAGCTCTGAAACCCCAGCTCATTTCCCAGCTCTGAAACCCCAGCTCATTTCCCAGCTCTGAAACCCCAGCTCATTTCCCAGCTCTGAAACCCCAGCTCATTTCCCAGCTCTGAAACCCCAGCTCAAGTGTCCCAGCTCTGAAACCCCAGCTCATTTCCCAGCTCTGAAACCCCAGCTCATTTCCCAGCTCTGAAACTCTCAGGGAATAGATTTTAGATGAGAGATGAAAGATGAAAGATGAAAGATATTTTATTCCAGGAAAATAAAAAACCATCCATGTAAAAATTAGGGTATGAAAAGTGGCAAAAGGGAAAAAAGGGATTTTTAGAAAAACTATTTCAACTGGGTTTCGAATGCTAAGTAAAGGGCTTCTAAATTTCCAAATGCGCGAAATGTGCGAAATTTAGTAGCCCTTTACTTAGCATTCAAAACCCAGTTGAAATAGTTTTTCTAAAAACTTGTGCTCAGGATAAATCAAGTAGACTTGAGTCTAAAAACCATCATCAGGAAAAAAGGGATTTTTAATTTTTAAGATGGATGAGATCGATATGATGTGATAAATGAATAATTTTCAAGAACTTTCCAAAGCAGTTTTCCCATCTTTATTTTAACTACAACAGACGCAACTTGGGAAAGAAAAGCAACCCAAGCGCCCAAATTTGAGTTCCATCCGCCTTTACCGGGCAAGTACGACGCCGTTCCCGGGCAGTTACAAGGCTTTTAACGGACAGTTACCAGGCTTTTAACGGGCAGTTACAAGGCTTTTAACGGGCAGTTACAAGGGTTTTAACGGACAGTTACAATGGTTTTAACGGGCAGTTACAAGGGTTTTAACGGGCAGTTACAATGGTTTTAACGGGCAGTTACAAGGGTTTTAACGGGCAGTTACAATGGTTTTAACGGGCAGTTACAATGGTTTTAACGGGCAGTTACAAGGGTTTTAACGGACAGTTACAAGTGTTTTAACGGACAGTTACAAGTGTTTTAACGGACAGTTACAAGTGTTTTAACGGACAGTTACAAGTGTTTTAACGGGCAGTTACAATGGTTTTAACGGGCTGTGACCAGGGTTTTAACGGACAGTTACTAGGCTTTTAACGGGCAGTTACAAGGGTTTTAACGGACAGTTACAAGGGTTTTCACGGGCAGTTACAAGGGTTTTAACGGGCAGTTACAAGGGTTTTAACGGACAGTTACAAGGGTTTTAACGGACAGTTACAAGGGTTTTAACGGACAGTTACAAGGCTTTTAACGGGCAGTAACCAGGCTTTAAACACACAACTTAATGAAGGTTAAGCGTTAAAAAGAGTGTTTATAATTGTAGCATCCCAGTCTTGACCGACAAATACCATGTGTCGAGATAGTTTTGTCTTCTGATTCGACATCGATCCTTCTTATCTGATCAATTGTGTGTTGACTCAACTTGGGCTGATAGTTTGATCGCAACTAATCGATAGTGAAGGTAGCTTCGACACCGTGCATCAAGCACTGACCCCTCAAAGTAACCGAGCACCCCACCTGCCCCTTAATAACAACACCGTCACAGTTCACCCACCGGTCGGGCACAGAGAGACACCACCAGCAGGTGCTACATAGGGTCCCACACCGATCACTGGTACTAGCGTGGATACAAGCCAAGATGACGGCTTGGTACACACGGTCCCACACCGATCACTGGTACTAGCGTGGATACAAGCCAAGATGGCGGCTTGGTACACACGGTCCCACACCGATCACTGGTACTAGCGTGGATACAAGCCAAGATGACGGCTTGGTACACACGGTCCCACACCGATCACTGGTACTAGCGTGGATACAAGCCAAGATGACGGCTTGGTACACACGGTCCCACACCGATCACTGGTACTAGCGTGGATACAAGCCAAGATGACGGCTTGGTACACACGGTCCCACACCGATCACTGGTACTAGCGTGGATACAAGCCAAGATGACGGCTTGGTACACACGGTCCAACACCGATCACTGGTACTAGCGTGGATACAAGCCAAGATGGCGGCTTGGTACACACGGTCCCACACCGATCACTGGTACTAGCGTGGATACAAGCCAAGATGACGGCTTGGTACACACGGTCCCACACCGATCACTGGTACTAGCGTGGATACAAGCCAAGATGGCGGCTTGGTACACACGGTCCCACACCGATCACTGGTACTAGCGTGGATACAAGCCAAGATGGCGGCTTGGTACACACGGTCCCACACCGATCACTGGTACTAGCGTGGATACAAGCCAAGATGGCGGCTTGGTACACACGGTCCCACACCGATCACTGGTACAAGCGTGGATACAAGCCAAGATGACGGCTTGGTACACACGGTCCCACACCGATCACTGGTACTAGCGTGGATACAAGCCAAGATGACGGCTTGGTACACACGGTCCCACACCGATCACTGGTACTAGCGTGGATACAAGCCAAGATGGCGGCTTGGTACACACGGTCCCACACCGATCACTGGTACTAGCGTGGATACAAGCCAAGATGACGGCTTGGTACACACGGTCCCACACCGATCACTGGTACTAGCGTGGATACAAGCCAAGATGGCGGCTTGGTACACACGGTCCCACACCGATCACTGGTACTAGCGTGGATACAAGCCAAGATGACGGCTTGGTACACACGGTCCCACACCGATCACTGGTACTAGCGTGGATACAAGCCAAGATGACGGCTTGGTACACACGGTCCCACACCGATCACTGGTACTAGCGTGGATACAAGCCAAGATGGCGGCTTGGTACACACGGTCCCACACCGATCACTGGTACTAGCGTGGATACAAGCCAAGATGACGGCTTGGTACACACGGTCCCACACCGATCACTGGTACTAGCGTGGATACAAGCCAAGATGGCGGCTTGGTACACACGGTCCCACACCGATCACTGGTACTAGCGTGGATACAAGCCAAGATGGCGGCTTGGTACACACGGTCCCACACCGATCACTGGTACTAGCGTGGATACAAGCCAAGATGGCGGCTTGGTACACACGGTCCCACACCGATCACTGGTACAAGCGTGGATACAAGCCAAGATGACGGCTTGGTACACACGGTCCCACACCGATCACTGGTACTAGCGTGGATACAAGCCAAGATGACGGCTTGGTACACACGGTCCCACACCGATCACTGGTACTAGCGTGGATACAAGCCAAGATGGCGGCTTGGTACACACGGTCCCACACCGATCACTGGTACTAGCGTGGATACAAGCCAAGATGACGGCTTGGTACACACGGTCCCACACCGATCACTGGTACTAGCGTGGATACAAGCCAAGATGGCGGCTTGGTACACACGGTCCCACACCGATCACTGGTACTAGCGTGGATACAAGCCAAGATGACGGCTTGGTACACACGGTCCCACACCGATCACTGGTACTAGCGTGGATACAAGCCAAGATGACGGCTTGGTACACACGGTCCCACACCGATCACTGGTACTAGCGTGGATACAAGCCAAGATGACGGCTTGGTACACACGGTCCCACACCGATCACTGGTACTAGCGTGGATACAAGCCAAGATGGCGGCTTGGTACACACGGTCCCACACCGATCACTGGTACTAGCGTGGATACAAGCCAAGATGGCGGCTTGGTACACACGGTCCCACACCGATCACTGGTACTAGCGTGGATACAAGCCAAGATGACGGCTTGGTACACACGGTCCCACACCGATCACTGGTACTAGCGTGGATACAAGCCAAGATGGCGGCTTGGTACACACGGTCCCACACCGATCACTGGTACTAGCGTGGATACAAGCCAAGATGACGGCTTGGTACACACGGTCCCACACCGATCACTGGTACTAGCGTGGATACAAGCCAAGATGGCGGCTTGGTACACACGGTCCCACACCGATCACTGGTACTAGCGTGGATACAAGCCAAGATGACGGCTTGGTACACACGGTCCCACACCGATCACTGGTACTAGCGTGGATACAAGCCAAGATGGCGGCTGAAGTGCATGTGTTTTTTTTGTTTTAGAGGGCGGTGCCAGGAATTGCAGAGGTTTCCATCAGCTGGAGTCCATGACAACCTCTCAGCCTCCCTTCGGAGGAGACACCGTGACGTCATCACATGGGCAACAGGTAAGAAGCAAGCTACGCCTTGAGATGGATAACAGTATGGACTGCAAGCCATGTCTTGAGCTGGACAACAGTATGGACTGCAAGCCATGTCTTGAGCTGGATAACACCATGGACTGCAAGCCATGTCTTGAGCTGGACAACAACATGGACTGCAAGCCATGTCTTGAGCTGGACAACAGTATGGACTGCAAGCCATGTCTTGAGCTGGACAACAGCATGGACTGCAAGCCATGTCTTGAGCTGGACAACAGCATGGACTGCAAGCCATGTCTTGAGCTGTACAACAGCATAGACTGCAAGCCATTTCTTGAGCTGGACAACAGCATGGACTGCAAGCCATGTCTAGAGCTGGACAACAGCATGGACTGCAAGCCATGTCTTGAGCTGGACAACAACATGGACTGCAAGCCATGTCTTGAGCTGGACAACAGCATGGACTGCAAGCCATGTCTTGAGCTGGACAACAGCATGGACTGCAAGCCATGTCTTGAGCTGGACAACAGCATGGACTGCAAGCTTTGTTCTGCAAGCCATGTCTTGAGCTGGACAACAGCATGGACTGCAAGCCATGTCTTGAGCTGGACAACAGCATGGACTGCAAGCCATGTCTTGAGCTGGACAACAGCATGGACTGCAAGCCATGTCTTGAGCTGGACAACAGCATGGACTGCAAGCCATTTCTTGAGCTGGACAACAGCATGGACTGCAAGCCATGTCTTGAGCTGGACAACAGCATGGACTGCAAGCCATGTCTTGAGCTGGACAATAGCATGGACTGCAAGCCATGTCTTGAGCTGGACAACAGCATGGACTGCAAGCCATGTCTTGAGCTGGACAACAACATGGACTGCAAGTCATGTCTTGAGCTGGACAACAGCATGGACTGCAAGCCATGTCTTGAGCTGGACAACAGCAAGGACTACAAGCCATGTCTTGAGCTGGACAACAGCATGGACTGCAAGCCATGTCTTGAGCTGGACAACAGCATGGACTGCAAGCCATGTCTTGAGCTGGACAACAGCAAGGACTGCAAGCCATGTCTTGAGCTGGACAACAGCATGGACTGCAAGCCATGTCTTGAGCTGGACAACAGCATGGACTGCAAGCCATGTCTTGAGCTGGACAACAGCATGGACTGCAAGCCATGTCTTGAGCTGGACAACACCATGGACTGCAAGCCATGTCTTGAGCTGGACAACAGCATGGACTGCAAGCCATGTCTTGAGCTGGACAACAGCATGGACTGCAAGCCATGTCTTGAGCTGGACAATAGCATGGACTGCAAGCCATGTCTTGAGCTGGACAACAGCATGGACTGCAAGCCATGTCTTGAGCTGTACAACAGCATGGACTGCAAGCCATGTCTTGAGCTGGACAACAGCATGGACTGCAAGCCATGTCTTGAGCTGGACAACAACATGGACTGCAAGCCATGTCTTGAGCTGGACAACAGCATGGACTGCAAGCCATGTCTTGAGCTGGACAACAGCATGGACTGCAAGCCATGTCTTGAGCTGGACAATAGCATGGACTGCAAGCTTTGGACGTCTTGTTTTACAGAACGGAAGTGTGATCGAGGTGTCCCTGGACAGTCCTACGCCTGCGCCTGGCCCGGGTCCACCAGGACTTGGTTCGAGTCCCGGTGAGGCCACCGCGCGTGTCGTTGCCCAGGTGCTGGTCTCTAACAATGACCGGGACAATGGACAGCCACACTTCATTGCACTATCTGGTTCGTACCATCCTCAACCTGTTGTATCCTTCTTGGCTGCAAGTCACTTGGACAGCCCTAGTCTAGTCCAGAGGCCTTACTTTTACTTCAAAGATAATTTCATTTGTGATGAAAGACTGGGTTACCTTATCAATGACAGCTGCACTTGCCCATCGTTAGTGTTGAGTTTAAAAATCAATTAAATTGCATTATGTTATTGTGAGCATCACTGGAACATTTCTCGATCAACAATAGCTGTTATTTTTATCCTTTGTGTCCTTGTTCTGTGATCCTCGTCCTGACCATCCTTAGTATTGAAACTGTGTTGTGGTTTCACGCTGCTCAGGACCTGGGAGTAGATCGTACACGTCGTTGACACCTGTCAATCCAGCCGGAGGTAAGACCCAACCACCTCCTAGCAACCCCAACCACATCCCAGCAACCCCAACCACCTCCCAGCAACCCCAACCACCTCCTAGCAACCCCAACCACCTCCTAGCAACCACCTCCTAGCAACCCCAACCACCTCCTAGCAACCCCAACCACCTCCTAGCAACCCCAACCACCTCCTAGCAACCCCAACCACCTCCTAGCAACCCCAACCACCTCCTAGCAACCCCAACCACCTCCTAGCAACCCCAACCACCTCCTAGCAACCCCAACCACCTCCTAGCAACCCCAACCACCTCCTAGCAACCCCAACCACCTCCTAGCAACCCCAACCACCTTCTAGCAACCCCAACCACCTCCTAGCAACCACCTCCTAGCAACCCCAACCACCTCCTAGCAACAACAACCACCTCCTAGCAACCCCAACCACCTCCTAGCAACCCCAACCACCTCCTAGCAACCCCAACCACCTCCTAGCAACCCCAACCACCTCCTAGCAACCCCAACCACCTCCTAGCAACCCCAACCACCTCCTAGCAACCCCAACCACCTCCTAGCAACCCCAACCACCTCCTAGCAACCACCTCCTAGCAACCCCAACCACCTCCTAGCAACCCAACTAATCAATTCTGTTCGTGTTGATGCTGCTTTAAAGTCAGTCTTCTATTGGGTTGTGCCCAAAATTTGCGAAAGTAAAATACAGTTTTTACCAGTGTGTGTTCTTTGTGACCTATCAAATAGTGACGGTATTGTATGTAAGCTTGTTCCCTGATAATCCTTGTTCAAGATGTGGAATGAATGACAATCAAGAAGTGTTCTTACAGTTGGTCCCAAACATTGAACGTGCCTTGTATGTTATGTTAACAGTACCCGACGGAGACGGCAGCGGCGGTGGCACGGTGGCGCCACAAGGTGTCCAGTTTGTACACTACGTAGACGGTGCCAGCGAACACCCCATCTACCAGGCCAACGGACAAATGTGAGTCCTGCACCCTTTGTAACTGAACCTAACCTAATCAAGCCTAACCTAACCTAACTGAACGTAACGTAACGGTATGTGCTTGTTTGCAGGACCTACCCCGTGTACACAGTAGGTGGTGGTGGGGGAGAGGTCGGAGGCGGGGCCATGTACTCTAGCCCCGCCTACTACACATCACCTAGCACGGGGGGCGGGGGAGGCGTGGCCTACGCCTCCTCTGGGGGCGGAGCTTATTTGCTGCAGCATCCAGACAATGACGTGGAGAACCGAGACAGCCCTAGCGCGGCAGCAAGCCAAGCCGTGAGTCCAAGCACTGGTCTATCTAGCCTGGCACGTCCTGGCTACATTCTGGGGGCTAAAAGCACTGGTCTATCTAGCCTGGCACGTCCTGGCTACATTCTGGGGGCTAAAAGCACTGGTCTATCTAGCCTGGCACGTCCTGGCTACATTCTGGGGGCTAAAAGCACTGGTCTAACTAGCATGGCACGTCCTGGCTACATTCTGGGAGCTAAAAGCACTGGTCTATCTAGCATGGCACGTCCTGGCTACATTCTGGGGGCTAAAAGCACTGGTCTATCTAGCATGGCACGTCCTGGCTACATTCTGGGGGCTAAAAGCACTGGTCTATCTAGCCTGGCACGTCCTGGCTACATTCTGGGGGCTAAAAGCACTGATCTATCTAGCATGGCACGTCGTGGCTACATTCTGGGGGCTAAAAGCACTGGTCTATCTAGCATGGCACGTCCTGGCTACATTCTGGGGGCTAAAAGCACTGGTCTATCTAGCATGGCACGTCCTGGCTACATTCTGGGGGCTAAAAGCACTGGTCTATCTAGCCTGGCACGTCCTGGCTACATTCTGGGGGCTAAAAGCACTGGTCTATCTAGCCTGGCATGTCCTGGCTACATTCTGGGGGCTAAAAGCACTGGTCTATCTAGCCTGGCACGTCCTGGCTACATTCTGGGGGCTAAAAGCACTGGTCTATCTAGCCTGGCACGTCCTGGCTACATTCTGGGGGCTAAAAGCACTGGTCTATCTAGCAGCTCAAAGCTTGCTAACAGCTCAAAGTTTGCAGACAGCTTTAAGCTTGCAAATACATTAAAATTTAAATGTGTTTGTCTTTAAACGAAGTCATGGCATGGGTGGATGTGGCATGGGTGCATGTGGCATGATGGTGGAGGTGGATCTAATGGGGCGTGGTCGGCAGGAGGGTGCTGGTTACCTGGTGGCGGGAGACGGAACTACCAACGATGGAGACGCGCACGGAAATCTGTCACACGCCAACCGAGTCTCGCCGGCAACCGTGAGTCTGCGCTCGTGCAATCTCTGACTCCTCCCACCCTCGTACAATCTCTGACTCCTCCCACCCTTGTTCAATCTCTGACTCCTCCTACCCTTGTGAGAGACCCCATCCAATGCCTTCAATCACTGTATTTCCTTGTAATGCTCAGAATCTGACTCCGCCTCCTCATGAACAGCTGTCTCCTGAGTCTGGATCTGCCAATGACGAGCCGAACTTGAAAAGAACACGCCCATTTTCTCCGGATGGGGCAATCAAGGCTGGCAGTCCCATGTCGGGGCTGAACGGGATCTACCGCAATCCATCCTACCTTGGCATGGTAACCACTCCTCTATCCCATCCTACCTGGGCATGGTAACCACCCCTCTATCCCATCCTACCTGGGCATGGTAACCACTCCTCTATTCCATCCTACCTGGGCATGGTAACCACTCCTCTATCCCATCCTACCTGGGCATGGTAACCACTCCTCTATCCCATCCTACCTGGGCATGGTAACCACTCCTCTATCCCATCCTACCTGGGCATGGTAACCACCCCTCTATCCCATCCTACCTGGGCATGGTAACCACTCCTCTATTCCATCCTACCTGGGCATGGTAACCACTCCTCTATCCCATCCTACCTGGGCATGGTAACCACTCCTCTATCCCATCCTACCTGGGCATGGTAACCACTCCTCTATCCCATCCTACCTGGGCATGGTAACCACCCCTCTATCCCATCCTACCTGGGCATGGTAACCACCCCTCTATTCCATCCTTATAATTATAAAGCCATCCTTATGCGTGTGCTTCTGGTGTTATTTTCCCTTAAGTCGATTATCTGTCAAATACAACTCTGATGAATGACACCTGTCAATCATCCCCTGTTTGTGTCATCCAAGCAGGTGCAGTGCTTCTAACCTCACTCTTGCGTGCAGGTTCAGTGGCTACTGGAGAACTACGAGACTGCCGAGGGTGTGTCCCTGCCACGTAGCACACTTTACAACCACTACCTCCGTCACTGTGCTAGACACAAACTGGAACCAGTGAACGCTGCCTCCTTCGGCAAGCTGATCCGTTCCGTGTTCCTCGGACTGCGAACTCGCCGGCTGGGCACCCGGTAAGAGTAGTCAATTGTGTGCAGTCCCATATGATAACCAAGTTTTAAGATTCTTGTGTGCTATGCTTGTGCTTATTGCTATGTCAATTGTGTGCAGTCCCATATGATAACCAAGTTTTAAGATCCTTGTGTGCTATGCTTGTGCTTATTGCTATGTCAATTGTGTGCAGTCCCATATGATAACCAAGTTTTAAGATCCTTGTGTGCTATGCTTGTGCTTATTGCTATGTCAATTGTGTGCAGTCCCATATGATTACCAAGTTTTAAGATCCTTGTGTGCTATGCTTGTGCTTATTGCTATGTCAATTGTGTGCAGTCCCATATGATTACCAAGTTTTAAGATCCTTGTGTGCTATGCTTGTGCTTATTGCTATGTCAATTGTGTGCAGTCCCATATGATAACCAAGTTTTAAGATCCTTGTGTGCTATGCTTGTGCTTATTGCTATGTCAATTGTGTGCAGTCCCATATGATAACCAAGTTTTAAGATCTTGTGTGCTATGCTTGTGCTTATTGCTATGTCAATTGTGTGCAGTCCCATATGATAACCAAGTTTTAAGATCCTTGTGTGCTATGCTTGTGCTTATTGCTATGTCAATTGTGTGCAGTCCCATATGATAACCAAGTTTTAAGATCCTTGTGTGCTATGCTTGTGCTTATTGCTATGTCAATTGTGTGCAGTCCCATATGATTACCAAGTTTTAAGATCCTTGTGTGCTATGCTTGTGCTTATTGCTATGTCAATTGTGTGCAGTCCCATATGATAACCAAGTTTTAAGATCCTTGTGTGCTATGCTTGTGCTTATTGCTATGTCAATTGTGTGCAGTCCCATATGATAACCAAGTTTTAAGATCCTTGTGCGCTATGCTTGTGCTTATTGCTATGTCAATTGTGTGCAGTCCCATATGATAACCAAGTTTTAAGATCCTTGTGTGCTATGCTTGTGCTTATTGCTATGTCAATTGTGTGCAGTCCCATATGATAACCAAGTTTTAAGATCCTTGTGTGCTATGCTTGTGCTTATTGCTATGTCAATTGTGTGCAGTCCCATATGATAACCAAGTTTTAAGATCCTTGTGTGCTATGCTTGTGCTTATTGCTATGTCAATTGTGTGCAGTCCCATATGATAACCAAGTTTTAAGATCCTTGTGTGCTATGCTTGTGCTTATTGCTATGTCAATTGTGTGCAGTCTCATATGATAAACAAGTTTTAAGATCCTTGTGTGCTATGCTTGTGCTTATTGCTATGTCAATTGTGTGCAGTCCCATATGATAACCAAGTTTTAAGATCCTTGTGTGCTATGCTTGTCCTTATTGCTATGTCAATTGTGTGCAGTCCCATATGATTACCAAGTTTTAAGATCCTTGTGAGCTATGCTTGTGCTTATTGCTATGTCAATTGTGTGCAGTCCCATATGATAACCAAGTTTTAAGATCCTTGTGTGTTACGCTTGTGCTTATTGCTATGTCAATTGTGTGCAGTCCCATATGATAACCAAGTTTTAAGATCCTTGTGTGCTATGCTTGTAACTATCTATCAACTAAGAGTTGTCCATCTTGCAGTGGCAACTCTAAGTACCACTACTACGGGATCCGCATCAAGCCAGGCTCGGGGCTGAATGTCTCGATGGAAGAAGATGAGTGTGTCGGCCGTGGTTCCAAGCGATACAAGATGGCCGCCGGAGGACAGAAGGAGGAGCCTTACGAGCCGGGCTCCAACGGTTCCAATCACTCAGGATCGCAGTCACCTCAAGGACATGACGAGTTTGATGACTCTGTGCAGGTCCTGACCAACAGCTTTGGACAACGCCAGACACAGGTCGGTCGTCATATACTTTCCAAGAATCATCCTATCCCGGACTGCCTCTTGATCAACCAGAATGTTAAGTTGCAGTTTAAAATGTAGGTAATCAATGAGATTGTTGTGTAATATGTCTCAGGGCCTGGCATCTCACCTGCAATACCTTGGAGACTCATCTCGTGCAGTCCCCGACTTCCCAGCTATATTATTACCGGCCGACTTCTCTCTACCCGTCGAATGCTCCCTCGAAGATGTGGACACTTTACGATCCATGTACAGAGAACACTGCGAGGCATTCCTCGACGCTGTTGTCAACATGGAACTGGCAACCGTTGACTCTCTCTGGAGGGAGTTCTGGAGGGCACAGGACAACAACAATGGGGATGAGTGTGAAGAAGAGAAATATCTTTCCAAGTGAGTGTACTGCACCTTGGTCTGGGGGGAATATCTTTCCAAGTGAGTGTACTGCACCGGGGTCTGGGGGGAATATCTTTCCAAGTGAGTGTACTGCACCGGGGTCTGGGGGGAATATCTTTCCAAGTGAGTGTACTGCAACGGGGTCTGGGGGGAATATCTTTCCAAGTGAGTGTACTGCACCGGGGTCTGGGGGGAATATCTTTCCAAGTGAGTGTACTGCACCGGGGTCTGGGGGGAATATCTTTCCAAGTAAGTGTACTGCACCGGGGTCTGGGGGGAATATCTTTCCAAGTGAGTGTACTGCAACGGGGTCTGGGGGGAATATCTTTCCAAGTGAGTGTACTGCCCCGGGGTCTGGGGGGAATATCTTTCCAAGTAAGTGTACTGCACCGGGGTCTGGGGGGAATATCTTTCCAAGTGAGTGTACTGCACCGGGGTCTGGGGGGAATATCTTTCCAAGTGAGTGTACTGCACCGGGGTCTGGGGGGAATATCTTTCCAAGTGAGTGTACTGCACCGGGGTCTGGGGGGAATATCTTTCCAAGTGAGTGTACTGCACTGGGGTCTGGGGGGAATATCTTTCCAAGTGAGTGTACTGCACCGGGGTCTGGGGGGAATATCTTTCCAAGTGAGTGTACTGCACCGGGGACTGGGGGGAATATCTTTCCAAGTGAGTGTACTGCACCGGGGTCTGGGGGGAAATATCTTTCCAAGTGAGTGTACTGCACCGGGGTCTGGGGGAATATCTTTCCAAGTGAGTGTACTGCACCGGGGTCTGGGGGGAATATCTTTCCAAGTGAGTGTACTGCACCGGGGTCTGGGGGGAATATCTTTCCAAGTGAGTGTACTGCCCTACGGTGTAGACTTCGTATATCGAATTTGTTTTTTTCCCGCAGAACCAAGCTGTACGAACTCTGCAAGTGTGAACCTGTCCAGGAGTTTGTTCGTCGTGTTGACTTCCTCTTCTACCAGAACCTGGTCCAGGTTTTGATTCCAGACGTTCTGCGTCCAATACCAAGTAAGTTACCAACCTAACTCTGGTCTAATCTGTCATCATAAGGGACTGACACTAACCTTACTTCTCTATGATTTCCAGGCACTCTGACACAATCCATACGCAACTTTGCCAAGGGACTGGAATGTTGGCTCACGGCGGCCATGGCTGGAGTTCCCGTGGAGATGACCAGACTGAAGGTAAGTCTTCATAGCAATGTCAGGCTGGTGCAGTTGACTGAAGGTAAGTCTTCATAGCAATGTCAGGCTGGTGCAGTTGATTGAAGGTAAGTCTTCATAGCAATGTCAGGCTGGTGCAGTTGACTGAAGGTAAGTCTTCATAGCAATGTCAGGCTGGTGCAGTTGACTGAAGGTAAGTCTTCATAGCAATGTCAGGCTCGTGCAGTTGACTGAAGGTAAGTCTTCATAGCAATGTCAGGCTCGTGCAGTTGATTGAAGGTAAGTCTTCATAGCAATGTCAGGCTGGTGCAGTTGACTGAAGGTAAGTCTTCATAGCAATGTCTGGCTCGTGCAGTTGACTGAAGGTAAGTCTTCATAGCAATGTCAGGCTCGTGCAGTTGACTGAAGGTAAGTCTTCATAGCAATGTCTGGCTCGTGCAGTTGACTGGAGGTAAGTCTTCATAGCAATGTCAGGCTCGTGCAGTTGACTGAAGGTAAGTCTTCATAGCAATGTCAGGCTCGTGCAGTTGACTGAAGGTAAGTCTTCATAGCAATGTCAGGCTCGTGCAGTTGACTGAAGGTAAGTCTTCATAGCAATGTCAGGCTCGTGCAGTTGACTGAAGGTAAGTCTTCATAGCAATGTCAGGCTCGTGCAGTTGACTGAAGGTTGATGATGGTTCCAGGTTAGCGCGGTCGGTGCATTGGCGCAGACTTTACGGCGGTACACGTCTCTCAACCACCTGGCGCAGGCGGCGCGGGCTGTCCTTCAGAACGCGGGGCAGATTGGTCAGATGTTGCTGGACCTAAACCGTGTAGACTTCCACAACGTCCAGGAACAGGTGAGAGAAGCTTGCAGCAGCCAGAGCATGGCTTCTAATGGCTGGTGAGAGAAGCTTGCAGCAGCCAGAGCATGGCTTCTAATGGCTGGTGGGAGAAGCTTGCAGCAGCCAGAGCATGGCTTCTAATGGCTGGTGAGAGAAGCTTGCAGCAGCCAGAGCATGGCTTCTAATGGCTGGTGGGAGAAGCTGGCAGCAGCCAGAGCATGGCTTCTAATGGCTGGTGAGAGAAGCTTGCAGCAGCCAGAGCATGGCTTCTAATGGCTGGTGAGAGAAGCTTGCAGCAGCCAGAGCATGGCTTCTAATGGCTGGTGAGAGAAGCTTGCAGCAGCCAGAGCATGGCTTCTAATGGCTGGTGAGAGAAGCTTGCAGCAGCCAGAGCATGGCTTCTAATGGCAGTTGTGTTTGTTATTCCAGGCGTCGTGGGTATGTCAGTGCGATGATGAAGTTGTTCAAAGACTTGAGAACGACTTCAAGTTGACGTTACAGCGACAGAACTCTCTGGAGCAGTGGGCGGGATGGCTCAAGGGGGTGGTCACGCAGGTGCTGAAACCTTATGAAGGGAAGCCTAGCTACGCGAAGGCGGCTCGACAGTTCCTGCTCAAGTGGTCCTTCTACAGGTTAGCACTTTGCTTTGATTGGTTGGGCACTGCAATGAAATCAATTTGTTGTCTTCACAGTCATGAGATTATTATCATAACCTCACTTCCTGGGATCAAGCTCAGTTTGAATTCATTGATTTCATCAATCTTGCCATGTGAAGTGCCTGACATGTTGCTTGTTTGTACCAAGAGTTGTGTATGTCATCAATCTTGCCATGTGAAGTGCCTGACATGTTGCTTGTTTTTTTTACAGTTCGATGGTGATACGTGACCTGACCCTACGTAGTGCAGCAAGTTTCGGCTCCTTCCATCTCATCCGACTTCTCTATGATGAATATATGTTCTACCTCGTGGAGCACCAGGTGGCGCTGGAGACTGGAGAGACTCCCATCGCTGTCATGGGAGAGGTAGGTTAAACATGGGCTAGACATGAGCTAGATATGGACTATATGTGGGAGAGGTGTTGATGTCCATTACTTCTTGTGTCCAGCAGAAAGGCTCCACTGCTCCCGGTGGCCAGGATTCGCTGGAGTCTTTGTTTGGTGCTGCTGCTTGCAATGGAGTGATGCCCCTCAAGTTGGACCTGGTCCATCCAAGCAAGCGTCCGAAGATCAGCTAACCTTGCAACACAAACCTCTCAGGTAGGAACTAGGTAGGGTTAGGTAAGGCTAGAGCCAGGTAAGGCTAGAGCCAGGTAAGGCTAGAGCCAGGTAAGGCTAGAGCCAGGTAAGGCTAGAGCCAGGTAAGGCTAGAGCCAGGTAAGGCTAGAGCCAGGTAAGGCTAGAGCCAGGTAAGGCTAGAGCCAGGTAAGGCTAGAGCCAGGTAAGGCTAGAGCCAGGTAAGGCTAGAGCCAGGTAAGGCTAGAGCCAGGTAAGGCTAGAGCCAGGTAAGGCTAGAGCCAGGTAAGGCTAGAGCCAGGTAAGGCTAGAGCCAGGTAAGGCTAGAGCCAGGTAAGGCTAGAGCCAGGTAAGGCTAGAGCCAGGTAAGGCTAGAGCCAGGTAAGGCTAGAGCCAGGTAAGGCTAGAGCCAGGTAAGGCTAGAGCCAGGTAAGGCTAGAGCCAGGTAAGGCTAGAGCCAGGTAAGGCTAGAGCCAGGTAAGGCTAGAGCCAGGTAAGGCTAGAGCCAGGTAAGGCTAGAGCCAGGTAAGGCTAGAGCCAGGTAAGGCTAGAGCCAGGTAAGGCTAGAGCCAGGTTAGGTTAGAACCAGGTTAGGTTAGAACCAGGACTTGCTGTTTGCTCAACTCTAACCTTGTGTTTCTTCGACAGTTGTTGGGAGTTTCTGGAGACCACCGTTGACCTCCAACTGATCTCACTTATCACGACTTGTGACTTTTACTGGCAACATTACATGACGTGTGTTTTCCTCTCTGTGCATTTATTTACTGCGTGCTGTTTCTTGGACCGATGTTTTCAATGTCTTATTTGACTGACCCCAAGCCAGTTTGTCATAGGAAGCCAGTTTGTCATAGGAAACCAGTTTGTCATAGGAAGCCAGTTTGTCATAGGAAGCCAGTTTGTCATAGGAAGCCAGTTTGTCATAGGAAGCCAGTTTGTCATAGGAAGCCAGTTTGTCATAGGAAGCCAGATTGTCATAGGAAGCCAGTTTGTCATAGGAAGCCAGTTTGTCATAGGAAGCCAGTTTGTCATAGGAAGCCAGTTTGTCATAGGAAGCCAGTTTGTCATAGGAAGCCAGTTTGTCATAGGAAGTGGGCAAATAGGAAACTGGTTCTGTGTGAAGTTCAGAGTGCGCTTCACATCAAGGAAGAGTTAATGAAGTTTAGTTATACGTCGGTGTTTGCTTAAAAGCATCGAGAACGGAATGCGCTGAAAGATTCCTTCAACTTGTCTCGTGTCGTGAGTTATTTCTTGTGTTGTTATCGTGATCAAGAATGTGTGACGCTTGCCGTTGTGGGCGTGGCTACTTATTTGCCGTTGTGTTTTTATTTGTGACGTGAATGACGATGATTTTACTGTGACGCAACTTTCCGATGACAGGACTTTTCAAGCTGCGACGGCTTGAACCAAGGATTGGAAGACTTTGAGTATAAATAGATTGTTTTTTCAACCAACGAGGATTCCTAACTGAGCGGTGACATTTGTGGTCGGTAACTAAACCAAAGAATTGGGGTGCGTTTCTTTCCTCGAGGGAACATCAAGTGCCGTGGGGAGAAACGGCCAACTTTATTTTCGTATGTTTTTGCATGAAACTGGAAACTAGTCTCGGCCCTCTGTGACGCGTCTTGTGACCTTTGCTCAACATGCATCCATCCAGATTTCAACCTACGTTCTTTGCAACTTCGGCTGAAGGAAGTGCGGTTATAAACGTTGGTGTTGTCGCTAGCGTTACGGTGATTAGCTTTAGTCGAGTGTGTTCAGAGCTTACAGCTGTGCGCACAATATGCTTTCAGATGCAAGCGTTACTATTTTAATTGTGACTGATTATCAAGTTCTACGTATAACAAACCCCAACAAACTTGGAGTGAAGATCCGTGCATTGAGTTTTACTTTACAATATGGAGGCTGACGATATATCTCCCCTGAACCCAATAAGTGGTTGTGATTTTGGTATTAGTACTTATTATGTTCTGTGTTTGTTAGGTTAGGTTGGCTTTACTGTTGATAATGCTTTGAAAGATCAAGGCTTGCCTAGAATCTTATGTCAACGAGTTTGTGCAAAGGATAATGTTTTAAAAATGCACTTCCCGGCAAGATATCGTGTTTGTTTGGAAACGGGTTTGGCTTGGCGTTGTTCAAGCAAGTTTATCACCTTCTAGTCACTCTCACACTTGTACATAGTCACATGGTTGTGCACATGTCGCTGAATTTATTTTCACATTAGTCGCGAAGGAAGGGAAGTTTTTCCTGTTATTTTATGCGCACTTTGTATTAATTATTTATTGCTGCTCACCTGCGCTGGTTTTAAAATGTGTTTAAAACGATTTGCAAGCGTTTGCGATGTCCAGGTTTACCACCTGCTAGTCTTGTGCGATTTGTCGAGGGCATTTATTGGCCGGAATTCCAACCTCTGTACTTAAAGAAATGAAGCTGCTTACGAAGGTCTAAGTTGTTTGGAGATGTTTGTTGCATTGCACGTGGCTATCAATAGTTAGCAAATCAGTGATATGTTCCTCTTGTCACAGATCTAGTTGAACTTGTCAAACATCCGTCTCTTGCATGAGATTTATTCAATGAGAGAAACTCATTTTCATCTTGTTTTGTTTGACTCCTTGCTTTGTATTGGTTTTACACAGAGCTAGTTCTGATAGATGACAGATATAAGTTCAGTGGAGGCAACTAACTTCACAGAACTCCAAGTTAAAACATGTGATTCAAGCACTAACATCCCACAAAGAACTTTGCACCTCCGCAACTTCATAAAATTAGTCAAATGCCATTGTTGAAATTGTGACATGGCTTGTCTTCAAATGGGAATCCAGTGCAATGTCATTTGACCCAAGTTACTGCTCCAACTTTTTTCAATTGTTATGAGTGCAAAGTGCAATTTGTATCAGATATTTTTACAAACTCGTGTACCTAAACTCTGTGAAAACAGGACCTTGATTCCAAATAATGTGTCAAGGAAAAAAGTCACGACATTCGTTCAAAAATAATGTGACGCAAATGTTTAAACATTGCCACACATTGAGTTGCGTGCCGTGATTTTATTTCTCTTGGCAGTTGGTTACCAATCTGTTTGTGCTTCTGCCAAGCGGGTGTACGATGCTAGTCTATATTTATTAAAGTTACCGATAAGTTTCACGAGAACCTACCTTGCAACCTGCCGGGCCCTCAGCTTCTTGATGCAAGCTGATACTTCACACTGACAGGAATCAAACAACACATTGGTGGCATTGCCTTAGTAATACAGGAACGTTATTTATTACAAACACTTATAAAACAATATTGTGTGAACAAGTCTTGTATGTCAAAACTATTTCTAGTTTTATTGTTGGTGTCATTTATGTGAAGATAAAAATTAAAACATTTGTTTTGTACGAATTAGTGAAGATCTTGGTTCGTCTTCCCACGTCAACTTGATAGCTTGGGGTCTTCTAGCTCTTGTTGTCCTCCCAGAATGTAACGGATGTTGGACATTTCTATAATAACTGCGTCCTGGCCGATGAGCTTTGCAGCTTGATAGAGCTACAAACAGCATTGAGATGTTTGCTTGAACAGGTTAGTGTATCTTAAATCTAACCTCACCTCATTTAACCAAACAAAAAATCATGTTTTAATAATTTTCAAGCTCCACGACTTAACATGCATGTTTAGATGTGAGGTTTAAGAATGTGGAGCATCTCCATGTTGCGTTCTTCGTTCGATCTGGACCTGATTTCTGGATTTAGAGGAAGATTATCTGTGATCCAAGAAAGGAAACGTCATGCTCAGTCATGCTTTATCTGAATATCTTGATCAGCTGTCGCGTAGATTTCTATTGACATTCGAGCGTCACGACCGCATGACCAACATTTGCTTATTCTCAGATCTTTGTTTACACCAACTTAAATACTGAACTGAATTCAAACCCCCAACAAATGAAGCAGTGAGGAGGAAATTACAAACCACAAACTGGATTCATTGTTTAGAAACACATGTTACACACGATTGGGAAAAAGAAAAATCATCTTAAACCCTCAGGAATAACGGGATATTTGCGCCAACACAGGGTACCGCAGTTGCAACGTAGTATACATGTAACTAGAAGCTAGCTAATATTGCCAGCGAGGTATTTTCATGCAGTCCCAACGGTCTCCGGTTTCACCTGAACGATCTCACGGATGAAAGGGAAGGGTGGTGTAACCGTCTGATTGCCTGCAATTAAACTTGCATTCACGTTGACTCAACTATTTGGGCAAACGCTAGGATAAGTGGGTCGTAAGTTCGTTGACCGGAGCGAGCATAAAACAAGCATCGGTTTTCCCTGCTTACCACAAGGCCCTGAGACCTGGGACGGTCTTCCAGGAAAACATTGTCAATCATTCTTCTAGGACCCGGCATTCAGGGCTAGAATTATTCTAGGAATTAGTTATTTGTGGTGTTTAACTTATCACTGCTTTGACATCTGGCCATGTGGCACTGGTCTAATAGCGTCGGTGAATGAGTGGATGATGATGAACCTAACCTAGCCTAGAAGGGAGGAGGGGAAACCCGGTGCCGGCACGTAGCCTACTCCTGTCGAAGACCAAGGGGACCACCGGCTAAACATCCCTTCCGAAGGACGGTACAACGCGAACAACAGGATTCCTCCACAAATCCATGCTGTCGAGAGGTTGATAAGCAAGGCGAGTGAAGTTGCTGTACTAACTTTCATCCCTCCAACCTCTCTCCCGTACAGAACTGGTCATGTGTATGATGGTCACTCATCCAATACCTGACCTAGCGCAGTGTCGCTTAACTTTCATCCCTCCAACCTCTCTCCCGAACAGAACTGGTCATGTGTATGATGGTCACCCATCCAATACCTGACCCAGCGCAGTGTTGCTTAACTTTCATCCCTCCAACCTCTCTCCCGAACAGAACTGGTCATGTGTATGATGGTCACCCATCCAATACATGACCCAGCGCAGTGTTGCTTAACTTTCATCCCTCCAACCTCTCTCCCGAACAGAACTGGTCATGTGTATGATGGTCACCCATCCAATACCTGACTCAGCGCAGTGTTGCTTAACTTTCATCCCTCCAACCTCTCTCCCGAACAGAACTGGTCATGTGTATGATGGTCACCCATCCAATACCTGACTCAGCGCAGTGTTGCTTAACTTTCATCCCTCCAACCTCTCTCCTGAACAGAACTAGTCATGTGTATGATGGTCACCCATCCAATACCTGACTCAGCGCAGTGTTGCTTAACTTTCATCCCTCCAACCTCTCTCCCGAACAGAACTGGTCATGTGTATGATGGTCACCCATCCATTACGGTGACCCAGCGCAGTGTTGCTTAACCTCTGAGATCTCACGAGGACCTGTGTTTCCAACATGACAAACTGTTCGGTGGAATTCTAAGATGGGACCCGGTACAAGTCTAAGTCCAAGTTGAGCCGGGGAGGAAAACACGACCCATTAATTGTATGTTACGTGGGACGGTGGGATACAACTGAACAGGTAATAGTCTAACTGCTAACAGGTAATAATGACACGTGCTTCACCTACATTACATCACTGATAACAATTGACACACATGTATCTATGTATCCTTGATCCCTGATTGTGTAATGGCAACAGATTGACAGCCAAGAATCTTACAATTCATCCGATTGTTATCTGAATTGATTGCGTTCTTAACGAAATGCCACAAAGAATGTGAAATATTTTAGTTTCTGTTTGCAATGGACATTGCACTTTGCACTGTGTGATGATTTCTGTGATAGAGATTTTGTTTGTCAATCTTGAACACAATCAAAGTCTCCTTGAAATGATCTCGTTGACTTGCGTTTTTTTAGTGTCGATCAATTAGTAATCAATTTGTAGGTTGGATGAGCAAGGAAATCCTTCAGAACGAGTCGTCATTCCCGTCTACAGGAGTTTCCAGGACGTTCTGAAAACATATAACATTCCCGTGCTGTGTGGGCCATATTTTCAGAGGTACCTTGCCGGGCCAGTGTCACCGCCCATATACCTGAGTCATTGTTCCTAATCATCACCAAATATCATTCAAAGCGTATCGCTAATCACTATTCTTATCCCAAGCTTATCTACTGCGAGCCAACTAGCATATTATATAAGTAACGTCCTTGAGGTGAACGATTGCTTGCAAATGCTACTGTCCCGTCCACTCTATTCCCTTCCTTGGTTTGCCATAAGGAAAGCAATCAAACCAGCTTGGTCAAAAGCAAGCTGTGAACACGACCGTTAAAACGTTTATGTGAGAACGTTAAGGTCGTCTTTTTTAGATTTAAAGCTCGTTGTGAAATGTTTGAGACTGTTTTGATAATTTCAGTTGGCGACGTTTAGAAAAAGACAAAGAAGAAACGAAGAAACTTTCGGCGACGTGCGAAACGTCACGTCGACGCAGGTTTTCGCTAAAAAACACTAAAAAAACCCGTCTCGTGAAAAGATTGCCGTGAGCAGTTTGCGATCTCAACCTTTCGCTCGGCAGACGATGTTTACTTCGATGCTTTTGTTGCAAGCGAAGCAAAGGGACTTCAGTCGCTCGCCGGACCTTGCTCAGTAGACACGTGTGTTCTCTTCTCTCTCGTTGCTCTTTAGTTTGGTCTCTAGTTTGGTCGCTAGTACTCTCAGTTTCAGCGGCGATGAAGGCTAAGATCAGCTGACTTTAGACCTTCGCTCGGACAGACGGATCTCAATTAATTGTAGCACTTCGATGACTGTCTTCATTTTATCAACGATCTTATCCTAAATCAAGTGTCGTAACGAGTGCTTTGTGAATTCCTTCTTATCGCACCTTTGTTTTAGAATGACAGCTGTCATTGTTCGGTCGAGGCGCAGTGTAAAATATAACCTTAAAAAAAAAACTAGCATATTACAGTAAAAAATGAGTGAAAGCGTGCTTTAGTTGCTAGTTCTGTGTGATTGTATTTGTGGAAAGCGACGTCTCAGCAAGACTCAGTTAAGTTGCTTAAAAAACCAAACCAAAATGCCTGTGATGTCAAAATATTTGGACCAGACCGCGAGTCGGTACAACATCCCGAAAGAGCACTTCACTCGTGGCTTCATCGGAGCTGCGATTTTTCTCTACGGCTTGAAGCTCGGCTACCCATACATACAATCGCTTGTCGGAAAGAATGTCAAGACTAGCGTCAACGGGCATGCGTCCGTCATCATCGACACGGATCTCACTGAAAACAACAACAAAGTTCAAAGAAACGGCACCGCGAACACAGAAACCAAAGATAGAATAGGAGCGTTAGCGCTGATGAAGAAGAGTTCGGTGGGACTTAACAAGGACTTTATAATACAATTAATTAAGCTCGTGAAATTGATGATCCCCGGCGTTTGGACTCAGGAAGTCGGCTTGCTGGCCGTGCATACGATCGCCTTGGCCTCTCGGACTTTCCTAAGCATCTACGTGGCCTCGATGGAGGGACAAATAGTGAAACATATCGTACGAAGAGACGTAAGGAACTTTGTTGTGATGCTACTTAAGTGGCTGGGGGTAGCGATCCCTGCCACATTCATCAACTCGATGATACGATTCTTGGAGCAGAAACTGGCGCTGGCGTTCAGGTAAGAACGATTATATTATTTGGTTGAACAGAGTCATTCAGTAAATCACCCAACTATAAATGGGATGCCCTGATATTAGCTCTAGCTTGTGATTCCTACTTAGTTTCCTAGACTTGTCACTGCCTGACCTTCAAACAGACTGCTTTGACCACTCAGTGTGACTGACTTGCTTCTGCTCCTACTGATGATAACCTTTTAAACCATGAATTATTATCACTGTTACATCTAAACAACAAGACTTCCTCATTTCAGAATTCACATTTCTTGTTTTCAAACATAAGTCCACTCCAAGCCCAGGTAGTAATGAATCACTTCTCTGATACAACCAAGTTTTTCTGTATGCTAGGTATGTTACTGTTAGGTATGGTAATGTTAGGTATAGTAATGTTAGGTATAGTAATGTTAGGTATGGTAGGTAGGTAATATTAGGCTGTATTGCAGACCTAGCTCTAGTCAGTAGTCACTGAGATGGTGAGAAGCCTAACCATCCTAAAAGGGAGCTCTGTGTAAACCAAACTAAGCTATTGATTCCAAGAGCACTTAGGACAACCACTGGCTCATTCTTGCCAAAATCCTTGATGTCAAAGAAGTATTGGATGGGAAGTATTGAATTGGATGCTGAGGTTTGGAGGCAAGGTTTGGATGCTGAGGACCCCAATATCGAGAGGCACAACGCGACGGTCGTTGGCCGATCCAGCGAAAGTGTGCCAATCCCCTCCCTGGTCAAGTCATCCTGTAGCTCTACCCGAGGCTAACCAAGCTTGCAGTTATACACCGTCACATAGACTCGACTCCACTGCAACAAATCAATCTTTATGTCACCAGTCTTTATGTCTAAACCGGTCGTTCTCCTTGACTAGGTCATGTGATCTGGTCATGTGATCTGATCATGTGATCTGATCATGTGATCTGGTCAACAGTTAGAGTCATGCACCGGAACAGGAAGGACAAGAAGGTGAAGGAAGGACCTGGACCAGCAGTGTTGTGTTGTGTCATTCATGTCCCCTGGCCGGTAGATTTAGCCAAGTCCCAGCCAAACAATGAAGCGAGAACATGACGGCATGACGGCATGACGGCATCACGGCTCTCTCGATGCTTTGTTTGACAGACGCAAGGAGGAAAGTGAAAATACGATTCGCTACTTAATTTCGCTTTCACATCGCCGCGGATAATGAACTTCTTGCCGAACCAAGCCGAGTTTTGCCGAACCAAGCCGAGGAAATATCATATTATGACCCGGAGTTTGCCTCGAGGGTCTTGACTTAGCGTTTTATTTCCTGACACAGCGAAAGCACACGACAGACACGACGATGCAAACCACGTGAAAGTAACGGCAAACAACTGCAAAATATTCACATCATTTCATTTCATAATAAGCTGACATTGCATTTACTCAGTGCAATTCTACAGTCATGCAGAGGAGAGAGTTTAGATAGGGAAACAAGTTAAACAACACTGCGCCGAGTCGTCGTATTGGATGGGTGACCATCATACACATGACCAGTTCTGTTCGGGAGAGAGGTTGGAGGGATGAAAGTTAAGCAACACTGCACTGGGTCAGGTATTGGATGGATGACCATCATACACATGACCAGTTCTGTTCGGGAGACAGGTTGGAGGGATGAAAGTTAAGCAACACTGCGCTGGGTCAGGTATTGGATGGGTGACCATCATACACATGCCCAGTTCTGTTCGGGAGAGAGGTTGGAGAGATGAAAGTTAAGCAACACTGCGCTGGGTCAGGTATTGGATGGGTGACCATCATACACATGCCCAGTTCTGTTCGGGAGAGAGGTTGGAGAGATGAAAGTTAAGCAACACTGCGCTGGGTCAGGTATTGGATGGGTGACCATCATACACATGACCAGTTCTGTTTGGGAGAGAGGTTGGAGGAATGAAAGTTAAGCAACACTACGCTGAGTCAGGTATTGGATGGGTGACCATCATACACATGACCAGTTCTGTTCGGGAGAGAGGTTGGAGGGATGAAAGTTAAGCAACACTGCGCTGGGTCAGGTATTGGATGGGTGACTATCATACACATGACCAGTTCTGTTTGGGAGAGAGGTTGGAGGAATGAAAGTTAAGCAACACTATGCTGAGTCAGGTATTGGATGGGTGACCATCATACACATGACCAGTTCTGTTCGGGAGAGAGGTTGGAGGGATGAAAGTTAAGCAACACTGTGCTGGGTCAAGTATTGGATGGGTGACCATCATACACGTGACCAGTTCTGTTCGGGAGAGAGTTTAGATAGGGATTCAAGTTAAGCAACACTGCGCTGGGTCAGGTATTGGATGGGTGACCATCATACACGTGACCAGTTCTGTTCGGGAGAGAGTTTAGATAGGGATTCAAGTTAAGCAACACTGCGCTGGGTCAGGTATTGGATGGGTGACCATCATACACATGGCCAGCTCTGTTCGGGAGAGAGGTTGGAGGGATGAAAGTTAAGCAACACTCCGCTGGGTCAGGTATTGGATGGGTGACCATCATACACATGACCAGTTCTGTTCGGGAGAGAGGTTGGAGTGATGAAAGTTAGTACATCAACTTCACTCGCCTTGCTTATCAACCTCTCGACAGCATGGATTTGTGGAGGAATCCTGTTGTTCGCGTTGTACCGTCCTTCGGAAGGGACGTTAAGCCGGTGGTCCCCTTGGTGCTCTTCGACAGGAGTAGGCTACGTGCTGGCACCGGGTTTCCCCTCCTCCCTTCTAGGCTAGGTTAGGTTCATCATCATTAGAGATACGGTAATATTACTGTTTTTTTTTTTCTTTTATTTTGGTGCTGTTTTGCATCTGTTTGTGTTTAGTGTGTTTCTTGCAAAGTTGGCAGCATTTGATATCTTGCCATCGCTGTCAGAACAGCTGACTTTCCTAACCAATCCTAACCAAAGAATAGCCATAGCAACAGCAAGCTCCCGCTCTAACCTAACTCTAACCTAACTTCTCTCTGCTCCCGCACTAGGTTCACATATTACATCCAACTTCCAGCATGGGTCAAGCTAAGAGTAAGTCGCGAAAGAATTTTATTGTGAAGAAAGATTCATTTTGAATTGTTTGTACTTTGAAAATAATATGGTCATAAAACTTGCAAATTGTATTCACAAAAAGCATTTAACCATGGCATGAATTTTTTCAATTTTACCAATTTTTCGTAACATTACCATGTTTTAAACTACCGATAATTTAACATCTCTAGCTGTCAGCTCCTTCACCGACTCAAACAATAGCTATTTCACCAAGTCTAGTAATATTTAGTAGCACAAGTCAGAGAAGAGGATCTGTCATCCACGTCACATGCCCATGAGTTTTGTTGGCTGAAAAACAAACCAGCGTCGTACAAACTGAACGAAGTCGGTTCGATGCACTGAAATGAAAGCAGCTAAACACGCGGAACATTTTAAAACTCTTTTAAAACATTATCTCTTTCACAATATGTTTTACAGTGTAAATGATTTTACTCACACTTGAACTTCAACATGAATCACCATAGCGATGACAAGTTAACATGTATTAGCTTCTATAATAACTGACACATTTCAATCTATTGTGGACCGAATACAAAACAATCATCCACTCATTGGCTGGTGCTATTAGACCAGCACCACATGGAGCTTTGTCAAACAAAACAACTGATCGTGTTGAATTGCTTGTTCCAGGACGCGCCTGGTCGATCACTCGTACCAGTTGTACTTTGACCGGCAAGTCTACTACCGAGTCTCCAACCTTGACGGACGCATTGAGAATCCAGATCATCGACTTACTGATGACATCACAGCCTTCACGTCTTCTGTTGCTCACCTGTATTCACACATCACCAAGCCTCTGTTCGACTGTCTCCTCATCGGGATTGCTTTAACCAGGAACAACAGACGCATGGGAGCCGGGATCTTGCCAGGTATGTCAAACAATAAAAGCATGGGATGCTGGTAGATTCAACTGGCCTGGGAGATGGAAGTATGTCAGCAATTGTTTGTCAGAACTTTAATCTCTGTTATCAACAGGAAGTGGTCGTGCATGGCTTGCACTTCCCAGTGACTTAACTTCTCTGTATGATTGTCAAATGAAGATCATAGCTGGAAACAGATCTAGATGGAGCTGACTAGACAATTAGCTACAAGTGGCTTATAAAATGTGTATCAAGAAGACGTTGTATTTGAAAACTGAGACAAGTGACTGAGCTTGTGTCCTTGTTTTCCCCATCACTTCTATATGAGTAGCATTACGATGAACAGACAGAAGCTGTCATGGTACCAACCGGTCCCTGCCACTTAGATCCTTGGTAGCGACTGACACTTGTCTTCCACTGCGCAGGTCCACTGCTGGCGTTCGTGGTCATCCTCTGCACGGGTCAGATTCTGCGCGTTGTCTCTCCCAAGTTCGGCCTCCTAGTGGCCGAGGAGGCAAACCGTCGCGGTTTCTTGCGTTCAATCCACTCGAGAGTCATAACCAACGCTGAGGAGATCGCATTCTACGGGGGCCACAAGGTATGAGCCATGTCTTGAGCTGGACAACAGCATGGACTGCAAGCCATGTCTTGAGCTGGACAACAGCATGGACTGCAAGCCATGTCTTGAGCTGGACAACAGCATGGACTGCAAGCCATGTCTTGAGCTGGACAACAGCATGGACTGCAAGCCATGTCTTGAGCTGGACAACAGCATAGACTGCAAGCAATGTTTAGAGCTGGACAACAGCATGGACTGCAAGCCATGTCTTGAGCTGGACAACAGCATGGACTGCAAGCCATGTCTTGAGCTGGACAACAGCATGGACTGCAAGCCATGTCTTGAGCTGGACAATAGCATGGACTGCAAGCCATGTCTTGAGCTGGACAATAGCATGGACTGCAAGCCATGTCTAGAGCTGGACAACAACATGGACTGCAAGCCATGTCTTGAGCTGGATAACAGCATGGACTGCAAGCCATGTCTTGAGCTGGACAACACCATGGACTGCAAGCCATGTCTTGAGCTGGACAAGGGTATGAACTGCAAGCCATGTCTTGAGCTGGACAACAGCATGGACTGCAAGCCATGTCTTGAGCTGGACAACAGCATGGACTGCAAGCCATGTCTTGAGCTGGACAACAGCATGGACTGCAAGCCATGTCTAGAGCTGGATAACAGCATGGGCTGCAAGCCATGTCTTGAGCTGGACAAGAGCATGGACTGCAAGCCATGTCTTGAGCTGGACAACAGCATGGACTGCAAGCCATGTCTTGAGCTGGACAACAGCATGGACTGCAAGCCATGTCTTGAGCTGGACAACAGCATGGACTGCAAGCCATGTATTGAGCTGGACAACAGCATGGACTGCAAGCCATGTCTTGAGCTGGACAACAGCATGGACTGCAAGCCATGTCTTGAGCTGGACAACAGCATGGACTACAAGCCATGTCTTGAGCTGGACAACAGCATGGACTGCAAGCCATGTCTTGAGCTGGACAAGGGTATGAACTGCAAGCCATGTCTAGAACTGGACTGACAGGATATGTTTGATTCAACAGGTTGAGAAGTCTAACTTACAACGAGCCTATCACTCGCTGGTGGAGCAGATGAACTTGATCTTTGGACAGCGACTCTGGTACGTGATGTTGGAGCAGTTCCTCATGAAGTACGTCTGGTCGGGGACTGGCATGGTCATGGTCTCCTTGCCGATCCTCATGGGCTCCAACGTTGCTCGATCCAACGCAGGTACGTAGTCATATCTGATCAAGGGCTGGTCAACAAACTTACCTCAAGTTGGAAAGATATCAAAGACCCGATCCAATTCAAACGATCGCTAAGTAACTTCATTGCTAACAAAGCATGCAACTCAATCAACTAATTCTTCAATGAGATAAACTTAGTCTCCTAGGTTCCTATTATTCCCCAATTTGTTACTTTTATCACCAAGCTTTATAGTCCCTATGAATATCATTATTATTAAGTAATTTATCATAAGGGTCATTCCATGTGTAATCACTCACTTTTAATTAAATTTCACTTTGACCGACCCAGATTTTGATGAAAATTGGTATACTTGTTAAGTTTGTTGACTTAGGGGCTATTTTTTTTTTTTTTTTTTTTTGGTCCAACCGTTCGGATATTACAAGGGGGGGAAGTTGGGGTCATTTTGCCCCCCGGGCGTGTAGTGACCACCCTTTCTACGCAATATCTAGGGTTCTATGGGAGCTACAGAGCTGGGAAAAAAATCATCTGAAAGGTAATTTCATACCCTACCTGAATATGGAAACAAAAATGACGATATGTTAATACGAATTTAATTGTGATTTTACACATCTGCATTTTCCAAAATGACCATATCGCTGATGAGTCATTTTTGATTTGCCTGATTTTTTTTCTATATATACAGAACATACATATGATCATGTGTTCCAAAAATCAAGATGGGTGTTTTACCACTTTCCAAGAAAAAAAATTTTTTCTATAAAAAAGTGCCTTTTTGCCAGTAGAACAGCATTTTGATCACAATTATTGTGATCAGAGCACTGGCATATATTTTATATTAAAGTTGATTTTTGTTTGCACAGTTGCATGTTCTTGAAATGTTATTCTCTACAATACAAATCGATTGTTTGCCATATTCCTGTAAATCATGGATCAAGTTGAAACAGTTCATAGAAGTCAAAAGTTTGTTCATTTCTTGTCTGGACTTGCATCTACAAGAATCTTAAAATGGTATTCCCTAGAATACAACTATAGATTGTTTGTCATGCTCCTGAATCATGGATCAAGTTGTAACAGGTTACAAGTAAAAAGTTTGGTAATTTCTTGTCTGGACTAAAGCAATCAGTCTCTGGCCTCATGTTGATGAGGATAGAAGCTAATTTGCTCTCAAGCACCTTTTATTTAGAGATTCATAATGTGCTCAATTGGACTGTTCTTTGAAGAAGAATGTGGACCCATCGAAGATCTAGCGATTAAAAGCATTGAAAGTTTCAATAGTGACCAGCAGTTATCATTAGCTCTGCGTACTAAGTGTGATAATGTGAAGACCGTGTGTCATTTACATGAAAAGAAATTCCTTCGTCTGTATAGCTGTCACCACAAGTTATGCTGCGATCCGTTTCAGGCTCACTGTGGAATAGTGAAAGTTAATGGGTTAAGAGAAATTAATGCAGCATCCAGGACGAAATACTTGGAGATTGCCGACCTCATCCCTGGAAAGAAATTATGCTCAACTTGCCGTAAGCTGCTCTCGCTCAGGCTGAAGGAACTAACAACCGTTTCTGTTCTAACGCCAACTAAATCCACTGAACTTGACCTACCTTTCGTGGACATACCCTGTGAAGCAGATGCCGTGAATCAGTCTTTAGCTGCATTTGGTGTGTCACCTATTAATACCACCAAACTAAAGGGTAAATCTATGTTTTATTCGAAAAGAAAGTTCAGCGAAATAACACAAGGTGTAAAGAAGAGATTGGAACTAGTATCTCCCAGTAATGAAGAAATCAGCAAAGAAGATTTGACATCTTCAGAGGAGTGCAAGGACAGCATCCGTGATGGGTCAGAGATAATAGCACAACTGAAAGAAAAGTTTAAGACGAGTACCAGAAGCGAGAAAATAACAATTTTATCTGTGCTTCCAAAAAGTTGGAGCATTAAGAGAATAATGCAAGAGTTCAATGCATCTAACCATTTGGTACGTAAAACCAAACAACTAGTAAAGGCCCAAGGGATACTGCCATCTGCAAATCAAAAAGCAGGAAAAACTCTTTCCCCTGATTGCATTCAACTGATTGAAGAGTTTTATGAAAATGATGATGTAAGCCGTGTCATGCCGGGTAAAAAAGATTTTGTCTCGGTTAAAGTGGGTGACAATCGAGTTCACCGCCAGAAGAGACTAGTGTTAAGCAACTTAAGTGAAGTGTATCGCAGCTTCAAAGATAAATATCCTGACATCAAGGTTGGATTCTCGAAGTTTGCAGAGCTCAGACCCAAACATTGTGTTCTGGCAGGAGCAGCTGGGACACATTCTGTCTGTGTCTGTACGATACACCAAAACGTTAAGTTGATGGCTTTGGGAGCAAAGCTGCCTTTGCTTTCAGACGGTACCATCAAATCATACCAACACTGCCTTGCCAGCCTCATGTGCAACCCCCCGCTTCTCAACTGCTTTGTAGGAAAGTGTGGCAATTGTCCGGGAACCGATGAACTTCGTGAATGGCTAGAAATCTCATTCAGTGAAAATTTCATAGACTCTGTGACTTATAAACAGTGGCTGTCAACAGACAGATGTACCCTAGAGACAATTACGAAACCTACAGATGAGTTTGTTGACTGTTTTATTGAAAAATGCATTTTATTAAGAAATCATGATTTTATTGCACGGCAGCAAGCGGCATTCATGCAGGAGAAGAAAGCCAACCTTAAACCAGGGGAAGTTTTAGTAGTGGGCGACTTCGCTGAGAATTATTCTTTTGTGCTCCAGGATGCTGCACAAGGTTACCATTGGAATAACAGCCAATGCACCCTTCACCCATTTGTGTGTTACTTTAAGCCTGAAGATCGAGACATACAACATTTAAGTTACGTTGTCATTTCTGACTCGCTAACTCATGACACCGTTACTGTGCACACTTTCCAAAAGCACCTGATAAGACACCTGAAACAAAACATTTCGGATGTATCCCATTTAATTTACTTTTCTGATGGAGCGGCAGCCCAATATAAGAATAAGAAGAATTTTTCCAACTTGTGCCATCATGAAGTTGACTTCGAACTAACTGCTGAGTGGCATTTTTTTGCCACATCCCACGGTAAAGGACCATGCGATGGAGTTGGTGGGACTGTAAAACGAAATGCAGCACGGGCAAGTTTACAGAAACCATATGCCGACCAAATAATGACGCCGATAGACTTTTACCGGTGGGCAACAGAAAATGTGTGGACTGTAAATTTTGTGTTTGTAGCCAATGAAGAGATTACAGCAAATGGCATCAAACTTAAAGAACGATTCAAAGAATTAAAAACTATCGTAGGCACAAGAAGCTTTCATGCGTTCTACCCAAAATCGCTAACTTCCTTACATGTGAAACACTTTTCTCTTTCTGAAGAAATCAACATTGTGAAGATTGTTGAGAAAAATGAAGAAGGAGAAGAAGAAGAAGAAGAAGAAGAGGAGGAAGCAACAGCAGCAGAAATACCCGAGTTTGAGTTCAAAGACGTGGGCAGTTTCATCACTGTAGCATACAACGAAGACTGGTGGCTAGCGTGTGTTCTTGAAAAATCATCACAGTCTCTTGAACTTCAAGTCAACTTTCTACACCCTCATGGACCAGCTCCATCATATTTTTATCCCAGTGTACAAGACAAACTAATTGTAGCTTTTGCTGATGTTTTAACACTGGCCGACCCCAACACGGCAACTGGTCGAACATACTTTTTGTCGGCTACAGACACCAACAGGGCAACAGCAGGGCTTATAAAATATGTACCTCAATAAGGTAAACTACATCTCTCTTAAGATATGCAAATTTGTACTTCATAGTAGCTATGATTGTAAGTAATGATCATTTTCTTGAATGTTGTCTTAAATTCAGTTCATATTAATTTATATTATGAATGAATTTGCAGAAAACATTTTTTTTTCTTGGAAAGTAGTAGAACACCCATCTTGATTTTTGGAACACATGATCATATGTATGTTCTGTACATATAGAAAAAAAATCAGGCAAATCAAAAATGACTCATCAGCGATATGGTCATTTTGGAAAATGCAGATGTGTAAAATCACAATTAAATTCGTATTAACATATCGTCATTTTTGTTTCCATATTCAGGTAGGGTATGAAATTACCTTTCAGATGATTTTTTTCCCAGCTCTGTAGCTCCCATAGAACCCTAGATATTGCGTAGAAAGGGTGGTCACTACACGCGCGGGGGGCAAAATGACCCCAACTTCCCCCCCTTGTAATATCCGAACGGTTGGACCAAAAAAAAAAAAATTAAAAAATAGCCCCTAAGTCAACAAACTTAACAAGTATACCAATTTTCATCAAAATCTGGGTCGGTCAAAGTTTGAGGTGAGTGATTACACATGGAATGACCCATAAGTATTATTACTATATTAGTATCATAGTTTGTAGGTATGTGCCTACCACACTAGTATTACCACTATACCATCAGAATTATTATTATCATTATTACTATATTAGTATCATAGTTTGTAGGTATGTTCCTACCACACTAGTATTACCACTATACCATCAGAATTATTATTATCATTATTACTATATTAGTATCATAGTTTGTAGGTATGTTCCTACCACACTAGTATTACCACTATACCATCAGAATTATTATTATCATTATTACTATATTAGTATCATAGTTTGTAGGTATGTTCCTACCACACTAGTATTACAAGGTATTACCATCAGAATTATTATTATCATTATTACTATATTAGTATCATAGTTTGTAGGTATGTTCCTACCACACTAGTATTACAAGGTATTACCATCAGAATTATTATTATCATTATTACAACTGTATTTTATTATTATTACTTTTATGTACTATCCTGACGATGCCTAACAGGATTCATGGCTTGTAAATCTGTTCTTCATCTAGGTATGTTGGGATATGGACCTGTCAGCTGATGTTTGTCTGGTTGTTTGTTCAGGTACAGAGGTTGGTATTGCTGATGGTGGTGTCAGTGAAAGGACCCAGTACTTCACTACGTCTCGTAACTTGCTCTCGTCTGGAGCGGATGCTGTCGAGAGATTGATGTCCTCGTACAAGGAGATTGTCGAGCTCGCTGGATATACGTCTCGTGTTGGTGAAATGTTGGACGTGTTCTCCGACGCTGCCGAGGGCCGATATCTGCGGTCAACGGTGCAAGACGCAGCCGCCAGACCTGGCTTCGTGGTAGAACTAAGAGACGGACAGCCTGTGGCTAACGGTAACCAATCCACGATGTTTGTTTATATCACGTCAATTGTTGGTTGTTGTTTGAGTGAAGTTGATTCAACTTGACATTGTTGCAGGTATCATCAGCGAAACAGTGGACGGAACAATCTCTCTCACCAACGTACCCATCGTGACTCCCAACTGTGATGTTGTCTGCCCTAACCTCACTCTCAAGGTACGTCCCTCTTGCTTGTATAGAACTTATGTTTGTCCCATGAAGTTAAGCAACAGACCTGGGGTTTGGGTCTCGGGTTGGTGACCAATCTGACCTTACGTTGCTTGCAGGTAACTCCAGGGATGCACCTGTTGATCACGGGACCCAACGGCTGCGGGAAGTCATCGTTGTTTCGAATGCTTAGCGGACTCTGGCCGGTCTACGCTGGGACCCTCGTGAAGCCGGCGACCGCAGACATGTTTTACATTCCTCAGAGGTAATCCAACAAACATTGACTGCTGATAGGGAATCAGTTCTCTTATAGGACATTGTATTGACATGAAACAAATAGTGAACATTGTATTGTGTTTAATCTACGTTGCAATCTGAACTGTGTTTTGTTGCCTCCAGACCCTACATGTCGCTGGGAACCCTGGCCGACCAAGTTCTCTATCCGGACACAATGGACGACCTTGAAGCCCGCGGTGGCTCAACCGCCGACCTCCAACGTTGCCTGCAAGTTGTCCACTTGGAACACATCGTCGTACGTGAGGGAGGCTGGGACGTTGCCGCGGACTGGAAGGACGTCCTCTCAGGAGGAGAGAAACAACGCATGGCCATGGCAAGGCTCTTCTACCACAGGTACAGCTGGAGCCAGGGACATGTGTACCTAGGTATAGGGCATGGTGCAAGCATGGATGTGTACAGCTGGGTTGACATCTTCAATGGGAGCCAGGGACATGTGTGTCAAGGTATAGGGCATGGTGCAAGCATGGATGTGTACAGCTGGGTTGGCATCTTCAATGGGAGCCAGGGACATGTGTGTCAAGGTATAGGGCATGGTGCTAGCATGGATGTGTACAGCTGGGTTGGCATCTTCAATGGGAGCCAGGGACATGTGTGTCAAGGTATAGGGCATGGTGCAAGCATGGATGTGTACAGCTGGGTTGGCATCTTCAATGGGAGCCAGGGACATGTGTGTCAAGGTATAGGGCATGGTGCAAGCATGGATGTGTACAGCTGGGTTGGCATCTTCAATGGGAGCCAGGGACATGTGTGTCAAGGTATAGGGCATGGTGCAAGCATGGATGTGTACAGCTGGGTTGGCATCTTCAATGGGAGCCAGGGACATGTGTGTCAAGGTATAGGGCAGGGTTCATGTATGGATGTGTACAGCTAGGTTGGCATCTTCAATGGGAGCCAGGGACATGTGTGTCAAGGTATAGGGCATGGTGCAAGCATGGATGTGTACAGCTGGGTTGGCATCTTCAATGGGAGCCAGGGACATGTGTGTCAAGGTATAGGGCATGGTGCAAGCATGGATGTGTGCAGCTGGGTTGGCATCTTCAATGGGAGCCAGGGACATGTGTGTCAAGGTATAGGGCATGGTGCAAGCATGGATGTGTGCAGCTGGGTTGGCATCTTCAATGGGAGCCAGGGACATGTGTACCAAGGTATAGGGCAGGGTGCAAGCATGGATGTGTACAGCTGGGTTGGCATCTTCAATGGGAGCCAGGGACATGTGTGTCAAGGTATAGGGCAGGGTGCTAGCATGGATGTGTACAGCTGGGTCAGGCTAGGACCTACATAACCCAACTTTGTCTTGTTTATAGACCGCAGTTTGCGCTGCTTGACGAGTGTACCAGCGCAGTCTCGATGGACGTTGAGAGCGACATCTACCAGGCCGTGCGTGATGCTGGCATCACTCTACTGACCATCACTCATCGACCGTCACTATGGTAAGCATCATCGACCACCGAGTCTCCAGCGCTCCAAGCTGCCGTGTTAATTCAGATGTCTTGTCTCTTGTTTGCAGGAAGTTCCACACCCACGTGCTACAGTTTGATGGAGAGGGCGGCTGGGTGCTGGAGTCGTTGGACGCCAACGCTAGACTATCTATGCGGGACGAGAAGATGAAGTTGTTGGCGCAGCTCGCAGGTGTACCAACTGCACAGGCTCGGCTAGAGGTACGTGACGGAACCTGCTCTAGACTCTAGCAGCGAGATTTGCATTAGCTGTTAGGTCAGGTCATGTCATGTCAGGTCATGTTAGGTCAGGTCATGTCATGTCATGTCAAGTTAGTTTAGCAGCAAGCAAGTGGAAGTGTCTCACGTGGCTGTATTTGCAGGAGCTGAGTAAAGTCCTGGGAGAAGACTTGTCGGTGCCGAACTAGAAGCTCCATCGCTGTCAGCACCTGGTACACTCCTGGCTTCCTTCCATGCCAGGCCCACCTTCATCTACACCGACAACTTCTTCAAACAAAACACCAAATCTTGGCTTGTTTTTGTTTTTGTGGTTCAGTATTTTTAAAGTAATCTAGCTCATCTCCTTCAAGTTTTCAATCTCTTTCCCTGTTAACTCTCTTTCTCTTTTCACCTTCTTTGAGCATTACAAAGCATTACTTTCCAGGATCTTGCCAGGAGCGGTCAGTAGTAGGCCTTCATCATCATGCAGGGTTTTATTTTCATTGAAGCTTGTAATAATATTGTGTGAAATGTTTGTTTTGGGATTGGGATGTTTAGCTCCTGGCAAGACAAAGCTGACTTGATATCATTCGTCCTCGAAGTCTCCCTAAATGCAGAGCTGTGTTTTGTTTCCTGTCAGTTGCTGATCCCACCAAACCAACCCGAGGTGAATGACCCCCGACCCAGTGTTAGCGACAGGTTGCTTTCAGGTTGAAGCTCTTGTCAACAAATAGCGCCCGCTCGCGTCAAGTTTCCAACCAGAAACTTGCCGAGCTCGGCAATTTTGTACAATTTTTAACTCGTAGTATTTTAGCGTAGGCAGTGAATGCTGCATTCCAAGCGTGCTACAGTTTTACGTCCAACTATTTTGTCTCTAAATGGATTTTAATTTTTTTTTTTGTGGTTTTTGTCATGCATTTATTTTTAAATTGCCTTTCATTATTTTTTGTTTGTTGAAGCGATTTTATTTTTCTGCAGAGTCTTTGAAAGCGCAATTAAAGCGGGAATAAAGTCATTCAAAGCCGATGGTTATTTAGGTATTGGTTGACAGAGGACATGTCAGATTCCTGAATAAGTTCTCTGTCATTCTTCAATGTTTAGGGAATGGTTTCAGGCGATTGAAGCAAGCAAAATATGTTTTCAAATTTTCAATTGTTTCATTCTGCAATTGCATTGTTGAGCTGAATCTTGGGTGGCAGGTTGTTTGCGAAGATTTTATTTTGCCACCAGGATTTTTGTTCAGTGTAAAAGTTGCACCCCGGTTAAAAGATTTCTTCTTTCATTCTCTAGTTCGGTGGAAATTGGTTAATTGCAATATGTAATTACTTGGTGCTACATTCAATTCTGTGTGGTAATTCATGTCACGTACCTGTATCGTGGATGAAACAATTATCCACATTTCATGTAAGAATGTTTAATAAATATGTTCAAGCTGTCAGTGGGCATGTGATGATTGACAACAGCTGATTGACAGAACAGCTGATTGTGACGAAGGCAGACAGATTTCAAATGTGATCAACTTTTCCCACCTGGCTTTGGCTGAAACCAAAGACGCTGAAACCAACTGGACTTTATCGCTGTCAGATGGACTACATTCCAACCTCTGTCCAGGTCTAGTACCAAATGATATGACGTAGTAATAACCAATCTAACTTTTATCTTCAACGTTTGATTTTTTATAGCAATTCATACCTGTTATAAATCCGTCTCCTCCATACATCCGTGTTCATTGTGAGATTCAAACAAGACTGAATCAAAGCCAACTGTCTGGATGCACATTCCAGTGTGACAAAGTGGGACAAAGGTGAGTTAATCCCAGAGCCCTGGTGGAACTGGTACCTCTGCTGGTACCAATTCTCCCATACTCTGGTCTTACGGGTAGTTTTCACCCCCGAACACGACGGGCTATTTGGATTTTTTGTTACTTCCCTTCGTTACATTATCTGGCATGTCGTTTGCATGCAGTATAAAAAGCAGTGGGGCAATAATTGAGCCTTGCGGCAGTCCTAATGTTTGGTTTCAACTCTGGCCATTTATTAGGACAACCTGTCTACGGTTAGACAGGTGTGAAGCGATTTATTCATTTGCTATTCCGGCTTTGTCAAGTTTTCCCAATTTGTGTAATAGTAATTTGTGACAGACTGGGTGGAAAGCTTTATTCACCAGAAACATGTGACTTATTCTTCCTTGCTTGCAATACCTCTTCGATAAAACCAGAGACTGCCATGTTGGTGGTTCGTCCCGTAGGAAAACCAATCTCTATATTGTATTGTATTGTCCGTGACAAGTACAGTATACAAGTATGGGCAACGTCAGGTTAACTTTAGTGTTGGCATATAATATTGGTAGGGGTGAAATATAATAGAAATAACAATGATAATAAAGGTAATAATGAAAATAAAAATACATATTTACAGATGACAGTTTTGCAAATCGAATGAAGAGGTAATTGTTATCGTATTTAGTTTATTACATTTATCGACAAACAAGAGAATTCTATTAAACAGAACCTTTTCCCAAATTTTGGAGAAAATAGATAAAATTGTTACAGCTCTATAGTTGAAGATATTGCTTCTGTCCCCGAATGATTTTAGCTGTTTTTTATGCTTGTGGGAAAACAGCTCGTGTGAAGGAGATGTTAGGGATATGCACAAGCGGGTCAGCAATGTAAATTATTATTAGCCGTGGTCTTCGACTGCAATCCTGAACCACCGTACATCGCGGCTGATTTCTTCTTTGCTACCACATTGCAAATGTCAAACAACTCTTTCTTAGTTACTGGGGCTAGAAATTTTGTCCGGTCAGGTATGTGATTTGCTCAACAGCAATGATTTCTGTTTGCTTAGTTCAGTAGCTGTAGGTACTGATAAAGTAGTCGCTGGAAGTATAATAGCGTTGTTTATTGGGTCTGCTATTTGTTATTCATGTTTCCCTTGGTTTTTTTTAGGTTGGTGTTTTGACTTCTTATATCCCAACTTATTTGGGTGCTTTTTTAAATTGCTCTCATTACTTTTCATTCTTCTCATCACTTTGCTTGGACAATAACTTGTACTTGAATAGTAGACGTGAACCTCAGTGTATTGTTGGATCGTAGAAAGTGACTCCTAGTTTTATCCAAACACAATTATTGTCAGTCGTATTAAACACATAGTGGTTGATGATATTCTTCTAATCTTCTTCTAACAAACAGAAAGCCATGCGACCGGGCATCGAACCAGTGACCCGTTGCTTCTTTAGATGGACAGGACAGCGATATTTGAAAGCTGCTAAACGAGCGGGATAAAGGATGAAGGTAATACAGATATTAATATTAGCATGAATTACTTTCATGTCAATTACTTCAATTATTTTCTTTATTATATTAAACCTTTGGTTGTTAGTAAGTAATACTGGATATAATTATTTTTTTGCGCTAATATTTATTACGGAACCCTGATCACGATCAAGCTGAAATAGTAAAATTATTTGTATAAGAAATGTATTTACTTTTTATTTGATTAATTAATGCATTTTTAGCCCCTTTTTTCAATTGCAATGTGGAACGGTCTCAAAGTCTTGTCAAGAAAGAAGTGCGCTTCAAATTATGTACAGATCTACGTTTACGCAAACAGTTATTATATTTTCGAACTTTACCGCAAAATTATCCGCGTGAATTTTATACGATTTTTTTTTTTTGTTAGTTGGTAGCTCTGCTGAATAAACCAGGAAAGAGCTAACTTCACACCGATAAGCGCTTCGAGCACATTTTCCGTTTTTTAATATGTCCCAATATTCTTCTAAATTATGATACTTTGGCATTTAAAGTATTCCCAGTCTGGTTCTACAAGTTTTTCCAACTGATGAGAATGATCATTTTGTTCTTGTTTGGGTAAGTCTCCTGACATTGTCGTTATTCTTTCCGGTAGGGTTATGGTAGGTCCTGGTCCTACCTCATGATGTACATCGCTTTATTGCCTTTAGAAATACATTTCTTGCCAGGGAGGGTTTCCATAGACGGTGACCCGATTCTGAAATAATCTGAATTTTAGTTGCAATACTGTAAAAGTTCGAAGCACCCAACCTTGCAATTGGACTCAAAGTTTCTCTTCACCAACGCTCATGTAGCTTTCCATGTTTTAAGAGCGGGTTGCTTTGTTCCAGGATACGGCTGATGTCGACTGAAATGCGAGCTAACAAGATCACAAGATTGATCACAAGATTGCTGCTGAGAGACCTAAACTGCGTAATGGAGCAAGTCATCCATGTATCTGGCAACCAGTTCCATATACTTACAACTGCAATCCTCTACAGGTGACTTTTTATGCTACTTCCGACTTATCTACCTGTAATTTCTCTCTGTTGGAGTTGTTAACTGCCTTCCTATTAGACTTCATGTTGAATAGACGACATTACCCCTGGCTGACCAGCTTCAGATGAACTTGAGCCTGAACAGATGAGATTGAGCTTCAGCTGAATGAACTGTTTATATTCTGTCAATCTCTCTCCTTAGGTTGGTATCTCCCGCTGTCCTGCACCCACTGGCTTCTGTCTGGCTTGCACCAACAATCCAGTATCATTGACTGATGGCATCTGATAGACTACTTGGACTTACTTATGCTTGGAAAGATGACGGTGTCATGATCATGAAGAATGGACCTGGTGGTCCTGTGTGGGGTCTGCTCCATTAATGAAAGAGATTCACCGATGTCCAAACCAAGTGCTCCAATCTAAAGGTATTTATTGCCATTGAAAATAACAGATAATTGTAAAGATAACTGTAAAGGGATCAGTTCACTAAAAAATCTGTCCCAGCGGGTACAAGCCATGAATTTTATAATTATTTATTTCAAGCAGATATAAACATTTTGAAGAGTGTTTTAGGAATTTCTTTGATAGTAAGGCCTGGTATTTAATCAATCCAGTTTATATTTAGGTATTAATTGGTTCTTTGTTTCTATTGCAGCAAACCCAGCTCAAAGATGGCTTCTAGCAACAGCAACACGTTGTTGGATGCATCAGAAATTCAAGAACCACCGACTCACTACAAGGTTAGTTGAAGTTTATACAATTAGTGTGATGAGAAACCCACGCAAAGCTGTCGATGTGTTCTTATTGAATTCTTTCTTCTAGATTGCTGTCAACGGCTGCTGGAGACCTGCTCTTGTGAAAGACCAACAACAGAGACTGTCCCGGAGTTTCCATCAACATAGCTCGTCATGTCTACTGAAGGTGAGCAATTCAGAGCAATGCTAGATATCAATATTTTAACAATTGTCACTTTATTTACCTCAGTTGAAAAAGAATTTCTAGAGCATGCACTGCCTATAAGAGTGCATGCCAGGTATGTTTTACAGGCTTACTGTCCAGTCGAATGCACTGCCTATAAGAGTGCATGCCAGGTATGTTTTACAGGCTTACTGTCCAGTCGAATGCACTGCCTATAAGAGTGCATGCCAGGTATGTTTTACAGGCTTACTGTCCAGTCGAATGCACTGCCTATAAGAGTGCATGCCAGGTATGTTTTACAGGCTTACTGTCCAGTCGAATGCACTGCCTATAAGAGTGCATGCCAGGTATGTTTTACAGGCTTACTGTCCAGTCAAATGCACTGCCTATAAGAGTGCATGCCAGGTATGTTTTACAGGCTTACTGTCCAGTCGAATGCACTGCCTATAAGAGTGCATGCCAGGTATGTTTTACAGGCTTACTGTCCAGTCGAATGCACTGCCTATAAGAGTGCATGTCAGGTATGTTTTACAGGCTTACTGTCCAGTCGAATGCACTGCCTATAAGAGTGCATGCCAGGTATGTTTTACAGGATTACTGTCCAGTCGAATGCACTGCCTATAAGAGTGCATGCCAGGTATGTTTTACAGGCTTACTGTCCAGTCGAATGCACTGCCTATAAGAGTGCATGCCAGGTATGTTTTACAGGATTACTGTCCAGTTGAATGCACTGCCTATAAGAGTGCATGCCAGGTATGTTTTACAGGCTTACTGTCCAGTCGAATGCACTGCCTATAAGAGTGCATGCCAGGTATGTTTTACAGGCTTACTGTCCAGTCGAATGCACTGCCTATAAGAGTGCATGCCAGGTATGTTTTACAGGCTTACTGTCCAGTCGAATGCACTGCCTATAAGAGTGCATGCCATTCTTGGCTTGGTTCGGTTCATCATCAAAAACAGTGCTATTATAAATCCCAACAAGCAGTGTTGCCACCTGTTAGCTTGCCAGTCTGGCACAGTTGGCTACCCTGACATGACTAAATGTTTCCCTTATTTTGCAGGTTGGCGTTCCCTCCCCCCTCGGCCGCTGCACCCGACGGAAGAAGAACTTGACTCGGGAAACATCGATCTACGTCAACGCAAGACCAGCAGCTTTGTCCACTTTCCGTCCCTCGTGGAGAAAAACAAGGTTTTTATTTGATCACAGTGATCGTTTTTCGGCTCTGGATAAACGCATAGTCAGTCATAAACAAATATATAAGTATAACTAGGGTGTTTAAAATTAAGTTTGACCTTGACCGACTTAGAATTTCATGAAATTAGCCAAAAACCCCCCATAACTTTTGAAGTCTTTGAGTTAAAAAAAAAAAAAAAAAAAAATTTAAAGCAACATTCTGAACAAGTGTGATGTCATGAAATTTTGAGTTGGTTAAGATCAAGGTCGATCCTATTTGACATGGAATGACCCGCAAGCTTTGTTAGAAATAAAACAACCACAAGATAAGAATCAAAATGTCACTGGGACAGAGATCTCGGGAAACTGTCAGCTGTTTTCTGTTCAATCAAAAGCACCGGACAACTGGAATTTAGATTTTGTTTATTGAACGTAGCGACCCAATAGTTTCCAGGACGGTCTGAAATCTTTGTTGTCTTTTGTTTTCAACTTGAGATGGTTGTTTTTGTTGGATCCTGGCTTGGATTCGGATAAGAATCTTTGCATTGGTTTTGAGGAAACCTTTTTTCAATTTGTTTTTTGAATGCTAAGCAAAGAACAACTAATTTTCCCAACGTTTACCAACAGTATTTGTTAAGGTAATTTTTTTTAGTAAAAGTTATTTTTGATATTTTCGTGGTTTTTTTTGTTATCAGAGAAATGTCAGAACTGCTTTCACCCTCGATAAAGTAACAGCCACGAGTTGTAGAACTTTAGGAAAATGATTTGTTTTCACTTAGCGTTGAAAAAACCCAGTTGTAGAAAGTTATTGCAAAAGTGATTTTGTTGCTGCTTGTGAGAATGAAATGTATTGCCATGACTTACAATAAAAACAGAATCTTGCTGATAAAGTTGTTTGTATTTTTCAAAACGCTTACCCCTTATTCTGTCCGCGAAAAAAAAAAAAAAAAAAAAAAAAAAAAAAAAAAAGTCCCAAACTGGAACCAAAACCTAGTTTTGACCGGATTCGATCCCAGGAATATAAATCCGTGTGCAGCACTGAAGCCAGCACGTTACCATTGAGCCACGCTGCCCCGATAATAACCTATTGGTTTAACTTGTATATGAGCCACTTTGGACTTAGTAAAAAAATAAAAAACTTCACTGAAATACTTCTCATTATTTTTATCGTGTTCCTCTTCAATGTAAATATATTTTTAATGAGGTGTTGCTGAAAACAAAACATGACGGTGTCGGGGATCGAACCCCGAACTCTTCCTACTGAAGATGTAGACCATACCACTGAGCTACATGGACACTTGATATGATGGGGATTTATTAGCCAACATTAGATGCAATTTATCTTTTGTGATGAATTACAGTTGCGACTTGAAGAACAAAAAGCAGATCAGTTATTTCATTCATTCTAAGATTGTAATTCGCTGATGAAGATTGCAACACAACATGCCGTGCATACGAGTCGACGTCTTAGAGTTTTCATATGTTAATCTCGATGAAACTGATGAGAGATGGAATGTTATATTGTTAACATCTGAACACACGCACGCACACACAAACTATTTGTTACTTACCTTGTGACGTAGCTCCGCTGTCAGATGCGTCGGGGATCGAACTGGGGACCCCTCGTACTGAAGTTGACGAACATCCCACTCGGCCACAAAGACCCATGCAACGAAGATGGATTTATTAACAAACACGTAGTGTCAATCACTGAAAATGAATTCTATACTCTGTGATAAACAAAAAGCGGGGCGGCCGGGAATCGAACCCGAGACCACGGAACCCCGCATTCATGAAGCAACTTCTGCAATGAGCCACCGAGACGCAATGATATTGAAGGGAAATAAGATATACTTAAACAATGTAAATTAGCTGCAGTGTAAAAACAGTCGATTGTCAGAGTTAGTTGAGAAATAAAACGAGATTTAAATAAATAATTTTTAATGGTAATATTTATTTGTGAATCCTAGTGGGTGAGCAACCCATCGTATACGTGTGAACTGACATGCTGCTGATGGTGCAGGCGTTAGGATCAAAGAACCCAAATTATCAGAAGAAAATCAAGAAAAACGGGGTAAGTATTCATCGCAGATAAGAACGGGGGAGTGCATTCGACTTCCCTTGAAATTTCACCCCTGTTGACACCCCTCGCAAGTCAAAATCCATCACTTGAAATTCCACTCGAAAAATATTGAAAAAATCAATGGACTAACCCCTTACGGTTTTTCTTGATTTTTGAAGATTCGCCCATACTTTGGTCTAAGGGGTAGTTTGCACCCCCGAACACGATGGGCTATTTAGATTTTGCTTTAGCCTTATACTTTAGCAGCTATGTCGATTTTAAACATTAAAACTTGAATAACTCCCTTAATATTATTTGGAGACAAAATCTGAGGGGTGCATTCGACTTCCCTTGAAATTTCACCCCTGTTGACACCCCTCGCAAGTCAAAATCCATCACTTGAAATTCCACTCGAAAAATATTGAAAAAATCAATGGACTAACCCCTTACGGTTTTTCTTGATTTTTGAAGATTCGCCCATACTTTGGTCTAAGGGGTAGTTTGCACCCCCGAACACGATGGGCTATTTAGATTTTGCTTTAGCCTTATACTTTAGCAGCTATGTCGATTTTAAACATTAAAACTTGAATAACTCCCTTAATATTATTTGGAGACAAAATCTGAGGGGTGCATTCGACTTCCCTTGAAATTTCACCCCTGTTGACACCCCTCGCAAGTCAAAATCCATCACTTGAAATTCCACTCGAAAAATATTGAAAAAATCAATGGACTAACCCCTTACGGTTTTTCTTGATTTTTGAAGATTCGCCCATACTTTGGTCTAAGGGGTAGTTTGCACCCCCGAACACGATGGGCTATTTAGATTTTGCTTTAGCCTTATACTTTAGCAGCTATGTCGATTTTAAACATTAAAACTTGAATAACTCCCTTAATATTATTTGGAGACAAAATCTGAGGGGTGCATTCGACTTCCCTTGAAATTTCACCCCTGTTGACACCCCTCGCAAGTCAAAATCCATCACTTGAAATTCCACTCGAAAAATATTGAAAAAATCAATGGACTAACCCCTTACGGTTTTTCTTGATTTTTGAAGATTCGCCCATACTTTGGTCTAAGGGGTAGTTTGCACCCCCGAACACGATGGGCTATTTAGATTTTGCTTTAGCCTTATACTTTAGCAGCTATGTCGATTTTAAACATTAAAACTTGAATAACTCCCTTAATATTATTTGGAGACAAAATCTGAGGGGTGCATTCGACTTCCCTTGAAATTTCACCCCTGTTGACACCCCTCGCGGGTCAAAATCCATCACTTGAAATTCCACTCGAAAAATATTGAAAAAATCAATGGACTAACCCCTTACGTTTTTTCTTGATTTTTGAAGATTCGCCCATACTTTGGTCTAAGGGGTAGTTTGCACCCCCGAACACGATGAGCTAATTAGATTTTGCGTTAGCCTTGTACTTTAGCAGCTATATCGATTTTAAACATTACAACTTGAATAACTCCCTTAATATTAATTGGGGACAAAATCTGAGGGGTGCATTCGACTTCCCTTGAAATTTCACCCCTGTTGACACCCCTCGCGGGTCAAAATCCATCACTTGAAATTCCACTCGAAAAATATTGAAAAAATCCCTTACGTTTTTTCTTGATTTTTGAAGATTCGCCCATACTGTAGTCTAAGGGGTAGTTGGCACCCCCGAACACGATGAGCTAATTAGATTTTGCGTTAGCCTTGTACTTTAGCAGCTATATCGATTTTAAACATTAAAACTTGAATAACTCCCTTAATATTAATCAGAGACAAAATCTGAGGGGTGCATTCGACTTCCCTTGAAATTTCACCCCTGTTGACACCCCTCGCAAGTCAAAATCCATCACTTGAAATTCCACTCGAAAAATATTGAAAAAATCAATGGACTAACCCCTTACGTTTTTTCTTGATTTTTGAAGATTCGCCCATACTTTGGTCTAAGGGGTAGTTTGCACCCCCGAACACGATGAGCTAATTAGATTTTGCGTTAGCCAGGTACTTTAGCAGCTATATCGATTTTAAACATTAAAACTTGAATAACTCCCTTAATATTAATTGGGGACAAAATCTGAGGGGTGCATTCGACTTCCCTTGAAATTTCACCCCTGTTGACACCCCTCGCAAGTCAAAATCCATCACTTGAAATTCCACTCGAAAAATATTGAAAAAATCAATGGACTAAACCCTTACGGTTTTTCTTGATTTTTGAAGATTCGCCCATACTTTGGTCTAAGGGGAAGTTTGCACCCCCGAACACGATGGGCTATTTAGATTTTGCTTTAGCCTTATACTTTAGCAGCTATGTCGATTTTAAACAGTATAACTTGAATAACTCCCTTTATATAATTAGAGACAAATAATCTGAGACAGAAACAGGGGGTTGCTTTCAAACCACGCTGGAAATTTATCTCGTTACTACGTGTTGCCGGTCTCGTTTGCTCAGCAGCAAGTTTAACATTAGCACTGAGCTTCCAACTTGAAATAAAAGTCCAACTAATGCAGGTTTGATGAATGCTTAAAGGAGTTAGAAAAACAGCATACGACTAATAAAGATGCAATGCACAACATTATGGATTTAATTAGCGTACAGTTTTGTTAGATCCAATAGTTTCCAAGCAGTGCTACCGTCCGGCCACGACCTTGATGTTTCCGTTTTCGAGCTGGAACAACTTGATCTCGTAGACAACTTCGTGCGGCGCCGGCTCCAGCATTTGCCCGGCGACATCAGCACCAGCATCTGCATCTGTATCAGCACCAGCATCAACATCAGCGTCAGCACTAGCATCAGCGTCAGCGGGTAGAACTGGTGCTTCGTGCAATTCTTCTACTTCGGTTTCCTGACCTTCTTCCATTTCCATTTCATGACATTCTTCTTCTTCCGTTTCATGACATTCTTCTTCTTCTTCCGTTTCATGGCATTCTTGGAGTTCTGTTTCAGGAAATCCTTTGACATCTATTTCTTGGAATTCATGGACTTCTGTTTCTTGGAAATCATGGACGTCTGTTTCTTGGAAATGTTCAGTGTTTGCTTCAAGGTAGTCGTCCTGATCGTGGAATATTTGCACCTGCATCCCGTGGTCGTCGACCTGGTCCTCGATGGGACTCCAGGGCACCTCACGCTCCACCAACACCTGGATAACAACTCAAGTTAAGTCCGGGACAGAAGAGTTCCTCCTACAACAACTAAGTTATCTGTCTTCAAAGTACAGACACTTCAAAGTAGAGGCACAAGAAGCACTCACCTGAGTTTCCTCCATTAGCTGTCTGATGGACTTCAGAGTCACCTTGGCACGGTCCCCCGTAGGTAGAACAAGAACACATTGGCCATCAGTATCTGGAGGCAGTGACAATGAAACACATGAAACATTTAGCAACAATATTCTAATAAAACAAAGGAAATTCAACGCTTAGGAAAGCTGCCAAGGTTAAGTGACCGGGAAACTGCTTTCTTGTTTTAATCTTAAAAACTTGTTTTGTACGCAGACCTTCATATCAGTAATATGAACAATTCTAACAAATACCTGTCCTAACAAAAACTATTTCAACTGGGTTTTGAATGCTAAGTGAAGAACAACTGAATTTCCCAACGTTTCGTAACTTGTACCTGTTACTTTATCAAGGGTAAGAGCAGTCCTGACAATTTTGTTTTATTGTTATAAATAGTTTTTGTTAAAACTAGTGCCAAGGATAAATCAAGTAGACCTGAGCCTGGAAACAAATGAATCTCTACACGGGGAGAAACGTGGGAAGTTAGTAGACAGATTGGTGAGACTTCGAGAGAAGAGAACCACCTAATTTTATGTGGTTCTTTTGTTATTGGAAAATTGTCAGGACTGCTCTTACCCTTGATAAAGTAACAGGTACAAGTTACAAAACGTTGGGAAATTTAGTTGTTCTTCACTTAGCATTGAAAGCCCAGTTGAAATAGTTTTTGTTAAAACTAGTGCTAAGTTTACATCAAGTAGACATGAGTCTAGGAACTATATGATCTAGTCTAGTAACCATGGTGATCAACTGTACCTGTCCTGGTCCTGGTCACGTGGGTTAACAGGTGTCTTGTCAGACTTGACTGGAAGTTGTAGCTAACTCGACAGACGTGACAAGCAAATTGTTTTTCTCCCTCGTGGATCTGCAAATGCCGAGCGAAGTTGCTTTGTTTCACGAACTGACGACGACAGTGCGGGCAACTGCGGGGAAAACGGAAGATTAGTGACCTGCGAGGTACAATACGATCTTAACATTATCTTAGAGGTTGTATTTGTAGCTCACTTATGAGGCTTGACGAGATCATGTATCTTGCGATGTCCATTAAGATCTCCAACATGGTAGAATCGCTTGTCACAGTCTGGACATGCGTGGTCTCTGATTCCCCCGTGGGTCAACATGTGTTTCCTACGAGCTGCGTTGTCAGGGAAACGCTTGTTACAGATGCTACATTCATGTCGCCTGGAGCTCGGGTCATGCATCGTCATGTGACGACGTAAAGCACTCAACGTAACAAATGCCTTCGAGCACGACTCACAAGCGTGCGCTCGCTCGGAACAATGAGTTCGACTGGAGAACAATAGGAGCACAATTCATTGTTAGCATCACTGTTAAATAGATCAATATAAACCAAGGTGGATCAATATAAACCAAGGTGGATAAATCTAAACCAAGGTGGATCAATCTAAACCAAGGTGGATCAATCTAAACCAAGGTGGATCAATATAAAGCAAGGTGGATCAATCTAAACCAAGGTGGATCAATATAAACCAAGGTGGATCAATCTAAACCAAGGTGGATCAATCTAAACCAAGGTGGATCAATATAAACCAAGGTGGATCAATCTAAACCAAGGTGGATCAATCTAAACCAAGGTGGATCAATCTAAACCAAGGTGGATCAATCTAAACCAAGGTGGATCAATCTAAAGCAAGGTGGATCAATCTAAACCAAGGTGGATCAATCTAAACCAAGGTGGATCAATCTAAAGCAAGGTGGATCAATCTAAACCAAGGTGGATCAATATAAACCAAGGTGGATCAATCTAAACCAAGGTGGATCAATCTAAACCAAGGTGGATCAATATAAACCAAGGTGGATCAATCTAAACCAAGGTGGATCAATCTAAACCAAGGTGGATCAATCTAAACCAAGGTGGATCAATCTAAACCAAGGTGGATCAATATAAACCAAGGTGGATCAATCTAAACCAAGGTGGATCAATATAAACCAAGGTGGATCAATCTAAACCAAGGTGGATCAATCTAAACCAAGGTGGATCAATCTAAACCAAGGTGGATCAATCTAAACCAAGGTGGATAAATATAAACCAAGGTGGATCAATCTAAACCAAGGTGGATCAATCTAAACCAAGGCGGATCAATCTAAACCAAGGTTGATGTATCTTACCTGTGTCTAAGCAAGGTGGATGCATCAGAGAATGCTTTGGGACAGTCGTCACAAAGGAACGGTCGTTCCCCGGAATGAGCCTTCTCGTGTCTTCTCAAGTGGCTCATGTGACGGAACCGCTTGGCACATGTCTGTAAAAAGCAAGGCAAGCTGCTTCAGTCCTGATTGTGCAACACTGGAAACCTGGACCTTGGCAGCACTAGCATCACTTAGCATTGGATAGAAGATCGTGGACCAACTACGATAATATGTCATATGTTCACAAGAGTTGGAACACATGATACCAGGAAGTCTCACAAACATGTTGGGTTAACAATTTGGTTGAAATCAGAGCAGGAGCTTGCCTGATAAAAAACAAACAAACAAACAAACACACTGAAGTGCTTTTTTTCTAGGGTATGTGAAATTGACGATTTTGCTTTGCTCATCAATTAACAGGTAGGACAATTCTTGCAATAGTTCAAAAAACCAAAATGTCAACTGGGAGGACAAAAGCTTTGCGAAAGGAAAATTGTGAATATCATTGGAGATGATTTATATTGTTATTTGAATGAAAGTTGGCCCTGATTTCAGCCCAAATGACTGAGCTGTTCTCTTGCTGTTAAAGTTTGTTAACAAAGTTGGAGAAGATGAAGATCAACTCACACTACATCCATATCTCAACACTGGATCTGTTTCATTGGCGTTGACCGTCGTTTTACTGTCATTTGATTTATCTTCAAAGGAGTCTTCTTCCGTCGACACAGAGCTTTCTTCTTCTTTGATTATTGGAAAGTTTTGGTCCATAACAACAGTTTGCCTCGTTATCACAGTGGTGCTTTCATTTGGATTGATCATCGAACCTTCCTGAAGAGAAATTCCAATCGCCATCGCATCTTCGCGTTTCATTAGCCGATAAATTGTTACCGGCACAGGCTTCTTCTTCGTTGTGTTGGGAATTCCTTTATCGACGTCTCCGTTCCCGGCAGTCAAATCTCCATCCATGTCATCATCATAGATTCTAGGTTGTGAACTCGAAGAGAGGGATGAACCAGATTCCTCCATAATTGAAGTAATTCAACGCTTGGTGATTCACGACTGAAATTCAAATCAGAAATTTATCAAGCAAACACTAATCAACAGCACACACTGAACAGTATTTTTATTTATCTGCTATTTTATAGATTATCTTAATAAACGTGTAATACCAGTGATACATTTATTGTAGGTTAGTAGGTACATTGAAGGCGTTCACTGATGCTATTAATTAAGTAACGGAACTTACCTCACGGATGCAATGTGGCTGAAGTGAACGAATGAAGAAATGAAACGCTAGAGATGCGAATATTCAGAAGCTCTATTCGAAGACAGCAAATATAATCAGGCAGTGGTGGTGAGAAATCGTAAATTAGCGCAGTCTGCGACACCACTGGCTCAACCGAACTGAATGTCGCCGTGGGAAGGAAAGCTTTCGAGTGTGAGTATAGATGGGGCAGCCGACAGGCGGACAAATTCAAAACATGAATCTGCAACCTTTGAGCGAAAAGTTCCTACGCTCACCACCGATCAAATAGAAGATCATCGGCTAAACAACACCTAACAAATTCAATCCTCAAAAACTGGAATTTGGCTCTTTTAATTTAGCATCTAAAAAGCTAGTTGGAAATTTCTGCCATGCCTTTTAAAACTGTAGTCCCTAGGAAAAAATGAAAGTTGAAATAGAATTTCTGGAGTGTTTCCCCAAATATCCTGGGCAAGCACAACCACATTTCATAAAGTTGTTTGCACCAAACTTATTATGGGCAACAAGTGATTTTAGTCTACACTTTTAAGATGTGTTTAAAGTAAAATGCAGAACTGGAGACAATTTAACAAACCTGCCAGTACAGAAACAGATGATAACTTGCTGCAATGAAAGTCAATTGATTAATTCGATCGTGCATTCATTTCCTGGCTAAAGTAAATAAAAGCAAACATAGAGAAAAACATACATTTAATATCTGTACCTGTTAATAAATAGGATATATTCAGAAGTGAGGAAAAGGAGAGTTAGAGCTTACCAGCGTTGAAATGGCGGGTAGCAAAAGATTAAGAGAGCTACAACATATCCTTGCTGAGGAAACGCATGGAATCCAATCTGTGGCGAAAACATTTCAATTCTCTACAGCTTTTAGAACCGGCTTTAGTTTCCAGTTAGCTGCATCGACTTCTCTCCTCGTCCCTGGCACAAACGCCAGCGTTTTGGCACGCTTAAGTTATACATAAATATTCAGTAACAATCTTAGCTTACACATAGCAATATAAAATCAACTAAATCACAGACCAGAGCTTGGAATTTGGTTGGAATTGTCATAACACAAATTAATAGAACGATTGCATCGTCAATCAGATCAACAATCATTAACAATCATTAACAAAAATATTGAAATTATCACTTTTTGTCTGGAAACTTGAGACAAAGCTAGCGACAAATTGAAAATATCAAACGGTAAAAATGTGCAGTAATATTTGTTGGCACCTAGTCAAGCTCCACTTTGGCCTGCTGCTACATAAACGGTCCCCAAGTTATATTTTCCTTGATAGGTAAGAGACGCAAGAGAGACAAATGATAAAGATTAAAATGCAAGCCACTGCGGTGAATGTACCTGAATACATGAACCCTGGACTGGACCATGTAATGGAGATTGAGATATGAAGTCGTCCAGGAAGCAGTGACAGACGGGCCAGATGGTCTGCCATTATTCCCTCTGTCAGCTGTCAGGAGGTGAAACAAGAGAAAGACAAACCAAGTCGTCGTCCAAGTCAGTGGTCCTCCACAAAGAACTGTGCGACAAGGTTGGCACATCCCACGAGTGCTACCAGTCCGTGACCCAAGCATGAGCTGAACGTGAGGATTCCTTGCTTGCGTAGCGATGCCAAGTGAAGCAAACAAGGCAGCGTGAAAACATACACCATACCACTCAGTGCACCAGTGAATCTGCAACATTGCGATCATAGAAGTTATCACCCTTCCTATGTTCTATCCAGGTAACTTGAGATCAGCTGGCTGGATCCTATGTTCTATCCAGGTCATTTCAGATCAGCTGGCTGGATCCTATGCTCTATCCATGTTAATTGAGATCAGCTGGCTGGATCCTATGCTCTATCCAGGTTATTTGAGATTAGCTGGCTGGATCCTATGCTCTATCCAGGTTATTTGAGATCAGCTGGCTGGTTCCTATGCTCTATCCAGGTAACTTGAGATCAGCTGGCTGGATCCTATGTTCTATCCAGGTAACTTGAGATCAGCCGGCTGGATCCTATGCTCTATCCAGGTAACTTGAGATCAGCTGGCTGGATCCTATGCTCTATCCAGGTTATTTGAGATCAGCTGGCTATATCCTATGCTCTATCCAGGTTATTTGAGATCAGCTGGCTGGATCCTATGCTCTATCCAGGTTATTTGAGATCAGCTAGCTGGATCCTATGCTCTATCCAGGTTATTTGAGATCAGCTGGCTGGATCCAATGCTCTATCTAGGTTATTTGAGATCAGCTAGCTGGATCCTATGTTCTATCTAGGTTATTTGAGATCAGCTGGCTGGATCCTATGCTCTATCCAGGTTATATGAGATCAGCTGACTGGATCCTATGTTCTATACAGGTTATTTGAGATCAGCTGGCTGGATCCTATGCTCTATCCAGGTTATTTGAGATCAGCTGGCTGGATCCTATGTTCTATACAGGTTATTTGAGATCAGCTGGCTAGATCCTATGCTCTGTGGCAGGTGCTCACCTGATAATTGTGCCGATGTGGGGCATGAAGATTGCAAAGAGAACGCAGATGACGATGATGACCACATTAAGACCGAGGACGTGGGAGAAGCCGGGGTAGACGCGCTGCAGGAGCGTCTTAAACACCTGTCCGGGCACAACAACAATAAACAACAATCATATGTATTGGACTGAAAACAATAAAGCATATTAATAATAATAATAATACTAATAAGATGGTAACATTACCTGTACTCTAAGCATGTACGCTATTAGGGGGTAAACAGTTACGAGCTGAAAGAAGAGGAAGATTCTTGCTACGACCGTCAGAACGTCCCAGTTCTGGAAGTTGTTCAGCAAGTTCTGCAAGGCAAGCGGACTTCTGTGAGACCAGGCAGTTCAACCAATCACAAGCTTTCCTTGAAGGGGGCGGCACTAACTAATCACTTACGTCTTCAATGCAGGACTTCTGCAGGGGAAACGTGACGTAGAAGACGGTGCCGATGATGATGTAGGTCAATGTTACCAACACGTAAGCGACGGAGAGATCGCGACCCTGGACAGATGTCAAGAACACAAGTACAGTGCAGGACAATAATGCATTACATTGTAATGTTAGATAAATACAGAAGGCTGTGAGAAGTGCAGTTGTATTGAACTTACATTGTTGGTTTGTATGCGATTGTTGCGCATGATGGTTATGATAATGTTGTGGATGAAGAAGGAGAGCGCCAACATCCCACTAAGTGCCGGGAAGCTCGGCAGAAAGCTGACAGCGTAGGCCGGGCTGGTCGTATCCAGGAGGTCCAGGTTTATACCCCAGCGTGATGCTTTAATGCCCACAAACACCAGCAGGTAGGCCACTGACAGCGTCCCTGTTAAACATAACACATAGCATTAGCAACATGGGACATGGGACATGGGGGCAGGGTCCAGGCAAGGCTGGGACATGGGACATAGGGGCAGGGTCCAGGCAAGGCTGGGACATAGGGGCAGGGTCCAGGCAAGGCTGGGACACGGGACATGGGACATGGGGCAGGGTCCAGGCATGACTGGGACATGGGACATGGGGGCAGGGTCTTGGCAAGACTGGGACATGGGACATGGGGGCAGGGTCCAGGTAAGGCTGGGACATGGGACATTGGGGCAGGGTCCTGGCAAGGCTGGGACATGGGACATAGGGGCAGGGTCCAGGCAAGGCTGGGACATAGGGGCAGGGTCCAGGCAAGGCTGGGACACGGGACATGGGACATAGGGGCAGGGTCCAGGCAAGGCTGGGACACGGGACATGGGACATAGGGGCAGGGTCCTGGCAAGGCTGGGACACGGGACATGGGACATGGGGCAGGGTCCAGGCATGGCTGGGACATGGGACATGGGGGCAGGGTCCTGGCAAGGCTGGGACATAGGACATGGGGGCAGGGTCCAGGTAAGGCTGGGACATGGGACATGGGGGCAGGGTCCAGGCAAGGCTGGGACACGGGACATGGGACATGGGGGCAGGGTTTAGGGAAGGCTGGGACATGGGACATGGGGGCAGGGTCCAGGCAAGGCTGGGACATGGGACATGGGGGCAGGTTCCTGGCAAGGCTGGGACATGGGACATGGGACATGGGGGCAGGGTCCTGGCAAGGCTGGGACATGGGACATAGGGGCAGGGTCCAGGCAAGGCTGGGACACGGGACATGGGGCAGGGTCCAGGCATGGCTGGGACATGGGACATGGGGGCAGGGTCCTGGCAAGGCTGGGACACGGGACATGGGACATGGGACATGGGGGCAGGGTCCTGGCAAGGCTGGGACATGGGACATGGGGGCAGGGTCCAGGTAAGGCTGGGACATGGGACATGGGGGCAGGGTCCAGGCAAGGCTGGGACACGGGACATGGAACATGGGAGCAGGGTCTAGACAAGGCTGGGACATGGGACATGGGGGCAGGGTCCTGGCAAGGCTGGGATATGGGACATGGGGGCAGGGTCCTGGCAACGCTGGGACATGGGGGTAGGGTCCTGGCAAGGCTGGGACATGGGACATGGGGGCAGGGTCCTGGCAAGGCTGGGACATGGGACATGGGGGCAGGGTCCAGGCAAGGCTGGGACATGGGACATGGGGGCAGGGTCCAGGCAAGGCTGGGACACGGGACATGGGACATGGGGGCAGGGTCCAGGCAAGGCTGAGACATAATGACTCACCCAATGAGTTGAACTTGGTGAAGAATGTAGCAGACTTAAAGTTCACCAGTGGGGCAATGATCAGCACCAGGAAGATTGGCACGGTTGTGTTCATGTCCCAAGTTCGATGAAATGCGTTGTCTTGTGATGTCGCGTTGGTAGCGACCGTCACATTCTCGCGTGCGCAAACAACTGCAATCGCACGCCACTGTTAATTCATGTTGCCAAGAGGCTTAGATTAATGTTGCCAAGGGGTTGGGAGGTCACTCACCTGCAGATGGTAGAGTCCCATCTGGTAGTAAGGGCACAGAAGAACTGCCAGTCAACACATCTGTAATCATCATCATCATCATCATCCCATCATCAGCTGGTCGACAGGAACAAAAAGTGCTGACAGGTACAACAAGTGCTGACAGGAACAACAAGTGCTGACAGGAACAACAAGTGGTTACAAGGTACAACAAGTAGCTCACCATATAGAAAGTCGACCGAATGGTAGAGAAAGTTGGACATGAGGATCCAGTAGACGATGTTAGCTCCAAGAAGAACAACGAGCGAGAAGAACTTGGCCAACATTTCAGCCGAGCGACCAAGAAGAAGACGACTCAAGTCAGAGACCTCTCCGTCGACACAATCACCTGCCATTAAAACCATAATCATCCACATGACCATCATATACATGACCATCATACACATGACCATCATACATATGACCATCATACACATGACCATCATACACATGATCATCATACACATGACCAACATACACATGACCATCATACACATGACCTTCAAACACATGACCATCATACACATGACCATAATACACATGGTCATCATACACATGACCATCATACACATGGTCATCATACACATGACCATCATACACATGACCATCATATACATGACCATCATACACATGACCATCATACACATGACCATCATACACATCACCATCATACACATGACCATCATACACATGACCATCAAACACATGACCATCATACACATGACCATCATACACATGACCATCATACACATGACCATCATACACATGACCATCATACACATGACCATCATATACATGACCATCATATACATGACCATCATACACATGACCATCAAACACATGACCATCATACACATGACCATCATATACATGACCATCATACACATGACCATCATATACATGACCATCATATACATGACCATCATACTAATGACCATCATACACATGACCATCATACACATGACCATCATACACATGACCATCAAACACATGACCATCATACACATGACCATCATACACATGACCATCATACACATGACCATCATACACATGCCCATCATACACCTGACCATCATACACATGACCATCAACACATGACCATCATACACATGACCATCATACACATGGTCATCATACACATGACCATCATACACATGACCATCATACACATGACCATCATACACATGACCATCATACACATGACCATCATATACATGACCATCATACACATGACCATCATACACATGACCATCATACACATGACCATCAAACACATGACCATCATACACATGACCATCATACACATGACCATCATACACATGACCATCATACACATGCCCATCATACACATGACCATCATACACATGACCATCAACACATGACCATCATACACATGACCATCATACACGTGACCATCATACACATGCCCATCATACACATGACCATCATATACATGACCATCATACACATGACCATCATACACATGACCATCATACACATGACCATCATACACATGACCATCATACACATGACCAGTTCTGTTCGGGAGAGAGGTTGGAGGGATGAAAGTTAAGCAACACTGCGCTGGGTCAGGTATTGAATGGGTGACCATCATACACATGACCAGTTCTGTTCGGGAGAGAGGTTGGAGGGATGAAAGTTAAGCAACACTGCGCTGGGTCAGGTATTGGATGGGTGACCATCATACACATGACCAGTTCTGTTTGGGAAAGAGGTTGGAGGGATGAAAGTTAACCAACACTGTGCTGGGTCAGGTATTGGATGGGTGATCATCATACACATGCCCAGTTCTGTTTGGGAGAGAGGTTGGAGGGATGAAAGTTAAGCAACACTGTGCTGGGTCAGGTATCGGATGGGTGACCATCATAAACATGACTTGTTATGTTTGGGAGAGAGGTTGGAGGGATGAAAGTTAAGCAACACTGTGCTGGGTCAGGTATTGGATGGGTGACTATCATACACATGAGCAGTTCTGTTCGGGAGAGAGGTTGGAGGGATGAAAGTTAAGCAACACTATGCTGGGTCAGGTATTGGATGGGTGACTATCATACACATGAGCAGTACTGTTTGGGAGAGAGGTTGGAGGGATGAAAGTTAAGCAACACTGTGCTAGGTCAGGTATTGCATGGGTGACCATCATTCACATGACCAGTTCTGTTCGGGAGAGAGGTTGAAGGGATGAAAGTTAAGTAACACTGCGCTGGGTCAGGTATTGGATGGGTGACTATCATACACATGAGCAGTTCTGTTCGGGGGAGAGGTTGGAGGGATGAAAGTTAAGCAACACTGTGCTGGGTCAGGTATTGCATGGGTGACCATCATACACATGACCAGTTCTGTTTGGGAAAGAGGTAGGAGGGATGAAAGTTAAGCAACACTGTGCTGGGTCAGGTATCGGATGGTTGCTATATACCGTGTTTTTCTTGTACTTGTAGAATACGGTACGTTGTATACAAGCACAACGCCCCCATAAGCATCATCAGAATGACAGCTGTTGGGAGTCCAGCTCGCTCAACGCCCCAGGGCATCGTCAGCAGCGAGGAACCAACGATTGTATTCCAGATCGCAAAACTGGAACAGAGAAAACAGGAGCATCAAGATGTTGTTGATGCTGTTGATGCTGTTGATGCTGTTGATGCTGTTGATGCTGTTGATGCTGTTGATGCTGTTGATGCTGTTGATGCTTTTGATGCTGTTTTACAGGGATAGGTTGTGACGTCATAATGAATGGCAGTGGAGGGGAGGGGATGGGTTGGTAGACGGACGAGGGGTTGTATTGATTTTCGGGGTCGTTGACCCGGCAGGTCAAGAACACCACGAGAATGTCTGCTGACGTCACGGGTCGCCAAGGTCCGTCTAGCGTCGCGACGTGACGTCGACTGACGATCAAGAAGGCCCCAAAGTTAAGCAACACTGCGCTGGGTCAGGTATTGGATGGATGACCATCATACACATGACCAGTTCTGTTTGGGAGAGAGGTTGGAGGGATGAAAGTTAAGCAACACTGCGCTGAGTCAGGTATTGGATGGGTGACCATCATACACATGACCATCATACACATACCAGTTCTGTTGGGGAGAGAGGTTGGAGGGATGAAAGTTAAGCAACACTGCGCTGGGTCAGGTATTGGATGGGTGACCATCATACACGTGACCAGTTCTGTTCGGGAGAGAGGTTGGAGGGATGCAAGTTAAGCAACACTGCGCTGGGTCAGGTATTGGATGTGTGACCATCATACACATGACCAGTTCTGTTTAGGAGAGAGGTTGGAGGGATGAAAGTTAAGCAACACTGCGCTGGGTCAGGTATTGGATGGGTGACCATCATACACATGACCATCATACACATACCAGTTCTGTTGGGGAGAGAGGTTGGAGGGATGAAAGTTAAGCAACACTGCGCTGGGTCAGGTATTGGATGGGTGACCATCATACACATGACCAGTTCTGTTCGGGAGAGAGGTTGGAGGGATGAAAGTTAAGCAACACTGCGCTGGGTCAGGTATTGGATGGGTGACCATCATACACATGACCATCATACACATGACCAGTTCTGTTGGGGAGAGAGGTTGGAGGGATGAAAGTTAAGCAACACTGCGCTGGGTCAGGTATTGGATGGGTGACCATCATACACATGACCAGTTCTGTTAGGGAGAGAGGTTGGAGGGATGAAAGTTAAGCAACACTGCGCTGAGTCAGGTATTGGTTGTCTCCCAGTGCGGGTCCTGCTCGCTGCTCGCCAGACCAAGGTCGTCCTTCAAGCGCCGGGATCGACGCCCGGCAAATGATCGAGGGGGGGGGTGGGGAGGGGAATGGTAAAGGGAGGGGAGGGGGAAGGTTTAGGTTGAGGCAGGTCGTGTCGCAGTCTGCAACGAAGCGTCACGGCTTTCGGACGTACAGTGGCGCCGGGGCGCAGTGGCGCCCTCTTGTCCAGGTAGGCACTTGCAAGCATCTCAACAAACTACATAGCAACACTTTGAAGCCAACACCGCCATCTTGAATGTACCTGACGGTCAGGTATCCGCAAGAAATGGGGATATTAGAAAAAAATGACAAATGAAAATAACACAGTAAAATCAAACTCGAAATTAGGTGACAACGTGGTCCAAGTAGCTCAATTGGTTAGAGCAACACCCGCGACAGGTGGAGATCGGGGTCCAAGTAGCTCAATTGGTTAGAGCAACACCCGCGACAGGTGGAGATCGGGGTCCAAGTAGCTCAATTGGTTAGAGCAACACCCGCGACAGGTGGAGATCGGGGTCCAAGTAGCTCAATTGGTTAGAGCAACACCCGCGACAGGTGGAGATCGGGGTCCAAGTAGCTCAATTGGTTAGAGCAACACCCGCGACAGGTGGAGATCGGGGTCCAAGTAGCTCAATTGGTTAGAGCAACACCCGCGACAGGTGGAGATCGGGGTCCAAGTAGCTCAATTGGTTAGAGCAACACCCGCGACAGGTGGAGATCGGGGTCCAAGTAGCTCAATTGGTTAGAGCAACACCCGCGACAGGTGGAGATCAGGGTCCAAGTAGCTCAATTGGTTAGAGCAACACCCGCGACAGGTGAAGATCGGGGTCCAAGTAGCTCAATTGGTTAGAGCAACACCCGCGACAGGTGGAGATCGGGGTCCAAGTAGCTCAATTGGTTAGAGCAACACCCGCGACAGGTGGAGATCGGGGTCCAAGTAGCTCAATTGGTTAGAGCAACACCCGCGACAGGTGGAGATCGGGGTCCAAGTAGCTCAATTGGTTAGAGCAACACCCGCGACAGGTGGAGATCGGGGTCCAAGTAGCTCAATTGGTTAGAGCAACACCCGCGACAGGTGGAGATCGGGGTCCAAGTAGCTCAATTGGTTAGAGCAACACCCGCGACAGGTGGAGATCGGGGTCCAAGTAGCTCAATTGGTTAGAGCAACACCCGAGACAGATGGAGATCGGGGTCCAAGTAGCTCAATTGGTTAGAGCAACACCCGCGACAGGTGGAGATCAGGGTCCAAGTAGCTCAATTGGTTAGAGCAACACCCGCGACAGGTGGAGATCGGGGTCCAAGTAGCTCAATTGGTTAGAGCAACACCCGCGACAGGTGGAGATCGGGGTCCAAGTAGCTCAATTGGTTAGAGCAACACCCGCGACAGGTGGAGATCGGGGTCCAAGTAGCTCAATTGGTTAGAGCAACACCCGCGACAGGTGGAGATCGGGGTCCAAGTAGCTTAATTGGTTAGAGCAACACCCGCGACAGGTGGAGATCGGGGTCCAAGTAGCTCAATTGGTTAGAGCAACACCCGCGACAGGTGGAGATCGGGGTCCAAGTAGCTCAATTGGTTAGAGCAACACCCGCGACAGGTGGAGATCGGGGTCCAAGGAGCTCAATTGGTTAGAGCAAAACCCGTGACAGGTAGAGATCGGGGTCCAAGTAGCACAATTGGTTAGAGCAACACCAGTGACATGTGGAGATCGGGGTCCAAGTAGCTCAATTGGTTAGAGCAACACCCGCGACAGGTGGAGATCAGGGTCCAAGTAGCTCAATTGGTTAGAGCAACACCCGCGACAGGTGGAGATCGTGGTCCAAGTAGCTCAATTGGTTAGAGCAACACCCGTGACAGGTGGAGATCGGGGTCCAAGTAGCTCAATTGGTTAGAGCAACACCCGCGACAGGTGGAGATCGGGGTCCAAGTAGCTCAATTGGTTAGAGCAAAACCCGTGACAGGTGGAGATCGGGGTCCAAGTAGCTCAATTGGTTAGAGCAACACCCGCGACAGGTGGAGATCGTGGTCCAAGTAGCTCAATTGGTTAGAGCAACACCCGTGACAGGTGTAGATCGGGGTCCAAGTAGCTCAATTGGTTAGAGCAACACCCGTGACAGGTGGAGATCGTGGTCCAAGTAGCTCAATTCCTTAGAGTAACACCTGTGACAGCTGGAGATCGGGGTCCAAGTAGCTCAATTGGTTAGAGCAACACCCGTGACAGGTGGAGATCGTGGTCCAAGTAGCTCAATTGGTTAGAGTAACACCTGTGACAGGTGGAGATCGGGGTCCAAGTAGCTCAATTGGTTAGAGCAACACCCGTGACAGGTGGAGATCGGGGTCCAAGTAGCTCAATTGGTTAGAGCAACACCCGCGACAGGTGGAGATCGGGGTCCAAGTAGCTCAATTGGTTAGAGCAACACCCGCGACAGGTGGAGATCGGGGTCCAAGTAGCTCAATTGGTTAGAGCAACACCCGCGACAGGTGGAGATCGGGGTCCAAGTAGCTCAATTGGTTAGAGCAACACCCGCGACAGGTGGAGATCGGGGTCCAAGTAGCTCAATTGGTTAGAGCAACACCCGCGACAGATGGAGATCGGGGTCCAAGTAGCTCAATTGGTTAGAGCAACACCCGCGACAGGTGGAGATCAGGGTCCAAGTAGCTCAATTGGTTAGAGCAACACCCGCGACAGGTGGAGATCGGGGTCCAAGTAGCTCAATTGGTTAGAGCAACACCCGCGACAGGTGGAGATCGGGGTCCAAGTAGCTCAATTGGTTAGAGCAACACCCGCGACAGGTGGAGATCGGGGTCCAAGTAGCTCAATTGGTTAGAGCAACACCCGCGACAGGTGGAGATCGGGGTCCAAGTAGCTCAATTGGTTAGAGCAACACCCGCGACAGGTGGAGATCGGGGTCCAAGTAGCTCAATTGGTTAGAGCAACACCCGCGACAGGTGGAGATCGGGGTCCAAGTAGCTCAATTGGTTAGAGCAACACCCGCGACAGGTGGAGATCGGGGTCCAAGTAGCTCAATTGGTTAGAGCAACACCCGCGACAGGTGGAGATCGGGGTCCAAGTAGCTCAATTGGTTAGAGCAACACCCGAGACAGATGGAGATCGGGGTCCAAGTAGCTCAATTGGTTAGAGCAACACCCGCGACAGGTGGAGATCAGGGTCCAAGTAGCTCAATTGGTTAGAGCAACACCCGCGACAGGTGGAGATCGGGGTCCAAGTAGCTCAATTGGTAAGAGCAACACCCGCGACAGGTGGAGATCGGGGTCCAAGTAGCTCAATTGGTTAGAGCAACACCCGCGACAGGTGGAGATCGGGGTCCAAGTAGCTCAATTGGTTAGAGCAACACCCGCGACAGGTGGAGATCGGGGTCCAAGTAGCTCAATTGGTTAGAGCAACACCCGCGACAGGTGGAGATCGGGGTCCAAGTAGCTCAATTGGTTAGAGCAACACCCGCGACAGGTGGAGATCGGGGTCCAAGTAGCTCAATTGGTTAGAGCAACACCCGCGACAGGTGGAGATCGGGGTCCAAGTAGCTCAATTGGTTAGAGCAAAACCCGTGACAGGTAGAGATCGGGGTCCAAGTAGCACAATTGGTTAGAGCAACACCAGTGACATGTGGAGATCGGGGTCCAAGTAGCTCAATTGGTTAGAGCAACACCCGCGACAGGTGGAGATCAGGGTCCAAGTAGCTCAATTGGTTAGAGCAACACCCGCGACAGGTGGAGATCGTGGTCCAAGTAGCTCAATTGGTTAGAGCAACACCCGTGACAGGTGGAGATCGGGGTCCAAGTAGCTCAATTGGTTAGAGCAACACCCGCGACAGGTGGAGATCGGGGTCCAAGTAGCTCAATTGGTTAGAGCAAAACCCGTGACAGGTGGAGATCGGGGTCCAAGTAGCTCAATTGGTTAGAGCAACACCCGCGACAGGTGGAGATCGTGGTCCAAGTAGCTCAATTGGTTAGAGCAACACCCGTGACAGGTGGAGATCGGGGTCCAAGTAGCTCAATTGGTTAGAGCAACACCCGTGACAGGTGGAGATCGTGGTCCAAGTAGCTCAATTCGTTAGAGTAACACCTGTGACAGCTGGAGATCGGGGTCCAAGTAGCTCAATTGGTTAGAGCAACACCCGTGACAGGTGGAGATCGTGGTCCAAGTAGCTCAATTGGTTAGAGTAACACCTGTGACAGCTGGAGATCGGGGTCCAAGTAGCTCAATTGGTTAGAGCAACACCCGTGACAGGTGGAGATCGGGGTCCAAGTAGCTCAATTGGTAAGAGCAACACCCGCGACAGGTGTAGATCGGAGTCCAAGTAGCTCAATTGGTTAGAGCAACACCCGCGACAGGTGGAGATCGGGGTCCAAGTAGCTCAATTGGTTAGAGCAACACCCGCGACAGGTGGAGATCGGGGTTCAAGTAGCTCAATTGGTTAGAGCAACACCCGCAACAGGTGGAGATCAGGGTCCAAGTAGCTCAATTGGTTAGAGCAACACCCGTGACAGGTGGAGATCGGGGTCCAAGTAGCTCAATTGGTTAGAGCAACACCCGCGACAGGTGGAGATCGGGGTTCAAGTAGCTCAATTGGTTAGAGCAACACCCGCAACAGGTGGAGATCAGGGTCCAAGTAGCTCAATTGATAAGAGCAACACCTGTGACAGGTGGAGATCGGGGTCCAAGTAGCTCAATTGGTTAGAGCAACACCCGTGACAGGTGGAGATCGAGGTCCAAGTAGCTCAGTTGGTTAGAGCAACACCCGTGACAGGTGGAGATAAGTAGCTCAATTGGTTAGAGCAACATCGGGGACAGGTGGAGATCGGGGTCCAAGTAGCTCAATTGGTGAGAGCAACACCCGTGACAGGTGGAGATCGGGGTCCAAGTAGCTCAATTGGTGAGAGCAAAACCCGTGACAGGTGGAGATCGGGGTCCAAGTAGCTAAATTGGTTAGAGCAACACCCGTGACAGGTGGAGATCGGGGTCCAAGTAGCTCAATTGGTTAGAGCAACACCCGCGACAGGTGGAGATCGGGGTCCAAGTAGCTCAATTGGTTAGAGCAACACCCGTGACAGGTGGAGATCGGGGTCCAAGTAGCTCAATTGGTTAGAGCAACACCCGCGACAGGTGGAGATCGGGGTCCAAGTAGCTCAATTGGTTAGAGCAACACCCGTGACAGGTGGAGATCGGGGTCCAAGTAGCTCAATTGGTTAGAGCAACACCCGTGACAGGTGGAGATCGGGGTCCAAGTAGCCAAATTGGTTAGAGCAACACCCGTGACAGGTGGAGATCAGGGTCCAAGTAGCTCAATTGCTTAGAGCAACATCCGTGACAGGTGGAGATCGGGGTCCAAGTAGCTCAATTAGTTAGAGCAACACCCGTGACAGGTGGAGATCGGGGTCCAAGTAGCTCAATTGGTTAGAGCAACACCCGTGACAGGTGGAGATCGGGGTCCAAGTAGCTCAATTGGTTAGAGCAACACCTGCGACAGGTGGAGATCGGGATCCAAATAGCTCAATTGGTTAGAGCAGCGCCTGTGACAGGTGGAGATCGGGGTCCAAGTAGCTCAATTGGTTAGAGCAACACCTGCGACAGGTGGAGATCGGGATCCAAGTAGCTCAATTGGTTAGAGCAGCGCCCGTGACAGGTGGAGATCGGGGTCCAAGTAGCTCAATTGGTTAGAGCAACACCCGTGACAGGTGGAGATCGGGGTCCAAGTAGCTCAATTGGTTAGAGCAACACCCGTGACAGGTGGAGATTGGGGTCCAAGTAGCTCAATTGGTTAGAGCAACACCTGCGACAGGTGGAGATCGGGATCCAAGTAGCTCAATTGGTTAGAGCAGCGCCCGTGACAGGTGGAGATCGGGGTCCAAGTAGCTCAATTGGTTAGAGCAACACCTGTGACAGGTGGAGATCGGGGTCCAAGTAGCTCAATTGGTTAGAGCAACACCCGTGACAGGTGGAGATCGGGGTCCAAGTAGCTCAATTGGTTAGAGCAACACCCGCGACAGGTGGAGATCGGGGTCCAAGAAGCTCAATTTGTTAGAGCAGCACCCGTGACAGGTGGAGATCGGGGTCCAAGTAGCTCAATTGGTTAGAGCAACACCTGCGACAGGTGGAGATCGGGGTCCAAGTAGCTCAATTGGTTAGAGCAACACCCACGACAGGTGGAGATCGGGGTCCAAGTAGCTCAATTGGTTAGAGCAACACCCGCGACAGGTGGAGATCGGGGTCCAAGTAGCTCAATTGGTTAGAGCAACACCCGCGACAGGTGGAGATCGGGGTCCAAGTAGCTCAATTGGTTAGAGCAACACCCGCGACAGGTGGAGATCGGGGTCCAAGTAGCTCAATTGGTTAGAGCAACACCTGCGACAGGTGGAGATCGGGGTCTAAGTAGCTCAATTGGTTAGAGCAACACCCGCGACAGGTGGAGATCGGGGTCCAAGTAGCTCAATTGGTTAGAGCAACACCTGCGACAGGTTGACACATCGTTGCTAAACTACGTCAACTCCAAGAAGTTTGTTAACTTGACTTACATGGTGACGATGCTGTTTTGTTTTCCGCCATCTTGGTCCGGGCCTCCCGGAATGTACGGTACAAACACAGAGGGCGGCACCACCATGTCGAGACCCATAACCTAGAACAACAAGCAAAACAGCTGAGCATCGGACAGAGACAAACAAACAGCTGTATTTTTAGACTCAATAACAAGTGAACTCTGGGGTCAAGACTGATAAGAGAGTCACGATCGTAGAGGCCGTCTCCTAGCAACCACGTTGAGATGAAGGGAACATGTCCGTGCAAGAATGTCACGTGAAACACCTCATTATGACCGCTATGATCCACTATTCCATGCACGGAGGGGACAGGCTATGTTACTTTTAATTTCTTTAGAGGTTAAAAGATGACATTTTGTTGACCCAGATAAGTGCGATGGATTGGATCTCATGCCAAACTCACAATCTTCTTCCGAAGGTCACTTGATTGAAAGAATGTCTCTAATAAATCCATCTTATGATCTAGATCTAGCGAAGAAAAAATAACATCTAGTTCGTCGCGTTGGCAACAGATATTTTTCCCTCCGCAGCTGTAAAACTTGGTGAAACAAACGGGTCGAGAGATTATGAAGTCGAACGTAAATTTCACAAGCTTTGTAATAAATGTTTAACTACAGAGCATCAGTGGGAAGTATATATGTTCAACTACAGAGCATCAGTGGGAAGTATATATGTTCAACTACAGAGCATCAGTGGGAAGTATATATGTTCAACTACAGAGCATCAGTGGGAAGTATATATGTTCAACTACAGAGCATCATTGGGAAGTATATATGTTCAACTACAGGGCATCAGTGGGAAGTTTATATGTTCAACTACAGAGCATCAGTGGGAAGTATATATGTTCAACTACAGAGCATCAGTGGGAAGTATATATGTTCAACTACAGAGCATCAGTGGGAAGTATATATGTTCAACTACAGAGCATCAGTGGGAAGTATATATGTTCAACTACAGAGCATCAGTGGGAAGTATATATGTTCAACTACAGAGCATCAGTGGGAAGTATATATGTTCAACTACAGAGCATCAGTGGGAAGTATATATGTTTAACTACAGAGCATCAGTGGGAAGTATATATGTTCAACTACAGAGCATCAGTGGGAAGTTTATATGTTCAACTACAGAGCATCAGTGGGAAGTATATATGTTCAACTACAGAGCATCAGTGGGAAGTATATATGTTCAACTACAGAGCATCAGTGGGAAGTATATATGTTCAACTACAGAGCATCAGTGGGAAGTATATATGTTCAACTACAGAGCATCAGTGGGAAGTATATATGTTCAACTACAGAGCATCAGTGGGAAGTATATATGTTCAACTACAGAGCATCATTGGGAAGTATATATGTTCAACTACAGAGCATCAGTGGGAAGTATATATGTTCAACTACAGAGCATCAGTGGGAAGTATATATGTTCAACTACAGAGCATCAGTGGGAAGTATATATGTTCAACTACAGAGCATCAGTGGGAAGTATATATGTTCAACTACAGAGCATCAGTGGGAAGTATATATGTTCAACTACAGAGCATCAGTGGGAAGTATATATGTTCAACTACAGAGCATCAGTGGGAAGTATATATGTTCAACTACAGAGCATCAGTGGGAAGTATATATGTTCAACTACAGAGCATCAGTGGGAAGTATATATGTTCAACTACAGAGCATCAGTGGGAAGTATATATGTTCAACTACAGAGCATCAGTGGGAAGTATATATGTTCAACTACAGAGCATCAGTGGGAAGTATATATGTTCAACTACAGAACATCAGTGGGAAGTATATATGTTCAACTACAGAGCATCAGTGGGAAGTATATATGTTCAACTACAGAGCATCAGTGGGAAGTATATATGTTCAACTACAGATCAACTTACCGGTCGGCTGGGGTCGTACGAGTACGTACGCAACTTGGAGTAGTTCTGGAATCTGTTGAATGTCACGGTGGACATCTGATCATCCCAGGAGCCCCGCCCTGGTTTCCGTGGTGACGCTCCTCCCACTTGAGAAGCATATGGACGTCTGTTTAAAAACAACGACCATGTTATGATTGTAACCAAGGTGATGGAAGACTTAGCACGGGACAAAGCAACTGAACAAAGTCTCCAGCAAGGAAGAAGACATGATGGTGGTTGTCACGGTGACTGACCTGAGGTTGTTAAAGTGGGTCTGTCGATCTCGCAACGGAGGCAACTCCCGTCGCGGACCTCCCGACTCAAAATCGCTGGTCTCAGAGTCCGGGAACATGCATGCCACTGCGCTGCAACACAAACAAACAAAATGGCTGATTCTTTCAAGCCAAGGTCTCCCTGATTTCAACTTCTCTCAAACAGCCCGTGCTTCTTCAAGTATTTTCACAACTTTAATGCTCAAAATAGGTTGAAAAAGTGTTGTAAAAACTCTAAATTAGCATTGAAATCGTAGCGACAGCTTGGATTTATGACGGTGAGATCACACAAAGACTACTATTAGAGATCTTCAGACATTGGATGCACATTTTGTAACAAGTGTTTGGCGGTGGGTGGTTGATAATGAAGCTTGCCTAGCCTCAGAGTGAGCTGATAGATTAGTTTGACTCACCCGAAGCTTGCATGGCTGGTTTGACTTGTTCCTGAAGAAAGAAGAGGATGACTCTCACTGCCAGAGTCAACCTGATCAGAAGCTCTCCGTCCCATTGGCTTGGCTACCTTGTCCTTCATTGTAGCTTTACTGCGTTTAGAAGTGTGACTTGCCTGGAGGACAGAATCCAAGTCACCGAGTTAGTTGGCTGTCAAACTAGTTCTCAGAGTCTAGTTACTAAATCCAAATAAGTCTATGTTATTATCTTGCAAGAAACGCGTTTATCCTGGAAAATAATTACTCGCCTACAACATGGTAGGGAAAACCTGTTTGCTGCCTGGAAGCATAACAAATAAGACTACAAAACCATTACTTATAACTTGGGCACGAACAATCCATGCGATTGAATGCGGCAAGTAATTGTTTCTGTACAAGTACATAGTAACTGCATAACAATAATCAAGCAGCAGAAATAAGATGTGTTTAAATGTGGTGCTAGTAATTGCTGGTGCCAAGGAATATGGTTTAGATTAGAATTACACTAACCATGCACCGATTGAAGCAAGCAAAGGAAGGATTTCTTTTAACCTTCAAATACCCAACAGAATTAGTATTTAATACTCGATCACGAACCATGCATGCGGTCAAATGAAAGTACTAACCATGAAATGATGTTAACTGCTGGCAGTGAACCGTACCCACTCGGCTCGCGATTATGACTGAAGTAATTTACAGAGGTCGGCAGTTGCGTCCCATCTTTCAAAGCTGTTGTGTAGCCCAGTTTGTTGAACAATTCTACCAACATTCAAACACTGAACCACACTAGGATAGTTTCCTTTACAGAATTACTGTTGGATGGAAATCATCAAATAATAAAACTAGCAGATTTATTCTAATTTAATTTCAGTTTTTCTTTAACATATTTTCGAACTAATTGAGTAACAAGCGGCAAATTACAAAATGTAAATGATTCATTTTGTTTATGTGTACGTTGGTATTTTGCCATCAAAAGTAGTATCGGTTCCGAAAACATCAAATAAAAAATGTTGAACATTATCAGTTACATATTTAATTGAAACAAACAGAATGATTTGGAATTCTTTGAAAGTGAATCGAAAAATTCTGATAGCAAATAATTGCACAAACATGAAAGCTGTCACTCGACACCTTCTTTCCCCGGGAAAAAATTAACGTTATTCGCATGGAATATTTCTGCCGTGAGGAGCTACAGCTGTGCTATGAGATTTAATGTCAAAAACGCAGCAAAACTTTATAAAAAAGTAATTTTTATCAACCACTCACTTGAGCAACAGAATATAAAATCTCTACTTATCTTTTGACGTGGATTTAATTCTGAAAATAAGGTTAATATTGAAGTGAAATTAACAACTAAACTTAATGACGGTGTCTCACTTCACCTTGTCTCGCCAGCTCAATGACAGACGATGTCAGTAGACGATCGCCTTCCAGCAAGGAACAAACACACCGGTCAAATAATGTCACTAAAATCTGTGAAAATCCAGACGGTCGTGCACGCCGGACAAAAGCCGGGCACTAGTGGTCTCCGCAAGGCGGTGAAAGTTTTTCAACAAGAACATTATACAGAGAACTTTGTTCAATGTATATTGAGTGCATTGGGCAGTAAATTGCAAGGGTGTACGCTGGTGGTCGGAGGTGATGGACGCTACTTCTGTAAGGAGGCAACACAGCTGATTGTCAAAATGTGTGCAGCCAATGGGGTAGGTTGACCCGACAACTCGGTCATTCAACTCTGACCGGCACGTGTCAAACTCAGGGCGCGGCAATTTCACTTGGAATCCAGTAGACTGTGATATTGTCTACCCACATTATACGCTAGTTGAGATTGTTTACTTTCATCAAAATATCGATGATAAAGTTAGGTATGAGTTGGTAAGCAAGGCGAGTGAATGTGCTGTACTAACTTTCATCCCTCCAACCTCTCTACCTAACAGAGCTGGTCATGTGTATGATGGTCACCCATCCAATACCTGACCCAGCACAGTGTTGCTTAACTTTCATCCCTCCAACCTCTCTCCCGAACAGAACTGGTCATGTGTATGATGGTCACCCATCCAATACCTGACCCAGCGCAGTGTTACTTAACTCTCATCCCTCCAACCTCTCTCCCGAACAGAACTGGTCATGTGTATAATGGTCACCCATCCAATACCTGACCCAGCGCAGTGTTGCTTAACTTTCATCCCTCCAACCTCTCTCCCGAACAGAACTGGTCATGTGTATGATGGTCACCCATCCAATACCTGACCCAGCGCAGTGTTGCTTAACGTTCATCCCTCCAACCTCTCTCCCGAACAGAACTGGGCATGTGTATGATGGTCATGTGTATGATGGTCATGTGTATGATGGTCATGTGTATGATGGTCATGTGTATGATGGTCATGTGTATGATGGTCATGTGTATGATGGTCATGTGTATGATGGTCATGTGTATGATGGTCATGTGTATGATGGTCATGTGTATGATGGTCATGTGTATGATGGTCATGTGTATGATGGTCATGTGTATGATGGTCATGTGTATGATGGTCATGTGTATGATGGTCATGTGTATGATGGTCATGTATATGATGGTCATGTGTATGATGGTCATGTGTATGATGGTCATGTGTATGATGGTCATGTGTATGATGGTCATGTGTATGATGGTCATGTGTATGATGGTCATGTATATGATGGTCATGTGTATGATGGTCATGTGTATGATGGTCATGTGTATGATGGTCATGTGTATGATGGTCATGTGTATGATGGTCATGTATATGATGGTCATGTGTATGATGGTCATGTATATGATGGTCATGTGTATGATGGTCATGTATATGATAGTCACATATATAACCTAACAGGGTATGTCGTTGTATTGAAGGTTTCCCGGCTTCTGATTGGTCAACACGGTATCCTATCAACGCCTGCTGTGTCAAGTTTAATTCGACGTCACGGCACGGCAGGTGGGATCGTATTGACTGCCAGTCACAATCCTGGTGGACCTGACGCGGACTTCGGGATCAAGTTCAACATCGCTAACGGAGGTACGAACACAAGACCATCAGACCATCAGACCATCAGACCATCAGACCATCAGACCATCAGACCATCAGACCATCAGACCATCAGACCATCAGACCATCAGACCATCAGACCATCAGACCATCTGAGTCCCAGCGACAATTTTGAACATTCTCAAGCTTGTTTGGCATTTGATTTCAATCAGAAACACCGGCAATGTACAGGGACGCTGACACCCTATCCAACACGGATGCCCGAACGGGGACACGAACCTAGGACTTTTCACTGACAAGATATTATCTTTGCTAATAATAATAATAGTGTTTTGTTTTGTTTGGTTTAGGCCCCGCCCCCGATGCTGTGACCAATGATATCTTCAAGTTGACTGGCAACATCAAAGAATACTCGACGGTGCCGGATCTTGTTTGTGACATCGACACGGTGGCTACTTCAGAATACATCGTAAGTTCATTGCAAGGATATTAATTGTCTAACTGTAATTACCAGGACATATTCTAGTCTTGCATTACTGACCTAACATCTGTTACGGGTGGAGATCAGGGTTTGAATCCTGGTTAGAGTGATGTCCCCCCAGATTACAGCACTAGTCCAAGATAATGTCAACAACAAGTGACTGTCAATTTAATAACATCTGTGAGAAGAACAATCTTTGTCTCCCAAGTTAAACAAGGCTCTCAAGATTCAATCAAATCAAATTCAAACAAAATAATTATAAAGTATGGTAAGTTCATTGTCAGCAACGAACGGCATTGTCAGAGTATTGTCAGATCCGGTAAAAAGAAATGAATAAATACAATGAGTTTCAGTTTTAATAACCTGACGAAATCACAGAGTGAAAAAATTATCACTTTTTAATTTGTTGTTACTGCGTTGGCAGCCTTGGCAAGCGATGTTAAAGATATTTCATCAAGTGGGACGTAGAACGGTGACTCCACCTGTGGTGGGTGTTGCTCTAACCAATTGAGCAACTTGGACCCCGATCTCCACCTGTCTGGTGTGTTGCTCTAACCAATTGAGCTATCTGGACACTGGTTATTTGAGGGAATTCTAGTCTGGTATTCTCTATTCTTCTTGTGTTGTCTGGTGTTAGTTGGATGATGGTAGCAGTTACATCGTACAAGTGCTGGACTCGGTGGACGACTACCTTCAACTCATGAAGGAGATCTTCGACTTCCAAGCGATACGAGGTTTGCTGTCCGGGACCAAGACTGGATCTCCCTTCAAGCTTCTGATCGACTCCATGCATGGGGGTAAGTTGGTACGAGTACACTAGCGTTGAGTGCAGGTTATAGGTAGAGAAACAACGTCAATGTTACAGTCTCTGCGTGAAAGATGGCCGCCAAATGACTACCTTACCGACAAAAATGCAGAGTACCGGAACATCACGTTAAGTGGAGCCACTGTCGTATGAATTTTAATTTAGATATTTCTCGTAGGTTAACTCGCTTTTGAGACTTTTCACGCTCAAAAAGTCTCCATCAATGTTTACCTCAACGATTGATAAACACGTAACGATATTAAAAATTGTAGTGACTGGTCCGTATGTGAAGAGGATCTTAGTGGCTGAGCTCGGTGCTTCGGTTGACAATGCAATCAACGCGGTGCCGCTAACAGACTTTGGAGGTCATCATCCCGACCCTAACCTGACCTACGCTGCTGACCTTGTGGCTGCTATGAAACTTGGAGACTTTGATCTTGGAGCTGCATTCGACGGAGATGGGGTTCGTTAAATCACTTAACTCAACGTCATCATATAATAACAATAACAATATATTATAATATAACACATATTAATATTTAAGGTCATAAGGTTATTTTGGGCATATGTGCCGCTCACCAACCTAATTCAATGCAATTTAGCTTGGATAGCATTTAGCAATATTTATAATCTTGTAATCTAACTTACAATATTGCAGAGGTTAAGTGGAAGAGGGGGGTAACCCAAATTTTGCCTCGTGTAAAAAAGACAAATAAATAAATAAATACAGCCATGTGGCAACTGACAGATAAGAATGATGTTTTAGGATGAAATCTTATTTAAATTGCAAACGCTTGCAATTCGTGGGGTATTTTATTATTATGAACACTAGAACCGTCTCAAAAATTGATGCCAAAACTGGACACTTGCTTTTTGAGATGATTTTAGTGTATTTGATGAGAATGACAGATCTCTAAGGAGTAGCTTCATGGTTGTTGCTATGACGATGAAGTTTGGTTGTTGTTTGCAGGATCGTAACATGATTCTGGGTCGCGGTGCTTTCTTCGTGACTCCCTCGGACTCGTTGGCGGTGCTGGCCGCTAACTTGGACTGCATCCCGTATTTCCAGAAGACTGGGGTTCGAGGTTACGCCAGGAGCATGCCCACGGGAGCTGCCGTCGACAGGTCTAGCAACTTTATAATACTCAAATATTGGTCGTCATGGCAAACATTTGTTCCGGCCATTGTCTTTATCAGCTGTTACCATCACGTTGCCTAGCATTATGACCAGCACCATGATGATTGCAGGGTTGCCATGGAGACGGGCAAGGAGTTGTTTGAAGTTCCGACTGGATGGAAGTATTTCGGTAACTTGATGGACGCCGGTCGCCTGTCACTTTGCGGGGAGGAGAGCTTTGGGTGAGTTGTATATATATATATATATTATATATAGTGCATTGCATTATTTGACCCTCCGTGTTGGTAGCACTGGTTCGGATCACATTCGAGAGAAGGACGGAGTCTGGGCGGTGCTTGCCTGGCTGTCAGTGCTGGCCTCTACTGGACTCAGCGTTCAACAAATGCTGGAACGCCACTGGACTCACTTCGGTCGAAACTTCTTCACAAGGTAAGAGCTGGACCCTAGCAACCATCATCCTAGCAAGCATCATCCTAGCAAGCATCATCCTAGCAAGCATCATCCTAGCAAGCATCATCCTAGCAAGCATCATCCTAGCAAGCATCATCCTAGCAAGCATCATCCTAGCAAGCATCATCCTAGCAACCATCATCCTAGCAAGCATCATCCTAGCAAGCATCATCCTAGCAAGCATCATCCTAGCAAGCATCATCCTAGCAAGCATCATCCTAGCAAGCATCATCCTAGCAACAACATTGTTGACTGAACATCTTGGTTTTTTGTTCAAGATATGACTATGAGAACTGCCAGTCGGATCCTTGTGAGACGATGATGTCACAGCTGGAGATGAAGATCACGGCTCCAGATTTCCTCGGCACCGAGCTGAGCCACGGAGGGAAGAGCTACGTCGTAAAAACAGCTGACAACTTCTCCTACATCGACCCCATAGACGGCAGCGTGGCTACCAAACAGGTAACCATGACGATGAAAGCTAACAAACAGGTAACTTAGGGGGTTGACAAAAACTATTTTAACTGGCTTTACTAATAACCACTAATAACCAACCTGACAAAAGTTGAGACCAAAACGTGGACTGAAACCCAAGGCTTTACTAATAACCAACCTGACAAAAGTTGAGACCAAAACGTGGACTGAAACCCAAGGCTTTACTAATAACCAACCTGACAAAAGTTGAGACCAAAACGTGGACTGAAACCCAAGGCTTTACTAATAACCAACCTGACAAAAGTTGAGACCAAAACGTGGACTGAAACCCAAGGCTTTACTAATAACCAACCTGACAAAAGTTGAGACCAAAACGTGGACTGAAACCCAATGGTTTGACATTTCGATGAAATCTGATTTAAATTGCAAACGCTTGCAATGCGTGGGGTATTTTATTATTTACAACAATATAACCGTGTCGTAGATTGATTTCCTAACAACTTTGTTGTTGCCAGGGGTTACGAGTGTTATTTACGGATGGTTCCCGGCTCGTGTTCCGGCTTTCCGGAACCGGGAGCTCCGGAGCAACCGTCCGACTTTACGCAGACAGCCTGGAGTTGGATCCGGCAAGCCATGGTCTCGACTGCCAACAAGTTCTTGGTCCTCTTGTTAACATTGCGTTGAAGTTGGCACAACTGGAGCAGTTCACCGGACGGGACAAGCCAACGGTGATCACGTAGGTGGCTCGGTGGAGAAAACAAAGATGGCGGCAAGAGCTAAGCTCAATCTTAACACTCGACAATCGGAACTAATCTTCACCGAAAGTTTCGTCGAGTTTGGCAGCCAATGAAACCAACTTTTTAAATTGTAACGTTCGGGAATCATAGACTTTTTACAAAAGTAAATGAGAGGAGATGACATTTCGATTTAACAAAAACTATTTCAACTGGGTTTTGAATGCTAAGTGAAGAACAATTAAATTTCCCAACGTTTTGTAACTTGTACCTGTTACTTTATCAAGGGTAAGAGCAGTCCTGACAATTTTCCAATAACAAAAGAACCACAAAAAATTATAACAATTACCAAGTTCAAGCTTCCTAAATGCATCTTTGTTATTGGAAAATTGTCAGGACTGCTCTTACCCTTGATAAAGTAACAGGTACAAGTTACAAAACATTGGGAAATTCAGTTGTTCTTCACTTAGCATTGAAAACCCAGTTGAAATAGTTTTTGTTAAAACAAGTGCTAAGTTTACATCAAGTTTTGGGCAAGCAGCGAATGTAAGTGCAGCTGTAAAATTGACAGCTGTCAGTGCTATTGTTGTCATACAAGTTACCATGACAACAAACAAGTGAAAGAACAAACACTTTCCAAACAAATTCACATTCACCAGATATTGAAGTAGAAATCAACATCAGAATGTTTCAGAGGGACTTTAACTTAACTGTCTTTATTTTAAACATAATTATAACGATCACTTCTAGCTTCAGAATGTTTTCTAGGTTATTTATTGGCAATCAGCAATCAGCAGGTATTTGCTAAGCCAAGCCACAATTAATCATTTGTTCTGGACCACAATATGTCCTGGAGATGCAGGGACGTGTGCACTTTCCACCAAGCCTAGTTGGCTTGTAATCAGCTTGTAATCAGCTGTTAAATAACATCATCCAAGTGTTCTGTCAGCTGCCATAGCAACTGTTAGAACACTTGACATTGTTGTTAACTCTGTCGCTTTGTTAGGCAATGAGACGCAAGTAAAATATCACCAGGAGAATATTTGGTGCTTTCTGTTGTCTTTCGACGGCAAGTAAAGTGGTCCTGTCATTCACTGTAAAGACCCGTAGAACCATGCAACTGCAAATCTAGACACTTTGCTCAACTGATTCCTGATATTTTTTCACTGTACAAAACAAAATGAAAAAAAAAAGATGGTCGATCACAAAGCCGTGGATTGTCGTGGACTGAATGTACATAAGACTTGAGCGGCGGCCAGCTCAAAATCAAACGCTCGAAATCAAACGCTCTAAATCAACTCAAACATTGGCACCAGCCTCATGTCAGGCTAAACAAGTGAAGAACACGCTGAGCCTCTTTGATACTTTCTGCAGTCAAAACAATTGTTTCAACTTGAAATATTGTCCAGTAAATTAACCGAGGTAATTGTTGGATTCAAGCAGGAAACAGTTGAAGAGCTTCGAGCGTTGGATCCCGAGCCGTGCCGTCATAAATAACGATATTTTTCTGTAATAACATTAATTTAACGTAAACAAAAACAAAGCCAACAAAAGAAATTAGCTTGCGATGGATTTTGTGACCAGCAATTGACTGCCTGTTAAACTTGAAGTTGTCCGTTGTGATCGTGGTGGGGCACGTAGCAAACGGACAAGATTTCATTGGTTAGCGTTGTATTGTGTACTCGTTCGTGTGTAGAAAGTGCACCGCCGTATCTTGCTCGGCCGAGAGATGGCGTCGTGGCACGAGCTTGTGTAGATCTAGAGATTCACATACAAACCACGCAGGGGAAACAGGACGGCCATTCTACTGTCAGACTTTACTTTTCATTGGTAATACCTTGCAACAGCAAACTAACTCAAACAAAACATTACTTTTGTTCAGCCACAAAGAGTTGCTTGTTTGAACAAATGTTCTTCCCATTGGTTTTAAATAATGTCATGTCCTACGTTACACATATATGATTCTTACATCTTGTTTACTGGAGGTTCGTGAAAGGTACAAATGATAGCCGCCGACTTCTCTTGGCTGTTCAAACCATGACAGCAAAACTGAATGCAATGTTCTCAAGTCAAACATATCTCCAGCCCTTGGTGAACTTTTCAGTTTGATTACATTAGACTTCTAATAATAGTTTCATAAGACCGGCCGTCCTGTTTCTTGTGTCAAATATTTGTACATACCTAGTAAATAATATAGGAGTTGCTATGTCTTCAATGTCTTCAAGATGATTGGGAATAAGTAAGAAACTAATTTGCCAGCATACTTATTGTACAGTTTCAAGTCTTGTCTTTATTAGAGTAATAATATTCAGCTAACTTAACTAACTTAATCAAATAATATTATCATTACAATTGTAAATAAACTTACATAGCCCTACTTCCTCAATGCTGGCACTGACCTGTCATGAGACATCAGCTGTTTGCCAGTTACTCATTTTTGAATTTGTTTGGAAACTCCAGTCTTTGGACAGACTTTTTGCGAATTGCAAGATTTGATCTAGAATGTTTTTAATATATTTACCTGTTATGAAGAAAAACGAGAAAGAATTTGAATTTGTTTGGAAAGTTTCAAATAACAATTTGCGGTGAAGCCGCCTGGACAGGTATTGTTTGTGATAATTATTTTCTGCACACTGACTACAGCTGCTACTGCTCACAGTTGCTGTTATAATAACAATAGCATTCAAGTGAATGCCACGCAAGAATTGGAATTAACTTAATTTTAATTGTGTGCTGTAGCTTACAGGCGACCTGAATTAGGGTCTAAATACGAGAGATGTTTATGCGATGAGTAAGAGCCATGTAATTGTTTGATAGATTGGAGAAATTTTATTCACTGAAAGCTAACTTTATGTTGGTTCAGGGTGTTGATGTTATTGGGCAAGCAAACATACTGCAAGCCAAATATTTGTTAAATATCACATGATGCAGAGCATCGTCTTCCGGACTTTATTTGCCATTTAAAACATCCAATTTAATGCCGGAAAATTTGGTAACTAGAAAATGCACCGTAACTATAAGTTTTTCCTGTGTCACAGGCTCGTTTGATCTGTCGAACTTGCTTATAATTCACTGTTTTTAAACTTCAAGTTACTTATTATAAAATCACTTTTACGTCTGGGAAAGTCTGCATGGATGTAGCTATCATAGTTTCCCAAAAATGTTCTACTAAATAATTGTGTTAATGGAATATATTGTTATACAAACTAATGTGTGTTTTATTATGAGTCGTTCACTGAACTAATCCTTAATGTAGATTCAACAGCAGCAAGGACCGGCCACCGCTTAGCCTTGTCACTTTGACACACTGTGTTGGCTGCTCCTGTACAACAGCACCAAGGACCGGCCACCACTTAGCCTTGTCACTTTGACACACTGTGTTGGCTGCTCCTGTACAACAGCACCAAGGACCGGCCACCGCTTAGCCTTGTCACTTTGACACACTGTGTTGGCTGCTCCTGTACAACAGCACCAAGGACCGGCCACCGCTTAGCCTTGTCACTTTGACACACTGTGTTGGCTGCTCCTGTCCAACAGCACCAAGGACCGGCCACCGCTTAGCCTTGTCACTTTGACACACTGTGTTGGCTGCTCCTGTCCAACAGCACCAAGGACCGGCTACCGCTTAGCCTTGTCACTTTGACACACTGTGTTGGCTGCTCCTGTCCAACAGCACCAAGGACCGGCCACCGCTTAGCCTTGTCACTTTGACACACTGTGTTGGCTGCTCCTGTCCAACAGCACCAAGGACCGGCCACCGCTTAGCCTTGTCACTTTGACACACTGTGTTGGCTGCTCCTGCCCAACAGCACCAAGGACCGGCCACCGCTTAGCCTTGTCACTTTGACACACTGTGTTGGCTGCTTCTGTCCAACAGCACCAAGGACCGGCCACCGCTTAGCCTTGTCACTTTGACACACTGTGTTGGCTGCTCCTGTCCAACAGCACCAAGGACCGGCCACCGCTTAGCCTTGTGACTTTGACTCACTGTGTTGGCTGCTCCTGTCCAACAGCACCAAGGACCGGCCACCGCTTAGCCTTGTCACTTTGATACACTGTGTTGGCTGCTCCTGTCCAACAGCACCAAGGACCGGCCACCGCTTAGCCTTGTCACTTTGACACACTGTGTTGGCTGTTCCTTTCCAAAAGTTAAGTTTTGTTTGAGTTAGTTTGCTGTTGCAAGGTATTACCAATGAAAAGTAAAGTCTGACAGTAGAATGGCCGTCCTGTTTCCCCTGCGTGGTTTGTATGTGAATCTCTAGATCTACACAAGCTCGTGCCACGACGCCATCTCTCGGCCGAGCAAGATACGGCGGTGCACTTTCTACACACGAACGAGTACACAATACAACGCTAACCAATGAAATCTTGTCCGTTTGCTACGTGCCCCACCACGATCACAACGGACAACTTCAAGTTTAACAGGCAGTCAATTGCTGGTCACAAAATCCATCGCAAGCTAATTTCTTTTGTTGGCTTTGTTTTTGTTTACGTTAAATTAATGTTATTACAGAAAAATATCTGCCAAATGGTTTATTTGGCAGATTTAGCAGACAGATAGAAAAATGGACTTGATTATAAGCTAATGGGCAGAAAACTTGGAAAGGTAATGAAATTTTAAAAAGCAGGTATTGAGAAGTGGAATAGGTTTAAGTGATTGGGAACAGGAAACAAAGAATGTTGATAGTTTTAGGAAGTTGATGAAAGATGTTTTGTAAGATCTGAAACGCTAAGATGGCAAGAAATTTCTAATACACTGTTCAATACGTACAAATCTGCTTGAAATAAATAATAATAAAATTCCTTGACCGTGCAATTCCTTAGATATGTTCTGGAACTGACTTTCTTGTACACTGGATACTTCCCAGTTGTCTTCACTATTATCTCATAGTTTTAAAAAGAACAAATACAAATACCTTAGTGAGGAGCAATTGGTTTAGATACTGGTAAATTCTTTCATGAATGGTTGAGTTCCCACACAAGTCCATTCTTCTACAGATGCAGCTTGGTAATTCTAAGCTGAAGTCCAAGTAATCTCCCTGATGCCATCAGTCAATGATACTGGTTTGTTGGTGGCAGCCAGACAGTAGAAGATATCATCCTATAGACAGAGAGAAGTTGATAGCATTGACAAAATATTTGACAGTTCATCCAGATAAAACTGCAATTGAAACTCATCAGCCAGGGCCAATATCTCCCATTCAACATGAAGACTTGTTGGTAGGCACTTGACAATTTTAACAAAAATAAATGACAGATAGAAGAGGCAGAAATATCATAGAAAGTCACCTGTAGCGGACTGCAGTTGCATAGTCGAGTGACCGCATTGCAAGTCTCTGAAACTTACTGGCAGTTACAAAGATATCTTGCTCCATTTCTGAATTCATGAGGAGAGCAGCAATCTTGTGACTTTGCTTCCAATCAATTGACATCAGCGGTATCCTAGAAGCAAAGCAACCTTCACTTAAAACATAAAAAGCTACAGAAGGATTGAAAAAAGAAACTAAGCGTCAAATCACAAGATTCGGTTCTTGTTCTCCGAATGTTTTACCACAGCTAGAATCCCGATTCTTAAAGAATCAGGTCAACTTCTACACCCCATAGGACCTATAGGATCATTAACTGTAAGAAAACCCTCGCTTGGCAAGAAATATATTAAAAAAGGGGCATACCAGAGATATCTATGGATATACCAGAGGGATGTACCTATGACATGAGGTAGGAACTGTGTCACCATAACCTTATCAGATTGAATAAGGACTATTTTAGAAGACTTACCCAAACTAGGACAAAATTATCAATCCCATAGTTTGAGAAAACTTGCAGAATCAGACTGGCAATATTTTAAAAGACATAGTACCGTAAATAGAAAGAATATTGGACATATTGGACAAAAAACCGTTCTTAAACATTGTACACCACCTGGTTTTCAAATCTCGGCTACATGGTGCGCTACCACTGCTGCCATCTAGCAACAAATCATGACACTTTAAATAAATAATTTCAGTATTACTATTTGCTACTAGGTGGCAGAAGAGTTCCAAATTAGATGCAACGACTCATTAAGCCGAGATGATGAGCGATCCATATTCCCTCAAAGAACACTTTTATTCTTAAATTTCAAATTTGACTGGAAATTAAAACGACGTAGTTTTCACACTGCTCCTGTCCAAAAGCACCAAGGACCGGCCACCGCTTAGCCTTGTCACTTTGAAACACTGTGTTGGCTGCTCCTGTCCAACAGCACCAAGGACCGGCCACCGCTTAGCCTTGTCACTTTGACACACTGTGTTGGCTGCTCCTGTCCAAAAGCACCAAGGACCGGCCACCGCTTAGCCTTGTCACTTTGACACACTGTGTTGGCTGCTCCTGTCCAACAGCACCAAGGACCGGCCACCGCTTAGCCTTGTCACTTTGACACACTGTGTTGGCTGCCTGCTCCTGTCCAACAGCACCAAGGACCGGCCACCGCTTAGCCTTGTCACTTTGACACACTGTGTTGGCTGCTCCTGTCCAACAGCACCAAGGACCGGCCACCACTTAGCCTTGTCACTTTGACACACTGTGTTGGCTGCTCCTGTCCAACAGCACCAAGGACCGGCCACCGCTTAGCCTTGTCACTTTGACACACTGTGTTGGCTGCTCCTGTCCAACAGCACCAAGGACCGGCCACCGCTTAGCCCTGTCACTTTGACACACTGTGTTGGCTGCTCCTGTACAACAGCACCAAGGACCGGCCACCGCTTAGCCTTGTCACTTTGACACACTGTGTTGGCTGCTCCTGTCCAACAGCACCAAGGACCGGCCACCGCTTAACCTTGTCAATTTGACACACTGTGTTGGCTGCTCCTGTCCAACAGCACCAAGGACCGGCCACCGCTTAGCCCTGTCACTTTGACACACTGTGTTGGCTGCTCCTGTACAACAGCACCAAGGACCGGCCACCGCTTAGCCTTGTCACTTTGACACACTGTGTTGGCTGCTCCTGTCCAACAGCACCAAGGACCGGCCACCACTTAGCCTTGTCACTTTGACACACTGTGTTGGCTGCTTCTGTCCAACAGCACCAAGGACCGGCCACCGCTTAGCCTTGTCACTTTGACACACTGTGTTGGCTGCTCCTGTCCAAAGGCACCAAGGACCGGCCACCGCTTAGCCTTGTCACTTTGACACACTGTGTTGGCTGCTCCTGTCCAACAGCACCAAGGACCGGCCACCGCTTAGCCTTGTCACTTTGACACACTGTGTTGGCTGCTCCTGTACAACAGCACCAAGGACCGGCCACCGCTTAGCCTTGTCACTTTGACACACTGTGTTGGCTGCTTCTGTCCAACAGCACCAAGGACCGGCCACCGCTTAGCCTTGTCACTTTGACACACTGTGTTGGCTGCTCCTGTCCAACAGCACCAAGGACCGGCCACCGCTTAGCCTTGTCACTTTGACACACTGTGTTGGCTGCTCCTGTCCAACAGCACCAAGGACCGGCCACCGCTTAGCCTTGTCACTTTGACACACTGTGTTGGCTGCTCCTGTCCAACAGCACCAAGGACCGGCCACCACTTAGCCTTGTCACTTTGACACACTGTGTTGGCTGCTCCTGTCCAACAGCACCAAGGACGGGGTATTGATAAAGCTCGCCCTGCCTATAAGTGAGCTGGGATTCCGCCAGGAGCTGTAGGTCAATGGCCCGGTCCTTGACCCCAGAAGATCAGGTTTTTAGCACCGGACGGCGCCACATAAAACGACTCTACGGTTTTTGTTGGTTGTCAGTGCAGATGAAGACGAGGGTAGGATGACGCTCGCTCGACAGGTAAGTTGGCTTAAGATAAACCAGCAACTTGGGATATTGATCGAGAATATTTATTGTTTGTCTCTGCAGTTTGCCGCCCTGCACTGACGTAACAATTGATCAAGCAAAGCCAGCGAACTATCATTGTGATAAGATTTGCTTCAAGATTGACTGGCTTCAGCTGTTTTAAACTACTGGGCGGTTTAACGAGGTCGTTCAGTTGTCATTTCAAGCTGACAAACTGTATTAGTTGCCTAGCAACGCATTCATCTGTTGTTTAGTTGCCTAGCAACGCATTCATCTGTTGTTTAGTTGCCTAGCAACGCATTCATCTGTTGTTTAGTTGCCTAGCAACGCATTCATCTGTTGTTTAGTTGCCTAGCAACGCATTCATCTGTTGTTTAGTTGCCTAGCAACGCATTCATCTGTTGTTTAGTTGCCTAGCAACGCATTCATCTGTTGTTTAGTTGCCTAGCAACGCATTCATCTGTTGTTTAGTTGCCTAGCAACGCATTCATCTGTTGTTTAGTTGCCTAGCAACGCATTCATCTGTTGTTTAGTTGCCTAGCAACGCATTTATATGTTTGTTTATTTGCCTAGCAACGCATTCATCTGTTGTTTAGTTGCCTAGCAACGCATTCATCTGTTGTTTAGTTGCCTAGCAACGCATTCATCTGTTGTTTAGTTGCCTAGCAACGCATTCATCTGTTGTTTAGTTGCCTAGCAACGCATTCATCTGTTGTTTAGTTGCCTAGCAACGCATTCATCTGTTGTTTAGTTGCCTAGCAACGCATTCATCTGTTGTTTAGTTGCCTAGCAACGCATTCATATGTTGTTTGGTTGCCTAGCAACGCATTCATCTGTTGTTTAGTTGCCTAGCAACGCATTCATCTGTTGTTTGTTTGCCTAGCAACGCATTCATCTGTTGTTTAGTTGCCTAGCAACGCATTCATCTGTTGTTTAGTTGCCTAGCAACGCATTCATCTGTTGTTTAGTTGCCTAGCAACGCATTCATCTGTTGTTTAGTTGCCTAGCAACGCATTCATCTGTTGTTTAGTTGCCTAGCAACGCATTCATCTGTTGTTTAGTTGCCTAGCAACGCATTCATCTGTTGTTTAGTTGCCTAGCAACGCATTCATCTGTTGTTTAGTTGCCTAGCAACGCATTCATCTGTTGTTTAGTTGCCTAGCAACGCATTCATCTGTTGTTTGGTTGCCTAGCAACGCATTCATCTGTTGTTTAGTTGCCTAGCAACGCATTCATCTGTTGTTTAGTTGCCTAGCAACGCATTCATCTGTTGTTTAGTTGCCTAGCAACGCATTCATCTGTTGTTTGGTGTTTACACGTCACGTGGTTTTCAGTTGACGTGCTTATGCCTGGCTACGTGCTACGTGCTCTACGTGGGGGCTGAACCTTCACGTGCTTCTACGTCACGTGCCTCTACGTCACGTGCCTCGCTGCACGCGCTGCAGGCTAACGCCAGTGTTTTGATGGACGAGATCGCGACTGCGCTGAAGAGCGGGTAAATGACGTCATCTCAGACCGCCATCTTGAAAGTCCCTTAAGTTCAGTTATTCCAACAAGGCCGTGCTATCCCAACAAGGCCGTGCTATCCCAACAAGGCTGTGCTATCCCAACAAGGCCGTGCTATCCCAACAAGGCCGTGCTATCCCAACAAGGCTGTGCTATCCCAACAAGGCTGTGCTATCCCAACAAAGCTGTTCTATCCCAACAAGGCTGTGCTATCCCAACAAAGCTGTGCTATCCCAACAAGGCTGTGCTATCCCAACAAGGCTGTGCTATCCCAACAAGGCTGTGCTATCCCAACAAGGCCGTGCTATCCCAACAAGGCTGTGCTATCCCAACAAGGCTGTGCTATCCCAACAAGGCTGTGCTATCCCAACAAGGCTGTGCTATCCCAACAAGGCTGTGCTATCCCAACAAGGCTGTGCTATCCCAACAAGGCCGTGCTATCCCAACAAGGCTGTGCTATCCCAACAAGGCTGTGCTATCCCAACAAGGCTGTGCTATCCCAACAAGGCCGTGCTATCCCAACAAGGCTGTGCTATCCCAACAAGGCTGTGCTATCCCAACAAGGCTGTGCTATCCCAACAAGGCTGTGCTATCCCAACAAGGCTGTGCTATCTCAACAAGGCTGTGCTTTTATCATGTGTTTCACCTCTTGACAGCTTGTATAAAGTGACTCCCACCTGTTTGTTGCCAACAATGGATTGTCTGATATGATATTCCTGACAAGTGGGCGTGGTTTCCAGGCCGAGTCAAGTTTGGAGACAAAATCACGGTCCCATTGAGTGGCACCGTCAAGATGAGTTGATGACCTTGACAGAAGCAGGTGACAAGGCGCTTGTCTTACGCTTCTATGTCTTGCCCTACGCAATGCACTTCGTTGAACAAGCATTGAGCAATGGAGTGACGTATAACTCGTTCGGTGAGCGCCATCTTGGATTCAGCTCGGCTATGATGACGTCATGCACTTGTGTATCTAACCTGGTCACTTTACAGGCTATCAGCAGTTCACAGAGGAGCCGTCATGGGCGCTCAAGTACCACATGTCACCGCTAGGCTTCTACGCGGCGCGTCGAGCATGTGAGGCTGAGGGGGCGTGGTTATACCAGGGGGCGGAGCATACAGTTGAGCTGGATACCCGCATGGCCGTGTTTTACCCCACATTGCAACCCTGGTACGGAGGGGAGAAGCGTGAGTTCAAAACAAACTTCTCTTCTTTATTAAAAAACAGTTGCTTTAAGGACTTCAAGGACTTGATTTTGTTTTCTTCCTTGCAGAGTCGGTGGAAGGGGAAAATCACTGCTCTTATCTGAGCTACATCGAGGGGGTCGTGCAAAAGTGGGACAAGTGCAGTCGACCACGCCCCTTTATCTGCGAGAAACGCGTTGAAAGCAGTGAGTAAAACTTGAACATCGCTAGCATCGTAGGAAGACCTTGGGTCGGGTGCTAATACCGGTTTGTTTATCTCGTTGTCTAGGTTACCATCCTCATGGAGCACCACATCACAGAGAGTCGTCACCCTGGCCAGCACCTCCTTGTCTCAATCCCCCCGACTGTCTGGACCCACCTCCTCCAGGTCAACCCATCTGCTTCTCCCCTCCTTGTCCAGAGTCTGCTGCAGGTCAACCTGCAGGTGAGCCCGTAGTGGAGGCAGCTCTAGAAGAATATCATCAACCGCCGCCAGCTCTAGAAGAATATCATCAACCGCCGCCAGCTCTAGAAGAATATCATCAACCGCCGCCAGCTCTAGAAGAATATCATCAACCGCTGCCAGCTCTAGAGGAATATCATCAACCGCCGCCAGCTCTAGAGGAATATCATCAACCGCCGCCAGCTCTAGAGGAATATCATCAACCGCCGCCAGCTCTAGAAGAATATCATCAACCTCCGCTAACAAGCAACACCGAGGAGGACAATGACGTACTTTATATCGGGCACATGGCGGCCATGATTCAACAACTGCTGGACGTAGTCTCATCGCCAGGAAGCAAAGGTAGGTTAACCATAACCTAGAAACCAGTCGACCTAGAAACCAGTCGACCTAGAAACAAGTCTACCTAGAAACCAGTCGACCTAGAAACCAGTCGACCTAGAAACCAGTCGACCTAGAAACAAGTCTAGCCGACCCACATACAAATTCTTAAGTTTGATTGCAATTTTTTAAAAGTTGTGGGTAAAACTGTTTAAAAAATTGGATAATTTATAAATACTCATGAGCCTTGACATCGAAGATACGGGATTCCCAAGAAGATACGGGATTCCCAAGAAGACATTAAGATGTGTTTTGTGAATGACTTTGTTTGTTTGTTTTCTTGTTTGGTTGCAGGAATCAGGACTTCGATGGCTCAACGACAACGACCAATCCTGTTGATGCGTAAGATTCTGGGCGTGGCAGGGGGTGGATCCGAGGAGTTGAAGGCCAGGCTTGCTACTGTCAGCCCACAACAGAGGGAGGAGTTACTCTTGTCATTGAAAGATCACTCGGAGATGTTGACAAGGTGGAACGAAGACCGAGAACTGTTGAATAGCTTCGTGGAGAAAGTCGCTGGGAAGCAGCAGCTAATTATTCCTGAGTTAAATCAGCTGCTGGCCAAGCTGGGCCCACTCAAGCCTAAAACCTAGCCCAAAACCAAGCCCAAAACCTAGCCCAAAGCCTAGCCCAAAGCCTAGCCCAAAACCAAGCCCAAAGCCTAGCCCAAAGCCTAGCCCAAAACCTAGCCCAAAGCCTAGCCCAAAGCCTAGCCCAAAGCCTAGCCCGAGCAGCAGTCAAGAAAATGTGTAATTTGTTCAGGAAGTAAGTTGTCAATATTTTGTTATCATGTTACTACAGTGGCGGCGTGTTCCAGCCCAAGTCTAGACACAACGTGTCCAGTGGCGGAACTTATTTGAACTTGAATGTACGAAATAAACGAAGCAAGTTGCTATTAAAAGAACAGAGTTGTTGGAGAGGTTATTGACCCCAGTGTGTTCCCATCCAAGCAAGAACAATGTTATGTTGATTCTCAAACTGGCCGTGGGACAGATGGTGGGATGGTGGCATGGTGGGATGGTGGGATGGTGGGATGGTGGGATGGTGGGATGGTGGGATGGTGGGATGGTGGGATGGTGGGATGGTGGCATGGTGGGATGGTGGGATGGTGGGATGGTGGGATGGTGGGATGGTGGCATGGTGGCATGGTGGCATGGTGGGATGGTGGGATGGTGGGATGGTGGGATGGTGGGATGGTGGGATGGTGGGATGGTGGGATGGTGGCATGGTGGGATGGTGGCATGGTGGGATGGTGGGATGGTGGGATGGTGGGATGGTGGGATGGTGGGATGGTGGGATGGTGGGATGGTGGGATGGTGGGATGGTGGGATGGTGGGATGGTGCGATGGTGGGATGGTGGGATGGTGGGATGGTGGGATGGTGGGATGGTGGGATGGTGGGATGATGGGATGGTGGGATGGTGGGATGGTGGGATGATGGGATGGTGGGATGGTGTGATGGTGGGATGGTGAGATGGTGGGATGGTGGGATGGTGGGATGGTGGGATGGTGGGATGGTGGGATGGTGGGATGGTGGGATGGTGGGATGGTGGGATGGTGGGATGGTGGGATGGTGGGATGGTGGGATGGTGGGATGGTGGGATAGTGGGATGGTGGGATGGTGGGATGGTGGGATGGTGGGATGGTGGGATGGTGGGATGGTGGGATGGTGGGATGGTGGGATGGTGGGATGGTGGGATGGTGGCATGGTGGGATGGTGGGATGGTGGGATGGTGGGATGGTGGGATGGTGGGATGGTGGGATGGTGGGATGGTGGGATGGTGGGATGGTGGGATGGTGGGATGGTGGGATGGTGGGATGGTGGGATGGTGGCATGGTGGGATGGTGGGATGGTGGGATGGTGGCATGGTGGGATGGTGGGATGGTGGGATGGTGGGATGGTGGGATGGTGGGATGGTGGGATGGTGGGATGGTGGGATGGTGACATGGTGGGATGGTGGGATGGTGGCATGGTGGGATGGTGGGATGGTGGGATGGTGGGATGGTGGCATGGTGGGATGGTGGGATGGTGGGATGGTGTCTTGACGTCTTGTATCTACGACAGGACTCGACTTTATTGCTAAGGATTGCAAGAATGTGGTTATGTTAGGTTTGCGACTTGATGTATCCACGAGGCCGGCAGGTCACCCGGGCAGGTGCCGACTCTGACACGCCCCTCTCGGATGGTTTCCGGACTGGCAGCAGCAGAAGAAGCAGACCAACATGTTTCGGCGATCCTCCTATGTTTAAATCTGCACAAAGCATTGACCCCGAGCAACCATCGTACCCCAATAGCCAGCAATCCAAGAACCGGTTCCTGCCCGGGCCATCACCTCCCGGGCCATGGCTTCCTAGATGCCATGCTACAATATGACCTGGGCCTTGTCGGTCAGTCCAGTTCTGTACATTGTAAGACATGGAGGCAGCAGCCAAGGTAAGTGACAAGACAACAGGGAGGCGTTTAGCAGGGACAAGATAACAGGGAGGCGTTTAGCAGGGACAAGACAACAGGGAGGCGTTTAGCAGGGACAAGACAACAGGGAGGCGTTTAGCAACGGGCTGCCTAGCAACGAGCTGCCTAGCAACGAGCTGCCTAGCAACGAGCTGCCTAGCAACGAGCTGCCTAGCAACGAGCTGCCTAGCAACGAGCTGCCTAGCAACGAGCTGCCTAGCAACGAGCTGCCTAGCAACGAGCTGCCTAGCAACGAGCTGCCTAGCAACGAGCTGCCTAGCAACGAGCTGCCTAGCAACGAGCTGCCTAGCAACGAGCTGCCTAGCAACGAGCTGCCTAGCAACGAGCTGCCTAGCAACGAGCTGCCTAGCAACGAGCTGCCTAGCAACGAGCTGCCTAGCAACGAGCTGCCTAGCAACGAGCTGCCTAGCAACGAGCTGCCTAGCAACGAGCTGCCTAGCAACGAGCTGCCTAGCAACGGGCTGCCTAGCAAGGGTGACGTCATAGCTTCCATTATTGTTGTTTGTTGCAGGTCGTGCTCTGCTTGTTGCTGTTGGCGAGCTGCGCGTGCGCGCAGCAGCGACAAGCTGCGCCAGCCGTGAAACTTGACCAAGAACCGGCACAGGAACCGGCACAGGAACCTGCACACAAACAGGAATCGGATCGAGCCAATGTGAGCGCCACCGCCTTCTTTAACAAACTCATAGACGTCGTGCGTCTCGACGTTCCACTGCTCAGGAGGTGAGTGTCAAGGTCACCTTCCAAGTTAAGCAACACTGCGCTGGGTCAGGTATTGGATGGGTGACCATCATACACATGACCAGTTCTGTTCGGGAGAGAGGTTGGAGGGATGAAAGTTAAGCAACACTGCGCTTGGTCAGGTATTGGATGGGTGACCATCATACACATGACCAGTTCTGTTCGTGAGAGAGGTTGGAGGGATGAAAGTTAAGCAACACTGCGCTGTGTCAGGTATTGGATGGGTGACCATCATACACATGACCAGTTCTGTTTGGGAGAGAGGTTGGAGGGATGAAAGTTAAGCAACACTGCGCTGGGCCAGGTATTGGATGGGTGACTATCATACACATGACCAGTTCTGTTCGGGAGAGAGGTTGGAGGGATGAAAGTTAAGCAACACTGCGCTGGGTCAGGTATTGGATGGGTAACCATCATACACATGACCAGTTCTGTTCGGGAGAGAGGTTGTAGGGATGATAGTTAAGCAACACTGCGCTGGGTCAGGTATTGGATGGGTGACCATCATACACATGACCAGTTCTGTTCGGGAGGGAGGTTGGAGGGATGATAGTTAAGCAACACTGCGCTGGGTCAGGTATTGGATAGGTGACCATCATACACATGACCAGTTCTGTTCGGGAGAGAGGTTGGAGGGATGAAAGTTAAGCAACACTGCGCTGGGTCAGGTATTGGATGGGTAACCATCATACACATGACCAGTTCTGTTCGGGAGAGAGGTTGTAGGGATGATAGTTAAGCAACACTGCGCTGGGTCAGGTATTGGATAGGTGACCATTATACACATGACCAGTTCTGTTCGGGAGAGAGGTTGGAGGGATGAAAGTTAAGCAACACTGCGCTGAGTCAGGTATTGGATGGGTGACCATCATACACATGACCAGTTCTGTTTGGGAGAGAGGTTGGAGGGATGAAAGTTAAGCAACACTGCGCTGGGTCAGGTATTGGATGGGTGACCATCATACACATGAACAGTTCTGTTCGGGAGAGAGGTTGGAGGGATGAAAGTTAAGCAACACTGCGCTGAGTCAGGTATTGGATGGGTGACCATCATACACATGACCAGTTCTGTTTGGGAGAGAGGTTGGAGGGATGAAAGTTAAGCAACACTGCGCTGAGTCGGGTATTGGATGGGTGACCATCAAACACATGACCAGTTCTGTTCGGGAGAGAGGTTGGAGGGATGAAAGTTAAGCAACACTGCGCTTGGTCAGGTATTGGATGGGTGACCATCATACACATGACCAGTTCTGTTCGGGAGAGAGGTTGGAGGGATGAAAGTTAAGCAACACTGCGCTGAGTCAGGTATTGGATGGGTGACCATCATACACATGACCAGTTCTGTTTGGGAGAGAGGTTGGAGGGATGAAAGTTAAGCAACACTGCGCTGGGTCAGGTATTGGATGGGTGACTATCATACACATGACCAGTTCTGTTCGGGAGAGAGGTTGGAGGGATGAAAGATAAGCAACACTGCGCTGAGTCAGGTATTGGATGGGTGACCATCATACACATGACCAGTTCTGTTCGGGAGAGAGGTTGGAGGGATGAAAGATAAGCAACACTGCGCTGAGTCAGGTATTGGATGGGTGACCATCATACACATGGCCAGTTCTGTTCGGGAGAGAGGTTGGATGGATGAAAGTTAAGCAACACTGCGCTGAGTCAGGTATTGAATGGGTGACCATCATACACATGACCAGTTCTGTTCGGGAGAGAGGTTGGAGGGATGAAAGTTGAGTAACACTGCGCTGAGTCAGGTATTGGTTGGGTGACCATCATACACATGACCAGTTCTGTTCGGGAGACAGGTTGGAGGGATGAAAGTTAAGTAACACTGCGCTGAGTCAGGTATTGGTTGGGTGATGGGCTTGCCGTATATTTCTCTGACTGAAATGGTTGTGTTTAACAGAAAATGGCCGCCTCCGCTGTTTCGTCCCACGGGACTAAACCCGGGCTTCAACGCGCCGCCCGAATCAATGCGTCATAAAGAAGGTCACCCAGCCTACGAGGATGACAACATGGCGCTGACAGTTAACGCCAACGCAGCGCTGGCAGTTGAGTACGGAGCGCTGCCGCTACTTGAATCGCTGGCTTACAACTTGCTCGACGCTGGCGCCACGTACGTTCAGAAAGGTAAGCTGACTGAACACGCCCACTTTCAGACTCCACCCCACCGTGGTCTTGTATCTCACTGGCCTGTTTGTCACGCCCTCCTAGGATTCCAAGTGTTCGATCAGGACCCTGATTGGACAATCAAGTTTCACTTGGAGGTCGCTTCTTGGGAAGCTGCGCAGGAGAAGTGCGCGCAGGCGTATGATGCAAAGCTGTATTCAACAACGCATAACACTGAACTAGACGACAAGATGGCGACCATGTATCCCTCACTAAGACCTTGGCTTGGCGGAAACAGCAAGGGTAAGTACACACCTTGACAACTTAGCTGGCAAATCAGTAAATCAGCAAATTAAAATTAAATCCCAGCTACACATTGTTGGCAACAGGTAGAAGTCCCTAAATCCGAGCTGTCCCTGTTATTACAATGCTAATTTTACAGTTTTTAAAACATATTTTCAACCAATTTTAACCATTAAATTGGTGGGCGCTATCGAAGCCCAACAAACTTCCGATAAAACACTTGACACAGCAGGGACTTTCAAGATGGCTGCCGTGGCTTCAAGTGTCTCCACTGCTAGCGCTCTAACCACTCTTGCTCTGCGTGTTTGCTTTAGAGGGTCCCCACGGGTCGCGCTACTGTCCCTATCTTGCATACAACCAGGGGGCCGAGATCAAGTTCGATAACTGCCTGGCACAGAGACCCTTTATTTGCGAGCTCTTCCTGCACGAGGAGCCTTCTGAAGACCACGAGGAAGATGACCACGAGGAAGAAGACCACGAGCAGCCGAGACCGAGACCACCACCTACCAGACCACAGCAACCACAGCGCCCAGAAGAACATGAACATGAGCATCCAGAGCCACATAGACCCGACCTCAGCTTCCCCCTGCCATGGCCTTCTGTGCCTGTAAAACCAGACCACGGGCCCACTAGACCACCTCGACCAGAGCCACCTCGACCAGAGCCACCTCGACCAGAGCCACATAGACCCGACCTCAGCTTCCCCCTGCCATGGCCTTCTGTGCCTGTAAAACCAGACCACGGTCCCACTAGACCACCTCGACCAGAGCCACCTCGACCAGATAGACCAGACCACCATGAACATCCAGAGCCACCTAGACCCGACCTCAGCTTCCCCCTGCCATGGCCTTCTGTGCCTGTAAAACCAGACCACGGTCCCACTAGACCACCTCGACCAGAGCCACCTCGACCAGATAGACCAGACCACCATGAACATCCAGAGCCACCTAGACCCGACCTCAGCTTCCCCCTGCCATGGCCTTCTGTGCCTGTAAAACCAGACCACGGTCCCACTAGACCACCTCGACCAGAGCCACCTCGACCAGAGCCACCTCGACCAGAGCCACATAGACCCGACCACTATGAACATCCAGAGCCACATACACCCGACCACTATGAACATCCAGAGCCACATACACCCGAGCACTATCACGAGGAAGATGATATCCAGGTGATGGTAGAAATCACACTCGTGGAAAGTCTAAAGAAAAGTCTCCACACTCTGATCAACGTCATCAACGCCGCCGACAACGGTAAGTCCCGAACTCCACCCATCTCCATGGCAACCAAACGTTGAATCTACCATTGAACCTCCTATGCTAGGCCATGATATACCCGTGGTAACATAAGATAGCAGAATTGAGAAGCTCTGTCAGGTGATCTCAGCATCTCCATGGCTACCAAACGTTGAATCTACCATTGAACCTCCTATACTAGGCCATGATATACCCGTGGTAACATAAGATAGCAGAATTGAGAAGCTCTATCAGGTGATCTCAGCATCTCCATGGCTACCAAACGTTGAATCTACCATTGAACCTCCTATGCTAGGCCATGATATACCCGTGGTAACATAAGATAGCAGAATTGAGAAGCTCTGTCAGCGATCTCAGCATCTCCATGGCTACCAAACGTTGAATCTACCATTGAACCTCCTATGCTAGGCCATGATATACCCGTGGTAACATAAGATAGCAGAATTGAGAAGCTCTGTCAGGCGATCTCAGCATCTCCATGTCTACCAAACGTTGAATCTACCATTGAACCTCCTATGCTAGGCTATGATATACCCGTGGTAACATAAGATAGCAGAATTGAGAAGCTCTGTCAGGTGATCTCAGCATCTCCATGGCTACCAAACGTTGAATCTACCATTGAACCTCCTATACTAGGCCATGATATACCCGTGGTAACATAAGATAGCAGAATTGAGAAGCTCTGTCAGGCGATCTCAGCATCTCCATGGCTACCAAACGTTGAATCTACCATTGAACCTCCTATGCTAGGCCATGATATACCCGTGGTAACATAAGATAGCAGAATTGAGAAGCTCTGGCAGGTGATCTCAGCATCTCCATGGCTACCAAACGTTGAATCTACCATTGAACCTCCTATGCTAGGCCATGATATACCCGTGGTAACATAAGATAGCAGAATTGAGAAGCTCTGTCAGGTGATCTCAGCATCTCCATGGCTACCAAAAGTTGAATCTACAATTGAACCTCCTATGCTAGGCCATGATATACCCGTGGTAACATAAGATAGCAGAATTGAGAAGCTCTATCAGGTGATCTCAGCATCTCCATGGCTACCAAACGTTGAATCTACCATTGAACCTCCTATGCTAGGCCATGATATACCCGTGGTAACATAAGATAGCAGAATTGAGAAGCTCTGTCAGGTGATCTCAGCATCTCCATGGCTACCAAACGTTGAATCTACCATTGAACCTCCTATGCTAGGCCATGATATACCCGTGGTAACATAAGATAGCAGAATTGAGAAGCTCTGTCAGGCGATCTCAGCATCTCCATGGCTACCAAACGTTGAATCTACCATTGAACCTCCTATGCTAGGCCATGATATACCCGTGGTAACATAAGATAGCAGAATTGAGAAGCTCTGGCAGGTGATCTCAGCATCTCCATGGCTACCAAACGTTGAATCTACCATTGAACCTCCTATGCTAGGCCATGATATACCCGTGGTAACATAAGATAGCAGAATTGAGAAGCTCTGTCAGGTGATCTCAGCATCTCCATGGCTACCAAACATTGAATCTACCATTGAACCTCCTATGCTAGGCCATGATATACCCGTGGTAACATAAGATAGCAGAATTGAGAAGCTCTGTCAGGCGATCTCAGCATCTCCATGGCTACCAAACATTGAATCTACCATTGAACCTTCTATGCTAGGCCGTGATATACCCGTGGTAACATAAGATAGCAGAATTGAGAAGCTCTGTCAGGTGATCTCAGCATATCTATGGCTACCAAACGTTGAATCTACTATTGAACCTCCTATGCTAGGCCATGATATACCCGTGGTAACATAAGATAGCAGAATTGAGAAGCTCTATCAGGTGATCTCAGCATCTCCATGGCTACCAAACGTTGAATCTACCATTGAACCTCCTATGCTAGGCCATGATATACCCGTGGTAACATAAGATAGCAGAATTGAGAAGCTCTGTCAGGTGATCTCAGCATCTCCATGGCTACCAAACGTTGAATCTATCATTGAACCTCCTATGCTAGGCCATGATATACCCGTGGTAACATAAGATAGCAGAATTGAGAAGCTCTGTCAGGTGATCTCAGCATATCTATGGCTACCAAACGTTGAATCTACTATTGAACCTCCTATGCTAGGCCATGATATACCCGTGGTAACATAAGATAGCAGAATTGAGAAGCTCTATCAGGTGATCTCAGCATCTCCATGGCTACCAAACGTTGAATCTACCATTGAACCTCCTATGCTAGGCCATGATATACCCGTGGTAACATAAGATAGCAGAATTGAGAAGCTCTGTCAGGTGATCTCAGCATCTCTATGGCTACCAAACGTTGAATCTACTATTGAACCTCCTATGCTTGGCCATGATATACCCGTGGTAACATAAGATAGCAGAATTGAGAAGCTCTGTCAGGTGATCTCAGCATCTCCATGGCTACCAAACGTTGAATCTACCATTGAACCTCCTACGCTAGGCCATGATATACCCGTGGTAACATAAGATAGCAGAATTGAGAAGCTCTGTCAGGTGATCTCAGCATCTCCATGGCTACCAAACGTTGAATCTACCATTGAACCTCCTATGCCAGGCCATGATATACCCGTGGTAACATAAGATAGCAGAATTGAGAAGCTCTGTCAGGCGATCTCAGCATCTCCATGGCTACCAAACGTTGAATCTACCATTGAACCTCCTATGCTAGGCCATGATATACCCGTGGTAACATAAGATAGCAGAATTGAGAAGCTCTGTCAGGTGATCTCAGCATCTCCATGGCTGACTACTAATCCTCCTATGCTCTTTGTTTGGTTCACAGATCGGATCCGAGTATCTCCAGAGCTGCGTGTTGAGCCGTTGGCGGTGATGCGCGAGGCATTGCAGAAGATTTCGGTAGAAATGTTGGCCGAACGTTTATCTAAACTGCCGCTGCCTGAACGCAGCAAGCTCGCTATCCAGGTGGGCGAGCATGTTCAAGAGACAATAGAGGGGGGAGGGGACAACGAAGCACTGGGTGCTGCCCTACTGGGCCGCTATGAGGACAGGGCCACGAGGTGAAGGGTTAATCCGGGGATTTAGAAGAATAACGTGGGGTTAAAGCGGGTGCCAAGCAGAGATTGGTTCCAACTTTCATTAGGTGCAGCATCTTTATAACCAAGCCTCAGGGTTCAACCTGAATGTAAGTTATTCTGGTATAGGATTGAAGCGCTTAAGCAACCACCTGATAGACACGTGTTCATGCGGTCCCTGGTCCTATATGTCTGGTCCTATATGTCTGGTGCTCATGCGGTCCCTGGTCCTATATGTCTGGTCCTATATGTCTGGTGCTCATGCGGTCCCTGGTCCTATATGTCTGGTCCTATATGTCTGGTGCTATATGTCTGGTGCTCATGCGGTCCCTGGTCCTATATGTCTGGTCCTATATGTCTGGTGCTCATGCGGTCCCAGGTCCTATATGTCTGGTCCTATATGTCTGGTGCTCATGCGGTCCCTGGTCCTATATGTCTGGTCCTATATGTCTGGTGCTATATGTCTGGTGCTCATGCGGTCCCTGGTCCTATATGTCTGGTCCTATATGTCTGGTGCTATATGTCTGGTCCTATATGTCTGGTGCTCATGCGGTCCCTGGTCCTATATGTCTGGTCCTATATGTCTGGTGCTATATGTCTGGTCCTATATGTCTGGTGCTCATGCGGTCCCTGGTCCTATATGTCTGGTCCTATATGTCTGGTGCTCATGCGGTCCCAGGTCCTATATGTCTGGTCCTATATGTCTGGTGCTCATGCGGTCCCTGGTCCTATATGTCTGGTCCTATATGTCTGGTCCTATATGTCTGGTGCTCATGCGGTCCCAGGTCCTATATGTCTGGTCCTATATGTCTGGTGCTCATGCGGTCCCTGGTCCTATATGTCTGGTCCTATATGTCTGGTCCTATATGTCTGGTCCTATATGTCTGGTCCTATATGTCTGGTCCTATAGGTCTGGTCCTATATGTCTGGTCCTATATGTCTGGTCCTATAAGTCTGGTCCTATATGTCTGGTGCTATATGTCTGGTCCTATATGTCTGGTCCTATATGTCTGGTCCTATATGTCTGGTCCTATATGTCTGGTCCTATATGTCTGGTCCTATATGTCTGGTCCTATATGTCTGGTCCTATATGTCTGGTCCTATATGTCTGGTCCTATATGTCTGGTCCTATATGTCTGGTCCTATAAGTCTGGTCCTATATGTCTGGTCCTATATGTCTGGTCCTATATGTCTGGTCCTATATGTCTGGTCCTATATGTCTGGTCCTATATGTCTGGTCCTATATGTCTGGTCCTATATGTCTGGTCCTATATGTCTGGTGCTATGTCCCTGGTCCCTGGTGCTAAGTGCCAGCCGATTGTCTGATTGCTTTGAATTTCTCTGTACGCAGGTGAACGCCTACGCAATGCAGCTGCGTAATGTGGCCGGGGACATCGAGCTGCTGCGCAGATTCTTAGCACGTGACGCCTCGGGACAGCAGCCCCTTGTGAAACGCATGCGCGAGCTTCTGATCGCGCTAGACACGCTTAAATATAGGCATGGTCTCAGCCCCTAACCACGCCCCCAACCACGCCCCCCGGATAAGAATTTTGTTAATCTAGTGTGCTTTGGTCTTTAGTGCTTGTTCTGTCAGCATTTTAGTTTCTCTGACATCTGTCAGAGTTTGTATTTCCAGCATTAGATTTATTTCTTGCGTCAATTTAAAACGCGTTTGCCTCAATTGTCGTGGATTTCATGAAAAACACTCAATAAATTGTATGTAAACTTTCAAACTTAGAACAACTTTGAAGGTGACGTGAAAAGTGACGTGAAAAGTGTGTACCTAACCTAACTTGAATATGATGTTAACGTGGAGTTTGAAGTGTATTTACCTCGGGATGTCAATAAAGATTCAGTTCTAATTCCTTGCTCAATACAGAATCTTCCTTACGGAGTTATGACGAGTTGGCTACAAGACCGAGCCACTGGACTTGAACTTGTAGCATTGACAGCGATAGATGTCTGTACATTTGCTTTAAACATAGATTACAACCACGACTAGCAAAGTAGTGAAGAACTAGCACGGCATGGCATCAGATCATCTTTTACACGAGATGCTCAAATGGCAATAAACAATCAATCAATCAATCAATAAATCGATCAATAATGAAGGAAGGAAGAAGTGCTAACCTTTATACGCCGGTCGCACAATGCGTCAAAATGCGTTACTACCTCGAGATGGAACCAGGTATTTATTTCTGCGCGAAGTTTGCGGATATTTAATTGATTATTTGTACTGCTTTGCAAACTCACTCACTATACGTCAAGTTTTGTAGCCGACTGACCACCATCTTGCCTCGATGTCAGCTGAGTTCGGCCACCAACCATCAGCTGTAATCAGCTGTTACCTTTGATTCTGACATTTGTTCCTCGATGGCAGTGGTAGCTTGTTTTGGTCTCGGCTTGGTCTCGGCAGAGGATGGCCGAGATGTTGACTATGTTTGTTCTATCGGTGTCTATGTAAGTCGCTGCGTGCGCAGATGAAAGCTACTCTAGTGAAACTCTTCATCTTGGCTGAGAGTGAAAGTGTATAACAGAGTTTAGCTACAGTTCAGCTGGGAGTTCGACGGGGCGACGACCATGCGCTCGAAGAACTTGCTAGTCGTGGTGACAGTTAGTCTAGCACTTGGACTACACGTGGGACTCGATGCTAAAGGTGGGTGCTATTTGCCAGTAGCCCAATAATAATACACAATAAACACGGGCGTCACGAGGCATATTTTACTCAATTGTTGTCGTGTTATTTTTATGAACGCTGTTTTGACATTGCTTGCTTTGTGACATTGAGTTAAATTGGAAGTCAACAACTATATAGGTACCAAGGAAAGGTGAATCGATGAGAGTAATTGTTTTATTGTGAACTGCTCTCTGCAGAGTTGGTGAGGTGTACAAACGGGGCTCGAACCCCGATCTCCATCAATCGCGGGTTCATTTTATAGCTACGCTTCTTCTGCTTATCAACTTTGCACTTGGCTTGCAGTTTATAATCTTGCTAAAGATTTGTAGGCAACGAGGAATGTGAGATGAGAGGTACAAGATGGTATCGTATCACGACTCGAAAGTCTGCAGCAAAACCCGATGCACTGTGACGATGACCCGGCGATCTTAAGGAGGGTCCATCGCTAGTACCAGGGATCGAACCCCGACCAGAGCTCGGTGACCCCCCCCCCCCCCCCCCCCTCCTTCCCTCAAATAAAGGTGCTCTGCTTCCTTGACAAACCACTTTCTCCCGCCGTATTGCGTCACAAGCCACCGGAAGCAACCTTGACCATGTACATCATGGCGATCATCCACCCAATACCTGACCCAGCGCAGTGTTGCTTAACTTTCATCCCTCCAACCTCTCTCCCGAACAGAACTGGTCATGTGTATGATGGTCACCCATCCAATACCTGACCCAGCGCAGTGTTGCTTAACTTTCATCCCTCCAACCTCTCCCGAACAGAACTGGTCATGTGTATGATGGTCACCCATCCAATACCTGACCCAGCGCAGTGTTGCTTAACTTTCATCCCTCCAGCCTCTCTCCCGAACAGAACTGGTCATGTGTATGATGGTCACCCATCCAATACCTGACCCAGCGCAGTGTTGCTTAACTTTCATCCCTCCAACCTCTCTCCCGAACAGAACTGGTCATGTGTATGATAGTCACCCATCCAATACATGACCCAGCGCAGTGTTGCTTAACTTTCATCCCTCCAACCTCTCTCCCGAACAGAACTGGTCATGTGTATGATGGTCACCCATCCAATACCTGACCCAGCGCAGTGTTGCTTAACTTTCATCCCTCCAACCTCTCTCCCGAACAGAACTGGTCATGTGTATGATAGTCACCCATCCAATACATGACCCAGCGCAGTGTTGCTTAACTTTCATCCCTCCAACCTCTCTCCCGTACAGAACTGGTCATGTGTATGATAGTCACCCATCCAATACATGACCCAGCGCAGTGTTGCTTAACTTTCATCCCTCCAACCTCTCTGCCGAACAGAACTGGTCATGTGTATGATGGTCACCCATCCAATACCTGACCCAGCGCAGTGTTGCTTAACTTTCATCCCTCCAACCTCTCTCCCGAACAGAACTGGTCATGTGTATGATAGTCACCCATCCAATACATGACCCAGCGCAGTGTTGCTTAACTTTCATCCCTCCAACCTCTCTCCCGAACAGAACTGGTCATGTGTATGATGGTCACCCATCCAATACCTGACCCAGCGCAGTGTTGCTTAACTTTCATCCCTCCAACCTCTCTCCCGAACAGAACTGGTCATGTGTATGATAGTCACCCATCCAATACATGACCCAGCGCAGTGTTGCTTAACTTTCATCCCTCCAACCTCTCTCCCGTACAGAACTGGTCATGTGTATGATAGTCACCCATCCAATACATGACCCAGCGCAGTGTTGCTTAACTTTCATCCCTCCAACCTCTCTGCCGAACAGAACTGGTCATGTGTATGATGGTCACCCATCCAATATCTGACCCAGCGCAGTGTTGCTTAACTTTCATCCCTCCAACCTCTCTGCCGAACAGAACTGGTCATGTGTATGATAGTCACCCATCCAATACATGACCCAGCGCAGTGTTGCTTAACTTTCATCCCTCCAACCTCTCTCCCAAACAGAACTGGTCATGTGTGTGATGGTCATGTGTATGATGGTCACCCATCCAACACGGTGACCCAGCTCAGTGTTGCTAAACGTGGGTTATGTTCTTGTTACAGAGGAGGTTCGGGGTCGAGGGTCGCTAAGAAGTCGTCTCATGGCAAGAATGCAGGAACGTGGATTGACACGGAAACCAGTCTGCTATGGTAAGTTATCACTCGCCTACATAATACTAGCGTCACTATGACAACTCAGCTGTTATATACAGCTATATATTATATATAATATATACAAGGTATAATACAGACATGGTCGGCTGTTTCATCAACTCGCCGCTGCTGGCGTCACCGTCGTCTGTAGCGACTCGCTTCCTTCTGTACACAAGAAAGAATCCCACAGAGCCGACTTTGCTTGTGTACGGCGACCACGGAGTCTCACTCAACGCCTCCGATCTTGACCCTCGCCGAGAACTCAAGGTCATCGTGCACGGGTTCAAGGGCAGCGGCCGAGACAAAGGAGCGATCGCCGGTGCCACCGCCTTCCTGAGACGGGTGAGTAGCAACAACAAGGCGGTGTGTTTTGTTAGGTTATAAAGTGCCTCCTAGATTGGGAACGTGGTGCCTGCTACTGAATCTTGCCGGGGTGAGGGCGTTTCACCAGCTCGGATGCATCTGATGATATGTTATTGTGTCTAGGCTGACGTGAACGTGATCCTCCTAGATTGGGAACGTGGTGCTGCTCTACGTTATCCCTCAGCAGTTGTGAATACAGAACTAGTTGGTCGTCAACTCGGTCGCCTGCTACTGGATCTCGCCGGGGAGGGCGTTTCGCCAGCTCAGATGCATCTTATTGGTCACAGTCTGGGAGCGCACGTTGCTGCAGTTGCCAGTCAGATTCTACGAGGACATAACGTGACTGTTGGCCGGATAACGGGCCTCGATCCAGCGTCTCCTTTGTTCAAACATACGGGAACAGATGAAACAAGACGCCTGGACGTTCAGGACGCTACGTTAGTTGATGTCGTTCATACTGATGGATCGCCAGTCTGGACCTCGGGCTTCGGTTTGTTGCGTCCCCTGGGTCACGTGGACTTCTTCCCTAACGGAGGTCGGGAACAGCCGGGATGTGCTGACGGCAGGGGCAGTGTGGTCGTTAGTCTAATTGGTAAGTCAATCTTAATTGGTGAGAAGCATATGCCAGGGACAAGACATTACTTTACAAGACTTGACTTTCCAGAAGGCACTGTCAACTCGTCGGTAGCTTGTTCGCACATCCGTGCGTGGCAGCTCTTCCTGGAATCTATCTCAAGTGGCAGTGACAACTGTCAGTTCACCGCTTGGCCTTGTGTTGGTGGACTTCCGGCCTTCCTTCAAGGTCACTGCTTCCCTGTCAGCTGTGGCCAGTCATGCGCAGTCATGGGTCTGGCAGCAAACGAGTCACGTGCTGCCACCGGGCCACTGTACCTCGTAACCAGGGCAACGCCCCCTTTCTGTGGTGAGCCAATAACGTCATTGCATTTCTAGGTTCGATCCTGGTAACCGGCTATCCTGGTAGTGAGAGCGCCATGTCTGCCTAGCATTCGGGAGGTCCCAGGTTCGATCCTGGTAACTAGCTATCCTGGTGGTGAGAGCGCCATGTCTGCCTTGCATTCGGGAGGTCCCAGGTTCGATCCTGGTAACCGGCTATCCTGGTAGTGAGAGCGCCATGTCTGCCTTGCATTCGGGAGGTCCCAGGTTTGATCCTGGTGGCCGGCTATCCTGGTATTGAGAGCGCCATGTCTGCCTTGCATTCGGGAGGTCCCAGGTTCGATCCTGGTGGCTGGCTATCCTGGTAGTGAGAGCGCCATGTCTGCCTTGCATTCGAGAGGTCCCAGGTTCGATCCTGGTAGCCGGCTATCCTGGTAGTGAAAGCGTTATGTCTGCCTTGCATTCACGAGGTCCCAGGTTCGATCCTGGTAACCGGCTATCCTGGTAGTGAGAGCGTCATGTCTGCCTTGCATTCGGGAGGTCCCAGGTTCGATCCTGGTGGCCGGCTATCCTGGTAGTGAGAGCGCCATGTCTGCCTTGCATTCGGGAGGTCCCAGGTTCGATCCTGGTGGCTGGCTATCCTGGTAGTGAGAGCGCCATGTCTGCCTTGCATTCACGAGGTCCCAGGTTCGATCCTGGTGGCCGGCTATCCTAGTAGTGAGAGCGCTATGTCTGCCTTGCATTCGGGAGGTCCCAGGTTCGATCCTGGAGGCCAGCTATCCTGGTAGTGAGAGCGCAATGTCTGCCTTGCATTCGGGAGGTCCCAGGTTCGATCCTGGTGGCCGGCTATCCTGGTAGTGAGAGCGCAATGTCTGCCTTGCATTCGGGAGGTCCCAGGTTCGATCCTGGTGGCCGGCTATCCTGGTAGTGAGAGCGCCATGTCTGCCTTGCATTCGGGAGGTCCCAGGTTCGATCCTGGTGGCCGGCTATCCAGGTAGTGAGAGCGCCATGTCTGCCTTGCATTCGGGAGGTCCCAGGTTTGATCCTGGTGGCCGGCTATCCTGGTAGTGAGAGCGCCATGTCTGCCTTGCATTCGGGAGGTCCCAGGTTCGATCCTGGTGGCTGGCTATCCTGGTAGTGAGAGCGCCATGTCTGCCTTGCATTGGGGAGGTCCCAGGTTCGATCCTGGTAACCGGCTATCCTGGTAGTGAGTGCGCCATGTCTGCCTTGCATTCGGGAGGTCCCAGGTTCGATCCTGGTGGCTGGCTATCCTGGTAGTGAGAGCGCCATGTCTGCCTTGCATTCGGGAGGTCCCAGGTTCGATCCTGGTGGCCGGCTATTCTGGTAGTGAGAGCGCCATGTCTGCCTTGCATTCGGGAGGTCCCAGGTTCGATCCTGGTGGCCGGCTATCCTGGTAGTGAGAGCGCCATGTCTGCCTTGCATTCGGGAGGTCCCAGGTTTAATCCTGGTGGCTGGCTATCCTGGTAGTGAGAGCGCTATGTCTGCCTTGCATTCGGGAGGTCCCAGGTTCGATCCTGGTGGCCGGCTATCCTGGTAGTGAGAGCGCCATGTCTGCCTTGCATTCGGGAGGTCCCAGGTTCGATCCTGGTGGCCGGCTATCCTGGTAGTGAGAGCGCCATGTCTGCCTTGCATTCGGGAGGTCCCAGGTTCGATCCTGGTAACCGGCTATCCTGGTAGTGAGAGCGCCATGTCTGCCTTGCATTCGGGAGGTCCCAGGTTCGATCCTGGTAACTAGCTATCCTGGTGGTGAGAGCGCCATGTCTGCCTTGCATTCGGGAGGTCCCAGGTTCGATCCTGGTGGCCGGCTATCCTGGTAGTGAGAGCGCTATGTCTGCCTTGCATTCGGGAGGTCCCAGGTTCGATCCTGGTAACTAGCTATCCTGGTGGTGAGAGCGCCATGTCTGCCTTGCATTCGGGAGGTCCCAGGTTCGATCCTGGTGGCCGGCTTTCCTGGTAGTGAGAGCGCCATGTCTGCCTTGCATTCGGGAGGTCCCAGGTTCGATCCTGGTAACTAGCTATCCTGGTGGTGAGAGCGCCATGTCTGCCTTGCATTCGGGAGGTCCCAGGTTCGATCCTGGTGGCCGGCTATCCTGGTAGTGAGAGCGCCATGTCTGTCTTGCATTCGGGAGGTCCCAGGTTCGATCCTGGTAACCGGCTATCCTGGTAGTGAGAGCGCCATGTCTGCCTTGCATTCGGGAGGTCCCAGGTTCGATCCTGGTAACTAGCTATCCTGGTGGTGAGAGCGCCATGTCTGCCTTGCATTCGGGAGGTCCCAGGTTCGATCCTGGCGGCCGGCTATCCTGGTAGTGAGAGCGCCATGTCTGCCTTGCATTCGGGAGGTCCCAGGTTCGATCCTGGCGGCCGGCTATCCTGGTAGTGAGAGCGCCATGTCTGCCTTGCATTCGGGAGGTCCCAGGTTCGATCCTGGTGGCCGGCTATCCTGGTTGTGAGAGCGCCATGTCTGCCTTGCATTCGGGAGGTCCCAGGTTCGATCCTGGTGGCCGGCTATCCTGGTAGTGAGAGCGCCATGTCTGCCTTGCATTCGGGAGGTCCCAGGTTCGATCCTGGCGGCCGGCTATCCTGGTAGTGAGAGCGCCATGTCTGCCTTGCATTCGAGAGGTCCCAGGTTCGATCCTGGTAACCGGCTATCCTGGTAGTGAGAGCGCCATGTCTGCCTTGCATTCGGGAGGTCCCAGGTTCGATCCTGGTGGCCGGCTATCCTGGTAATGAGAGCGCCATGTCTGCCTTGCATTCGGGAGGTCCCAGATTCGATCCTGGTGGCCGGCTATCCTGGTAGTGAGAGCGCCATGTCTGTCTTGCATTCGGGAGGTCCCAGGTTTGATCCTGGTGGCCGGCTATCCTGGTAGTGAGAGCGCCATGTCTGTCTTGCATTCGGGAGGTCCCAGGTTTGATCCTGGTGACCCGGCTATCCTGGTAGTGAGAGCGCCATGTCAGCTTTGCATTCGGGAGGTCCCAGGTTCGATCCTGGTGGCCGGCTATCCTGGTAATGAGAGCGCCATGTCTGCCTTGCATTCGGGAGGTCCCAGGTTCGATCCTGGTGGCCGGCTATCCTGGTAGTGAGAGCGCCATGTCTGCCTTGCATTGGAGAGGTCCCAGGTTCGATCCTGGTGGCCGGCTATCCTGGTAGTGAGAGCGCCATGTCTGCCTTGCATTCGGTAGGTCCCAGGTTTGATCCTGGTAGCCTACTTTAAGCTCCGCCCCCTTGACTTACAGGAACGCAGCTACGTGCAACAGTAGCGGTGTCTGAACGCACTCAGCGAACACGAGGACTCCTCCACCTCACAGTGGTACACGGCTCGGCGGTCACTAGCTTCAAGATAAACTGCGAGTGAGTTGACATATTCTTGTTAGGTTCAACAACATTCCAAGCTTCAAACTAGTCACGTACAAACTCACAATTAATTTCACAATTTCTTGCCGATCTTTGCTTGTTAATTAATTTTACTACCGATGAACGTAGTGTTTAGGATGAGCGAAGTCGTTTTGTCCTCTAAAAACTATTTCAACTGGGTTTTCAATGCTAAGTGAAGAACAACTAAATTTCCCAACGTTTCGTAACTTGTACCTGTTACTTTATCAAGGGTAAGAGCAGTCCTAACAATTTTCCAATAACAAAAGAACCACACAAAATTATAACAATTACCAAGTTCAAGCTTCCTAAATGCATCTAAATAAAAATAATCAGGGTCAATAACTCAAAACTGACGTATTTTGTATTTTCTGAAATAAAATCCCGTACAAATTGGTGTTTTTTACTAACTAACTAATTATTATGTGTATGGAAATCGTCAGGACTGCTCTTACCCTTGATAAAGCAACAGGTACAAGTTACGAAACGTTGGGAAATTTAGTTGTTCTTCACTTAGCATTGAAAACCCAGTTGAAATAGTTTTTGTTAAAACTAGTGCTAAGTTTACATCAAGTAGACATGAGTCTAGAAACAATCAACATAAAGTCCTGTATTTATAATTATTTTGCCCACGAGCTCCTCGCACTTGTTCCGTACAAAGACTCTTCACATATTTAGCTCTCAAATGTTTCTGTGAAAACTTTACCCCAGAATTCCGACCAATCAATTGTCTAGATTTCATGTGGACATTTAAATGAAACCAAGCGTAGACCTTGGACCCTTGGACCTAGGTAGGTCAGGTAGTACCTTGGTAGTACCTAGGTAGGTCAGGTCGGACCTAGGTAGGTCAGGTAGTACCTTGGACCTAGGTAGCACCTTGACAGTACCTTGACAGCATCTTTATTTCTTGGAACCGTACTTTCCTGTGAACCAAGTCACCAAGTCAGGAACTGAACTGTGATCTTCAGGTTCCTGGACGTCTTCCAAGGAGGTCGTCTGCTCTGGGGTCTGGCTGCCGCAGAGTGGGGCACCATATCACCCCAAGCCACGCCCCTATTGAACACCACCTTGAGCTATCAGTCGCTTAGCAACGATGCACTGGTCTACTTTGACAAGGTGTCACTTCACGATCAGCTGGGCAACAGGTAGGAGCAGCCATACCAACCCAACCTTACCTAACCCAACCTAACCTGACCTAGACAGAGAAAGATAAGCCTGGTCCCGGCACGTAGCCTACTCCTGTCCAAGAGCTCCAAGGAGACCACCGACTTAACCTTCGCTTCTGTCAGGACTTTCCTCTCGGGATCCTTCTCATGGGAAACAGAGAAATACTTTGCTACGTAAACTCTTGGGGTAAAGAACGCCAGGAACAGACACTAACAAATATTGCAATGCTTCTGTGATGACAACATCAAACATAAACAAAGTAAATAAAAAACAAAATGTAATGTAATGTTGAAGACATTTGCTTGTGGTTTTATTGACAAGGTGGCTGTGGTGATACATTGAGGTTAAGTAGAAGCGTGAAAGTAGCGTCGAGACGTCGGGAATCCACCGAGTTGTAGTTATTAAAGCCGTGAGTTGCGTTGATTCCTCGGCAAGTCTTGTCTTGGTTTCCAGTTGGCACTACTGCGGCAAGGACTCGCTACTGCAAGAAAACAGAACAGAGTTCAACCTCGTAAACATCGTCATGTCCACCGAACCGTGCCGAGTCGAGTAGAGTTCCACGGTGGCAGCCAATCAGCACTCTCCTGTTCCACGGTTGGGACACAAAGACGACTCCAGTGCAAAGCCCGAAGATAGAAACATCCGGGGGACTGAATATTTTAACATTATTGTAATTTAGATTGTAAGGAATAAATGATATATTTGTGTGTTTTACAGAAAGTAAAGCATTAAGCTGGTTCCAATGTGGAACTGAACTGAAACAAATCAACCTGGGAATCCAGGAGGCGGAGTCATTCACAAATAAACAAACAATTTATAAATATTCTTACAGTTTTCTACCCCAACATTTACCAGCTCCTTAAAGTTTTGAGTGACATGCACTTGATATGGAATGACCTGATAGTGAAGGTTTTGAGTGACGGGCACTTGATATGGAATGACCTGATAGTGAAGGTTTTGAGTGACGGGCACTTGATATGGAATGACCTGATAGTGAAGGTTTTGAGTGACGGACCCTTGGTATGGAATGACCTGATAGTGAAGGTTTTGAGTGACAGGCACTTGATATGGAATGACCTGATAGTGAAGGTTTTGAGTGACGGACACTTGATATGGAATGACCTGATAGTGAAGGTTTTGAGTGACGGGCACTTGATATGGAATGACCTGATAGTAAAGGTTTTGAGTGACGGGCACTTGATATGGAATGACCTGATAGTGAAGGTTTTGAGTGATGGGCACTTGATATGCAATGACCTGATAGTGAAGGTTTTGAGTGACGGGCACTTGATATGGAATGACCTGATAGTGAAGGTTTTGAGTGACATGCACTTGATATGGAATGACCTGATAGTGATGGTTTTGAGTGACGGACCCTTGATATGGAATGACCTGATAGTGAAGGTTTTGAGTGACGGGCACTTGATATGGAATGACCTGATAGTGAAGGTTTTGAGTGACGGGCACTTGATATGGAATGACCTGATAGTGAAGGTTTTGAGTGACAGGCACTTGATATGGAATGACCTGATAGTGAAGGTTTTGAATGACGGGCACTTGATATGGAATGACCTGATAGTGAAGGTTTTGAGTGACGGGCACTTGATATGCAATGACCTGATAGTGAAGGTTTTGAGTGACGGGCACTTGATATGGAATGACCTGATAGTGAAGGTTTTGAGTGACGGGCACTTGATATGGAATGACCTGATAGTGAAGGTTTTGAGTGACGGGCACTTGATATGGAATGACCTGATAGTGATGGTTTTGAGTGACGGGCACTTGATATGGAATGACCTGATAGTGAAGGTTTTGAGTGACAGGCACTTGATATGGAATGACCTGATAGTAAAGGTTTTGAGTGACGGGCACTTGATATGGAATGACCTGATAGTGAAGGTTTTGAGTGACGGGCACTTGATATGGAATGACCTGATAGTGAAGGTTTTGAGTGACGGGCACTTGATATGGAATGACCTGATAGTGAAGGTTTTGAGTGACATGCACTTGATATGGAATGACCTGATAGTGAAGGTTTTGAGTGACGGGCACTTGATATGGAATGACCTGATAGTGAAGGTTTTGAGTGACAGGCACTTGATATGGAATGACCTGAAAGTGAAGGTTTTGAGTGACGGGCACTTGATATGGAATGACCTGATAGTGAAGGTTTTGAGTGACATGCACTTGATATGGAATGACCTGATAGTGAAGGTTTTGAGTGACGGGCACTTGATATGGAATGACCTGATAGTGAAGGTTTTGAGTGACGGGCACTTGATATGGAATGACCTGATAGTGAAGGTTTTGAGTGACATGCACTTGATATGGAATGACCTGATAGTGAAGGTTTTGAGTGACGGGCACTTGATATGGAATGACCTGATAGTGAAGGTTTTGAGTGACGGGCACTTGATATGGAATGACCTGATAGTGAAGGTTTTGAGTGACATGCACTTGATATGGAATGACCTGATAGTGAAGGTTTTGAGTGAAGGGCACTTGATATGGAATGACCTGGTAGTGAAGGTTTTGAGTGATGGGCACTTGATATGGAATGACCTGATAGTGAAGGTTTTGAGTGACAGGCACTTGATATGGAATGACCTGATAGTGAAGGTTTTGAGTGACGGGCACTTGATATGGAATGACCTGATAGTGAAGGTTTTGAGTGACGGGCACTTGATATGGAATGACCTGATAGTGAAGGTTTTGAGTGACTGGCACTTGATATGGAATGACCTGATAGTGAAGGTTTTGAGTGACGGGCACTTGATATGGAATGACCTGATAGTGAAGGTTTTGAGTGATGGGCACTTGATATGGAATGACCTGATAGTGAAGGTTTTGAGTGACAGGCACTTGATATGGAATGACCTGATAGTGAAGGTTTTGAGTGACGGACACTTGATATGGAATGACCTGATAGTGAAGGTTTTGAGTGACAGGCACTTGATATGGAATGACCTGATAGTGAAGGTTTTGAGTGACGGGCACTTGATATGGAATGATCTGATAGTGAAGGTTTTGAGTGACGGACACTTGATATGGAATGATCTGATAGTGAAGGTTTTGAGTGACGGGCACTTGATATGCAATGACCTGATAGTGAAGGTTTTGAGTGACGGGCACTTGATATATATTTGTAGACCAGCTAAGCTCACCAGGTTCACTGCATTGTGTTGACGATGTCATCGATCTTGAGAATACTACGAACGGTCTCTGTTGCCAGGGTGATGGCGCTAGTAGAGACCAGCAGCGGTTGCATCACGTTCTCGTCCATGATGTTGGAGACCACGCCCTTCTTCACGTTGATACCAGCAAACTTATCACCCTGAGACAAGACACATAGTAGATCAATTACAAGACAAGGCAAGGTCCACTAACCTGGCTCCTGGTCTTATAATGCAAGGTGTTTGTACCTGGGTCCAGGTGGCGGTGGATATAATGCAAGGTGTTTGTACCTGGGTCCAGGTGGCGGTGGATATAATGCAAGGTGTTTGTACCTGGGTCCAGGTGGCGGTGGATATAATGCAAGGTGTTTGTACCTGGGTCCAGGTGGCGGTGGATATAATGCAAGGTGTTTGTACCTGGGTCCAGGTGGCGGTGGATATAATGCAAGGTGTTTGTACCTGGGCGTGTCTGTTACGCAGTTCAGTGACAGTCTCGATGGGGTTCAGCCCAGCGTTCTCTGCCAAGGTGAGCGGGATCACCTCCATGGCGTTAGCAAACGCAGACCAACAGTAAGCGTCGACTCCCGTCACAGCCTGGGCGGCTTCAAATAACTTCAAGCTCATCTCAATCTCAGGAGCCCCTCCACCTGAATCAACATAAACACAAGTTAAACATTATAACATCCTTGTGTGCTATGCTTGTGCTTATTGCTATGTCAATTGTGTGCAGTCCCATATGATAACCAAGTTTTAAGATCCTTGTGTGCTATGCTTGTGCTTATTGCTATGTCAATTGTATGCAGTCCCATAAGATAACCAAGTTTTAAGATCCTTGTGTGCTATGCTTGTGCTTATTGCTATGTCAATTGTGTGCAGTCCCATATGATAACCAGTTTTAAGATCCTTGTGTGCTATGCTTGTGCTTATTGCTATGTCAATTGTGTGCAGTCCCATAAGATAACCAAGTTTTAAGATCCTTGTGTGCTATGCTTGTGCTTATTGCTATGTCAATTGTGTGCAGTCCCATATGATAACCAGTTTTAAGATCCTTGTGTGCTATGCTTGTGCTTATTGCTATGTCAATTGTGTGCAGTCCCATATGATAACCAAGTTTTAAGATCCTTGTGTGCTATGCTTGTGCTTATTGCTATGTCAATTGTGTGCAGTCCCATATGATAACCAAGTTTTAAGATCCTTGTGTGCTATGCTTGTGCTTATTGCTATGTCAATTGTGTGCAGTCCCATAAGATAACCAAGTTTTAAGATCCTTGTGTGCTATGCTTGTGCTTATTGCTATGTCAATTGTGTGCAGTCCCATATGATAACCAGTTTTAAGATCCTTGTGTGCTATGCTTGTGCTTATTGCTATGTCAATTGTGTGCAGTCCCATATGATAACCAAGTTTTAAGATCCTTGTGTGCTATGCTTGTGCTTATTGCTATGTCAATTGTGTGCAGTCCCATATGATAACCAAGTTTTAAGATCCTTGTGTGCTATGCTGATGCTTATTGCTATGTCAATTGTGTGCAGTCCCATATGATTACCAAGTTTTAAGATCCTTGTGTGCTATGCTTGTGCTTATTGCTATGTCAATTGTGTGCAGTCCCATATGATAACCAAGTTTTAAGATCCTTGTGTGCTATGCTTGTGCTTATTGCTATGTCAATTGTGTGCAGTCCCATAAGATAACCAAGTTTTAAGATCCTTGTGTGCTATGCTTGTGCTTATTGCTATGTCAATTGTGTGCAGTCCCATATGATAACCAAGTTTTAAGATCCTTGTGTGCTATGCTTGTGCTTATTGCTATGTCAATTGTGTGCAGTCCCATATGATAACCAAGTTTTAAGATCCTTGTGTGCTATGCTTGTGCTTATTGCTATGTCAATTGTGTGCAGTCCCATTTGATAACCAAGTTTTAAGATCCTTGTGTGCTATGCTTGTGCTTATTACTATGTCAATTGTGTGCAGTCCCATATGATAACCAAGTTTTAAGATGCTTGTGTGCTATGCTTGTGGTTATTGCTATGTACTGCAAGTTGTTTACCTGCAATGAGGGCTCGCTGCTTGACAAGGCATCGTACAACGCAGAGTGCGTCGTGCAAAGAACGATCAGCTTCTTCGAGCACCAACTTGTTGCTACCACGGACCAGGATGGTCACGGTACGTCCTTGGTTCTGGATGCCGGTCACCTTCACGAACTTGCTGCTGCCAGTTTGTACTTCCTCCACCAGGTCAGCGTGGCACAGGTGCTCTGGCAGGAAGTGATCGAGGCTGGCGATCGGACGGCAGCCAAGAGTCTTGGTAATGAACTCGATGTCTTCACGCTCAACGTCTTTGACCACCATCACCTAGAGGCAACACAGAGGCTGTCAATCTAGGACAGCAACACAGAGCTGGCTGTCAACCCAGGACAGCAACACAGAGCTGGCTGTCAACCCAGGCTGGCAACACAGAGCTGGCTGTCAACCCAGGACAGCAACACAGAGCTGGCTGTCCACCCAGGACAGCAACACAGAGCTGGCTGTCAACCCAGGCTGGCAACACAGAGCTGGCTATCAACCCAGGCCTGCAACACAGAGCTGGCTGTCAACCCAGGCCGGCAACACAGAGCTGGCTATCAACCCAGGCCTGCAACACAGAGCTGGCTGTCAACCCAGGCTGGCAACACAGAGCTGGCTGTCAACCCAGGACAGCAACACAGAGCTGGCTGTCAACCCAGGCTGGCAACACAGAGCTGGCTATCAACCCAGGACACCTGCAGATCCATTGATTTACCTACCCTTGCCAAGCCTCTATTAACTTAACTAGATGATTTATTAGACTAACCTTGATTTTGTCCAGGAAGTGTATGGCCAGATCGCTAACAGCATCTCGAAGGATCGACTTCTGCACCAACAAAACATTGCAACCGCTCTTCTTCACCTGCTTGACAATGTTCAGAATGTACGCTCGCTCCTCCTTCAGAACTCGATCCATCGCAGCGTAGTCTGACACAATCACGTTGTGGTCCATGTCCGTCTTCGGCGGTGAAATGCAGAACTGAATCAGTCCGATCTTGGCCTTCTCGACTCTTCGCGGTCCATTCACGCCAGCCGACTTCTGTGTGAACACAAGTCCGTCAACCAGTTCCGTGTCCTCCACCGTTCCTCCCAACTTCTTGATGATCTTGATGTCCTTCAGATCTACATTGGTGTCCTTTAAGGGGTCAATCACTTTCAGGACGGCTTCAACAGCCATAGGAGCCAATTGACTCGACTCTTGAAAAACAACTTTGGAGTTTAGAGCAGTTGAAGCGCTTTTAACAAGGCTTTCGTGGTCAGTCAAGACAAGTGGAATGGACATCTCCTTTAGAATTGAGACACATTTAGTAGCCGCCCGCTGGAAAGCATCTGAAATGGCGGTCGGGTGGATTCCACGGCTCAACAGTTTCTCAGCCGCTTCCAGAAGACTGCCGGCAACGACTACAACGCTAGTTGTTCCGTCACCAGCTTCAATGTCTTGAGCGTTGGAAAGCTCGACCAACATCTTGGCTGATGGATGAGTCACGTTCATGAGCTTCAAAATAGTGGCTCCGTCATTTGTGATAGTGACCTCACCGTTAGAAGCTTGGATCATTTTATCCATGCCACGAGGACCCAAGCTTGTGCGTACGGCATCGCACACAGCTTTTGCTGCTTGAATGTTGCTACTTCTGATATCAGTCGGCTTGCTTTTGTCTTTGAACGCCCTCGTGGTCTGTCGGAATCCGTCGCCTCCCATTGATGGTTTGGTCATTTTAGCAGTAAATAAGAGATATAATAATACTTTAAGCTGGGCAAAAAGTTGAACTCTATCGATTTGACACACTAAATTGTCGTTTAGAACTGTAATATCACTGAAAAACGCTTTGAAAACTGGACGACTTACGGATTACAATGAAACAAAGCTACCATCTTTGATATGCGCGAGCAAACATCACACAAAGGAGCGCCAGAGTCTTGTTTTACTTCACGACAAATACTGCAGCAAAAACTGTGTTTTGGGTAAGGCTTTTAGATGCGGACCTTTTCGACGTCCGTGCCTCTCGCCATGAACTTTTGTATTCGTAGTTTTTGCAGCAACTTCATGCTTAGGACCCGGTTGTGATCGATCATGCGCTCATAGCTCAATTTGGGCCGTAACAAAACAATGATAAAACGAACACATGTTCAGGTAGCCGATTAAAATTATGGTAAAGCCATTCTTAAAGTCTATTTCCATTATGAGAACTTCTTTCACAAACTTTAAATATTCCGAGGCCTTAATTGTAACTACTAGTCCACTCACTTTACATAGTTATTTCACTTTTACAATCAGACCAGAAGAAAATTCCATATATGGCAAGGCCAAGAAGTACCACACGATGTCCATTCCGTCATCATTGCACGATGAACCAGGCAGGCTCCAGTTTAACTCATTTTGTTCGGTTGTGGCACAAAAGTGACATCGTAACATCATGTTTCTAAAAATGTAATAACATTTAGTAACATTTTATTAGATGGAACCAACTCCGGCAGATGGTCAATTTTTGGTCAATTTTTAGCAAAGATAGTAAATGGATTTACGGTACCTATGTACCTAGATGTAATTGTCCAGGGAAAAATAAATTAGGTTACAGGAAAATGAAATAGAGATGATGTAATTTCGCATTGATTTTTGAAAATGATATAATTCATACAAGTTTTCTTCAATTTTTCTTCTCAAACATATTATTTTGCCCTATCACAGTCTTGAACCACATAATCCCTATTGTAGCCCCTGTATGTTTACATTGAAATAGACTATTATTAAAATCTATTGGCTAGGTACATTGCCTAAGAATACTCAAGTAGGTAGGACCAACACTGCCAAACAACTACTGAACACCAACTAAAACAAGGTAACAACTTACATCTATTGGAAACTGCTCAAAATAACAACAAATTAATGTGCAATTTTATATGCAATCCATTTTGTAGACTGAAACCATCTATGATTAGAACAAAATAAATACAATTTTTCAAATGACTGTGTGTAGAAAGTGTTCTAAAGCGTAATCGATCAAAAGTTTAAGATTACAAAGATAATTTTGTTATTTAAAAATGAACAGATGATAAAAAAAATAAATTGTAAAATGTAGGCGATTTAAACGCCTCAGAATAGCTTCAACCCAAGCCACGTACTTGAAAACATCTGCTGCCTAAACATACATTTTGAGTGACATTGTGCACAATTCATTACACACATCCTGTCAAAAAACTCAATTAAGAACTTAAAGAAAACTAACAACAAAATGCATTACCTTCCAAACTGTTTGCTTGCTTTTTTTACACTAGGTATCAATATTTGGTCAATTTCATCATTTTGGAACTTTCTTAATGATGATTACAGATCTTTTTGAAGAAATATATCAACAATATTTAGAATGTTTATAATTTCTTCTCGGAAAAGTTGAATGTGAATTAGAGAAACACAGTAACTAGTAAGTAAATGTGGATCAGTGCCAACACAGTGTTTAATTGATACAAAGCAGGTACTAACCCAATAAATCCAGTGCACTGAAGTATTTAGCCCCACTTCAAGCATCTCTGCACCTCACTGCACCTCACTGCAACAACTGGCCTGCCCTAACTCTGGCAAAGACATCCTCACCTAACTATGCTATACACTCGTGCTAGGCAACCACTTTCCATATGATTACGTTATTTACATTTTTATTTCAATGTTTTTCAAACAGTTATTTATCAAAATAATTGCATTGCATGTTCTTATCAATAAACTCACCATTTAAGAATAAAACCAAGAAAAAGAACAACCTCTTCGATCTCTGCCACGTGAAGATGAACTCTACCTTTAACTCCACAATCCTACGTTTGAACAAACTTCCAACTCACATTGAAACAACTTCAGCAAAAAGAAGAGTAATATAAAATAAACAAGGCTTGTTGGATGTTGCAAGCTCCCTGACTCAATTCTTTCATCTCAATTACCAGGATTAAATCAACTAAATATATTTCCTTTTGACAAACTAATTAATTATATGTTCTGTTTTGTGTGTTTAATTACTCAAGCTCTAGACTCGTCAGGTTAACACAGCTGAGTTGTCCAGCGAACGCAGCCATTACCACAATCAGCTGATTCATCAAAAGTTGATTGCATTGAAACAAAACCTTCCTCGTGTGTAAAAGTAGCCGACTTTAGTGTGGAACATCAAGTGACAGCAAGCAACGAACTCAGCAGCATTCACGAGGTTTAAACTAGAACCTGGCTTCTGCTTTCACCAATACAAGACTAAACAATGTTGCAACTTACTTTCATGCCCTGACAACTTGTCAACTTCAAACAAACAAACTAAATCAACAAGGATTGCCACAGAGCCAAGTCACGTATCTATTTAAGCCAAGTTTGGCTCATGGAAGTTGAAATTGAAGGTAAAACCTGATTCTGTTGAGGAACCGGGCAAAGATCTGCAAGTCTAACATAAAGATGTGCTTGAAAATAGAACTACAAACTTGTGAACAGCCACGGCCTGGAAACCAGGAGCCAGAGAAAGCAGATCGATCCTCCGACTGGAGCAGGTATGCCAACACAAACACAAGACAGCAATGAAATGCCAACTAGTCGTTGAATCAACTTGTAATTTATCTGTTAATCTGCCTCAGAGGTCACGATGCTTGTCCCTCGACTGTTTGGCCTGATTCATCAGTTGTTGGTAGGTCAGAGCTGGTGTGGCAGGCAGCGTCGAGGTGGGCAGCATCTCAGCGGGCATCGGGGCCGGCGGCGGGCATCAGAAGGCCGCCGCCCCCTCAGGGTTCTCGGTGGCACATTCTCCTGCGGCCATGCGGTACATTGCCATCTCCGATATGCCGTGGTAGTGAACAAACGCAGCCGCTATCACCAGGACGTGGAAGATCTGGTGGCTCTGGAGCTGTCAATATAAGAACAATTAGTATCCAGTAGACAGTAAACACTTGTTCTGTCAGACATGACATGTCAAACTTACCCAGATGTCACACTTGCCGGGAAAGAATCTTTCAGGAACACGAAGTGCATAGAACATGGCTCCCAGGATGTAAAGCAATCCCATCAGAATCAGCCAGCCAATAGCAGCTTGCGTGATGGCGTTAAACCAACCCTCAGAGACAGCGTAGTGAACTGCAGGGACAACTCCACTCAATCCAAATCCCATGAAGGTTCCTGCAATCATAAAGTCATGTCTTGAGCTGGACAACAGCATGGACTGAAAGCCATGTCTTGAGCTGGACAACAGCATGGACTGCAAGCCATGTCTTGAGCTGGACAACAGCATGGACTGCAAGCCATGTCTTGAGCTGAACAACAGCATGGACTGCAAGCCATGTCTTGAGCTGGACAACAGCATGGACTGCAAGCCATGTCTTGAGCTGGACAACAGCATGGACTGCAAGCCATGTCTTGAGCTGAACAACAGCATGGACTGCAAGCCATGTCTTGAGCTGGACAACAGCATGGACTGCAAGCCATGTCTTGAGCTGGACAACAACATGGACTGCAAGCCATGTCTTGAGCTGGACAACAGCATGAACTGCAAGCCATGTCTTGAGCTGGACAACAGCATGGACTGCAAGCCATGTCTTGAGCTGGACAACAGCATGGACTGCAAGCCATGTCTTGAGCTGGACAACAGCATGGACTGCAAGCCATGTCTTGAGCTGGACAACAGCATGGACTGCAAGCCATGTCTTGAGCTGGACAACAGCATGGACTGCAAGCCATGTCTTGAGCTGGACAACAGCATGGACTGCAAGCCATGTCTTGAGCTGAACAACAGCATGGACTGCAAGCCATGTCTTGAGCTGGACAACAGCATGGACTGCAAGCCATGTCTTGAGCTGGACAACAACATGGACTGCAAGCCATGTCTTGAGCTGGACAACAGCATGAACTGCAAGCCATGTCTTGAGCTGGACAACAGCATGGACTGCAAGCCATGTCTTGAGCTGGACAACAGCATGGACTGCAAGCCATGTCTTGAGCTGGACAACAGCATGGACTGCAAGCCATGTCTTGAGCTGGACAACAGCATGGACTGCAAGCCATGTCTTGAGCTGGACAACAGCATGGACTGCAAGCCATGTCTTGAGCTGGACAACAGCATGGACTGCAAGCCATGTCTTGAGCTGGACAACAGCATGGAATGCAAGCCATGTCTTGAGCTGGACAACAGCATGGACTGCAAGCCATGTCTTGAGCTGGACAACAGCATGGACTGCAAGCCATGTCTTGAGCTGGACAACAGCATGGACTGCAAGCCATGTCTTGAGCTGGACAACAGCATGGACTGCAAGCCATGTCTTGAGCTGGACAAGAGCATGGACTGCAAGCCATGTCTTGAGCTGGACAACAACATGGACTGCAAGCCATGTCTTGAGCTGGACAACAGCATGGACTGCAAGCCATGTCTTGAGCTGGACAACAGCATGGACTGCAAGCCATGTCTTGAGCTGGACAAGAGCATGGACTGCAAGCCATGTCTTGAGCTGGACAACAACATGGACTGCAAGCCATGTCTTGAGCTGGACAACAGCATGGACTGCAAGCCATGTCTTGAGCTGGACAACAGCATGGACTGCAAGCCATGTCTTGAGCTGGACAACAACATGGACTGCAAGCCATGTCTATGGCTGGACAAGGGTATAGGCTAATTAAGGTATGTAATATCAGAAGTTTTACCTGCACGTAATGGTCTGTACTTTGGTTCACTGAATCTATCCCAGAGCGAGACGACAATGGAGGCAACTCCCAGACAAATCACCACACAAAGGTAGATGAGCTTGGGTTGGAAGTCGCAGTAGAAACCGTAGTATAGCCAAGGCACGAAGGAGCCCATTATAAGAAGTGCAATGCCGCAGTAATCCAACCTTGAACATACATCATGAACCATGGTTATATACCAATGACAGGCTGGTCTATGTTACTATACCAGGGGTTATGGTTGACTCACTTGCTGAAGAGCTTGCCCACGCACTCCGAGTGGCAGTGCACCGTGTGGAAGGCGAAGGAGAGTCCGAGACAGATGATAGCTCCAGCAAAGAAAGCAGCAAACACTAACTTCTCCTGCATCTGAACCTCATAAGTAGGTCGTGTCAGGAAGTAGGCAGCCACCCCAATGAACGCTGCACAACCTGGTGGCAGAAATATACAACTCAATGAAAGCTGCACAACCTGGTGGCAGAAATATACAACTCAATGAAAGCTGCACAACCTGGTGGCAGAAATATACAACTCAATGAACACTGCACAACCTGGTGGCAGAAATATACAACTCAATGAAAGCTGCACAACCTGGTGGCAGAAAAATACAACTCAATGAAAGCTGCACAACCTGGTGGCAGAAATATACAACTCAATGAAAGCTGCACAACCTGGTGGCAGAAATATACAACTCAATGAAAGCTGCACAACCTGGTGGCAGAAATATACAACTCAATGAAAGCTGCACAACCTGGTGGCAGAAAAATACAACTCAATGAAAGCTGCACAACCTGGTGGCAGAAATATACAACTCAATGAAAGCTGCACAACCTGGTGGCAGAAATATACAACTCAATGAAAGCTGCACAACCTGGTGGCAGAAAAATACAACTCAATGAAAGCTGCACAACCTGGTGGCAGAAAAATACAACTCAATGAAAGCTGCACAACCTGGTGGCAGAAATATACAACTCAATGAAAGCTGCACAACCTGGTGGCAGAAATATACAACTCAATTTGACAATGGACAATGTACTTACCTAGCAAATGGGTCCATATGTTCCCAGTCTCTGTATGTATTCTGAAGATTGACTTGAAGCAAGCGTAGAAACTGGGTAGCGGAGGTCGATGACCTGCCAGAAGGTAGTCGTTGTCTTGTAGCCACCGAGGCAGATTGCGAAAGTGACAAACCTTCCATCCTGCCTCCCACACCTGTTGTCATGGTAACCAGCTGTTAGCAAAATATTCAAGCGTTGAGTGTAGGTTCTAGGCAGAGAAACAACGTCAATGTTACAGTCTCTGCGTGAAAGATGGCCGCCAAATGACTGCCTTACCGACAAAAATGCAGAGTACCGGAACATCACGTTAAGTGGAGCCACTGTTTTATGAAATTTAATTTCAATATTTCTCGTAGCTTAACTCGCTTTTGTGACTTTTCATGCTCAAAAAATTTCCATCGATGTTTACCTCAACGATTGATAAACACGTAACGATATTAAAAAGCGAGTTAACCTACGAGAAATATTGAAATTAAATTTCATACGACAGTGGCTCCACTTAACGTGATGTTCCGGTACTCTGTATTTTTGTCGGTAAGGTAGTAATTTGGCGGCCATCTTTCACGCAGAGACTGTAACATTGACGTTGAAACTCTACCTGTAGCCTGCACTCAATGCTACAACTCAATCATTTTATGAAAACAATTTGAAGAGATTGAAATCCTTTCATTCGATTGGATCTCAAGCCTGGTTGACATTTAAATGCTGTCAATACATTTCAGTGAGAAAAACAAATCAATCAATCAATCAATCAATCAATCAATCAATCAATCAATCAACATTGAAATTAAAAGTACATTGGTTGTGAAACCTTGGAATGTTCAGCTCATATTTATTAACATTGGGAGCTGCAGTCCAAGCCAAGCAAGATCCCAGCTGTACAAACAGGTCATGTGGGCTCCCTCCTAAACTGCCTCTTGGACAACTCCTTGGCTACCTCTTGGACAACTCCTGGACAACTCCTTGGCTACCTCTTGGACAACTCCTGGACAACTCCTAGGCTAGCTCCTGGGAAACTCCTGGGCTAGCTCCTGGGAAACTCCTGGCCACCTCCTGGACAACTCCTGGGCAACTCCTGGACAACTCCTGGACAACTCCTAGGCTAGCTCCTGGGAAACTCCTGGGCTAGCTCCTGGGAAACTCCTGGGCTAGCTCCTGGGAAACTCCTGGCCACCTCCTGGACAACTCCTGGACAACTCCTGGGCAACTCCTGGGCAACTCCTGGGCTAGCTCCTGGGCAACTCCTGGGCTAGCTCCTGGACAACTCCTGGGCAGCTCCTGGGAAACTCCTGGACTAGCTCTTAGACAACTCCTGGACAACTCCTGGACAACTCCTGGGCTAGCTCCTGGGCTAGCTCTTAGACAACTCCTGGACAACTCCTGGGCTAGCTCTTAGACAACTCCTGGACAACTCCTGGGCTAGCTCCTGGACAACTCCTGGGCTAGCTCCTGGGAAACTCCTGGGCTAGCTCCTGGACAACTCCTGGGCTAGCTCTTAGACAACTCCTGGACAACTCCTGGGCTAGCTCCTGGGAAACTCCTGGGCTAGCTCCTGGACAACTCCTGGGAAACTCCTGGGCTAGCTCCTGGACAACTCCTGGGCTAGCTCTTAGACAACTCCTGGACAACTCCTGGGCTAGCTCCTGGACAACTCCTGGGCTAGCTCCTGGACAACTCCTGGGCTAGCTCCTGGACAACTCATGGGCTAGCTCCTGGACAACTCCTGGGCAACTCCTGGGCTAGCTCCTGGGAAACTCCTGGGCTAGCTCTTAGACAACTCCTGGACAACTCCTGGGCTAGCTCCTGGGAAACTCCTGGGCTAGCTCCTGGACAACTCCTGGGAAACTCCTGGGCTAGCTCCTGGACAACTCCTGGGCTAGCTCTTAGACAACTCCTGGACAACTCCTGGGCTAGCTCCTGGACAACTCCTGGGCTAGCTCCTGGACAACTCATGGGCTAGCTCCTGGACAACTCCTGGGCAACTCCTGGGCTAGCTCCTGGGAAACTCCTGGGCTAGCTCCTGGACAACTCCTGGGCTAGCTCTTAGACAACTCCTGGACAACTCCTGGGCTAGCTCCTGGACAACTCCTGGGCTAGCTCCTGGGAAACTCCTGGGCTAGCTCCTGGGCAACTCCTGGGCAACTCCTGGGCGTGGTCCTACCTTCCTGACAAACTCCTCGGCTTGCTCGGCTGCGTTGTGAGCCAGAGCTCCAAGGTCGATCTCATCTGACAGAACTCCAGCCTTCAGCGCCTCCGACATCTGAAGGAGAAAACAATCAAGTCACGACCAGGCATAGTACGTTTACACTTGTTAGTTAAATAAACCTCAAATAAACCTCAAATAAACCTCAATTAAACCTCAATTAAACCTCATGGGATACAACTTACACATGCACATGCAACCAACATTCAATATTTCTTCATCTTTAACTCAATTTACTTTGTTTGGGTCAATTTTAATATTTGTTAATTGTTGATTGGACAAACAAATAAAACAATGAATATAAAGCATCTTGCATTGGAGGATTGGAAGACAGGCAGACATCTTACCAGGAAAATGCAGTCTTCACGTTTCAACTTCGGGAGCGGAAGGGGAAGGAACGTTGCCCCTCAATTTCCTCTCAATTTCCTCTCAATTTCCTCTCAATTTTCCCTCAGCAAACCTCTAATGAATAGATCTGAGCTCGTGGAGGCTTTGCTTTGCTTTGCTTTCACTTCTTGCAATAAGTTATGCAAGTTGCAAGTTTCTGATCCAGTTCGTCTCTTGCCAACAAAACCAACAAATGTCTTCTTGGAGGCGGTAAAACAGGCAAATCAGAGACGGCAAACATTTCCCCAGCCTACTGGATTAAACTGCCTACTGGATTAAACTGCCTACTGGATTAAACTGCCTACTGGATTAAACTGCCTCCTGGATTAAACTGCCTACTGGATTAAACTGCCTACTGGATTAAACTGCCTCCTGGATTAAACTGCCTACTGGATTAAACTGCCTACTGGATTAAACTGCCTACTGGATTAAACTGCCTACTGTATTAAACTGCCTACTGGATTAAACTGCCTCCTGGATTAAACTGCCTACTGGATTAAACTGCCTACTGGATTAAACTGCCTCCTGGATTAAACTGCCTACTGGATTAAACTGCCTACTGGATTAAACTGCCTCCTGGATTAAACTGCCTACTGGATTAAACTGCCTACTGGATTAAACTGCCTCCTGGATTAAACTGCCTACTGGATTAAACTGCCTACTGGATTAAACTGCCTCCTGGATTAAACTGCCTACTGGATTAAACTGCCTACTGGATTAAACTGCCTCCTGGATTAAACTGCCTACTGGATTAAACTGCCTACTGGATTAAACTGCCTCCTGTATTAAACTGCCTACTGGATTAAACTGCCTACTGGATTAAACTGCCTACTGGATTAAACTGCCTACTGGATTAAACTGCCTACTGGATTAAACTGCCTCCTGTATTAAACTGCCTACTGGATTAAACTGCCTACTGGATTAAACTGCCTCCTGGATTAAACTGCCTACTGGATTAAACTGCCTACTGGATTAAACTGCCTCCTGTATTAAACTGCCTACTGGATTAAACTGCCTACTGGATTAAACTGCCTACTGGATTAAACTGCCTACTGGATTAAACTGCCTACTGGATTAAACTGCCTACTGGATTAAACTGCCTACTGGATTAAACTGCCTACTGGATTAAACTGCCTACTGGATTAAACTGTCTACTGGATTAAACTGCCTACTGGATTAAACTGCCTACTGGATTAAACTGCCTACTGGATTAAACTGCCTACTGGATTAAACTGCCTACTGGATTAAACTGCCTCCTGGATTAAACTGCCTCCTGGATTAAACTGCCTACTGGATTAAACTGCCTACTGGATTAAACTGCCTACTGGATTAAACTGCCTACTGGATTAAACTGCCTACTGGATTAAACTGCCTACTGGATTAAACTGCCTACTGGATTAAACTGCCTACTGGATTAAACTGCCTCCTGGATTAAACTGCCTACTGGATTAAACTGCCTACTGGATTAAACTGCCTCCTGGATTAAACTGCCTACTGGATTAAACTGCCTCCTGTATTAAACTGCCTACTGGATTAAACTGCCTACTGGATTAAACTGCCTACTGGATTAAACTGCCTCCTGGATTAAACTGCCTCCTGGATTAAACTGCCTACTGGATTAAACTGCCTACTGGATTAAACTGCCTACTGGATTAAACTGCCTACTGGATTAAACTGCCTACTGGATTAAACTGCCTACTGGATTAAACTGCCTACTGGATTAAACTGCCTCCTGGATTAAACTGCCTACTGGATTAAACTGCCTACTGGATTAAACTGCCTCCTGGATTAAACTGCCTCCTGGATTAAACTGCCTACTGGATTAAACTGCCTACTGGATTAAACTGCCTACTGGATTAAACTGCCTACTGGATTAAACTGCCTACTGGATTAAACTGCCTCCTGGATTAAACTGCCTCCTGGATTAAACTGCCTACTGGATTAAACTGCCTACTGGATTAAACTGCCTACTGGATTAAACTGCCTACTGGATTAAACTGCCTACTGGATTAAACTGCCTACTGGATTAAACTGCCTACTGGATTAAACTGCCTACTGGATTAAACTGCCTACTGGATTAAACTGCCTCCTGTATTAAACTGCCTCCTGTATTAAACTGCCTACTGGATTAAACTGCCTACTGGATTAAACTGCCTACTGGATTAAACTGCCTACTGGATTAAACTGCCTACTGGATTAAACTGCCTACTGGATTAAACTGCCTCCTGGATTAAACTGCCTCCTGGATTAAACTGCCTCCTGGATTAAACTGCCTACTGGATTAAACTGCCTACTGGATTAAACTGCCTACTGGATTAAACTGCCTACTGGATTAAACTGCCTCCTGGATTAAACTGCCTCCTGGATTAAACTGCCTACTGGATTAAACTGCCTACTGGATTAAACTGCCTACTGGATTAAACTGCCTCCTGGATTAAACTGCCTACTGGATTAAACTGCCTACTGGATTAAACTGCCTACTGGATTAAACTGCCTACTGGATTAAACTGCCTACTGGATTAAACTGCCTCCTAGATTAAACTGCCTACTGGATTAAACTGCCTACTGGATTAAACTGTCTATTGGATTAAACTGCCTACTGGATTAAACTGCCTCCTGGATTAAACTGCCTACTGGATTAAACTGCCTCCTGGATTAAACTGCCTCCTGGATTAAACTGCCTACTGGATTAAACTGCCTACTGGATTAAACTGCCTACTGGATTAAACTGCCTACTGGATTAAACTGCCTACTGGATTAAACTGCCTACTGGATTAAACTGCCTACTGGATTAAACTGCCTCCTGGATTAAACTGCCTACTGGATTAAACTGCCTACTGGATTAAACTGCCTACTGGATTAAACTGCCTACTGGATTAAACTGCCTACTGGATTAAACTGCCTCCTGGATTAAACTGCCTACTGGATTAAACTGCCTACTGGATTAAACTGCCTCCTGGATTAAACTGCCTACTGGATTAAACTGCCTCGGTCAAGGATAGGAATTAACACAAGACTTGATTTGGTGGTAGAATAAAGGATGGAAAATTATTTGTTTAATTGTTGAGATGTATTTGAGTGTTTCCATGACAACAAGCTGGTCAGAGCTGACTTTGTATGAGTCATATGACCAGAACAATGGGTTGACATTGAACTGCCAGCCGGATGTACATTACCTGACAATCCAACAGGTGTTCTTCGACAGGTGTGCTGGGCAACGGACATCCGGCGCCGTCATCCTCGCCCAGCACGCTGGCGTCATCATCGCCCAACAATTCCCGGAGTCCGGGAACGTCCGGGGTCAACGACTCCCGGTCCCAGCGTCGGCGAACTCCCAACGCAACGTCCAGAGCGTCCTCGAATTCATCCAGATCGGGGTCTTCACTCAACCCAGCCATGCTAAATAACAACAACAACCACAGGTTTAACATGGTATCTCAACCCAGCCATGCTAAATAACAACAACAACCCCAGGTTTAACATGGTATCTCAACCCAGCCATGCTAAATAACAACAACAACCCCAGGTTTAACATGGTATCTCAACCCAGCCATGCTAAATAACAACAACAACCCCAGGTTTAACATGGTATCTCAACCCAGCCATGCTAAATAACAACAACAACCCCAGGTTTAACATGGTATCTCAACCCAGCCATGCTAAACAACAACAACCACAGGTTTAACATGGTATCTCAACCCAGCCAGGTTAAACCAGTTTGAAAGTTTAAATCTATCACTAAGTTGTTGGTGGGTACAATCTGCATCACCCTGCATGGCACAGTTTGTACATGCTGTATCACCAGGCATGGTTATTTTTAAATACGTTAATATCTTATCAGTTTGGTGTTGAGTGATATTCCAATGCTAAACCAAGGCTGGCCACTAAAAATGGTAACTATCAACCAGGCTTATCTTCACCAAGTTGTTTCTTATCTTTCTGAGTTTACCTACTAACTGCTAAAGCTGAACCACTCCTAGAATCAGTTCAGACTTTTGTCAACTGCATTTGGATTTAGGTGGCAGTGCCAACAGACTTTTGCTAGCAATCTTTTAAAATCAATCTTTTAAAATCAATCTTTTCAAGTCAATCTTTCCCAACTCATTCAGTTCCAAGTGGAAAGAGAATGTTTTTGTTTTAATTGAAACAAACAAATCAATGACCAGTTCTGATGAAATATGTTGAGGTCACAATGACTTACTTTGCAAAACAGATTCTGAAGTCGGCTGAGGTCATAAGCTATCGATATAATCTCCTGTACGTTGCCCAAGTTCAGGCAAATTTAATCTTATGTGAGTCCCAACAATCAAATGCTCGTGGGAACAAATTGAGACAACATTAAATGCAACTCGAATCATTGAAATTCAAGTTGAGAACATGATCCGGTATTTTGAGTGCACGTTGCACTGGAGTAGGGTGGATTTTGAGTGCACGTTGCACTGGAGTAGGGTGGATTTTGAGTGTACGTTGCACTGGAGTAGGGTGGATTTTGAGTGCACGTTGCACTGGAGTAGGGTGGATTTTGAGTGTACGTTGCACTGGAGTAGGGTGGATTTTGAGTGCACGTTGCACTGGAGTAGGGTGGATTTTGAGTGTACGTTGCACTGGAGTAGGGTGGATTTTGAGTGCACGTTGCACTGGAGTAGGGTGGATTTTGAGTGTACGTTGCACTGGAGTAGGGTGGATTTTGAGTGCACGTTGCACTGGAGTAGGGTGGATTTTGAGTGCACGTTGCACTGGAGTAGGGTGGATTTTGAGTGTACGTTGCACTGGAGTAGGGTGGATTTTGAGTGCACGTTGCACTGGAGTAGGGTGGATTTTGAGTGTACGTTGCACTGGAGTAGGGTGTATTTTGAGTGTACGTTGCACTGGAGTAGGGTGGATTTTGAGTACACGTTGCACTGGAGTAGGGTGGATTTTGAGTACACGTTGCACTGGAGTAGGGTGGATTTTGAGTACACGTTGCACTGGAGTAGGGTGGATTTTGAGTACACGTTGCACTGGAGTAGGGTGGATTTTGTGTTCAATGCTGGGTCAGTAATAATTACGTTGCAAGTTGCGAGCTTGAGCTGTAACGATGAAATCTTGACCGGTTACGTTGAAATGGAAAAGCTAAATAAGATATTGAAAAAAAAAAGAAATGGGGCTGTCATCAATAGTGACTTGGATTACAATAGCAAGACGTTCAGAAATTGTTAGAGCAAATAGCAATACCTGACAGACAAAGAAGCTGTTTTATAATCCTTGTTACCTACATATGCCACCTGCCAGAAGTGCATGTATAATATTTCTTTTAACAAACCGTATCTATGTGTTCTTCTATCAGATCTTAGGTCTACGACACTAGAAACTATAAGTAGTAAATACTGACCTAGTAGCAATGTTGCAATGTTGGAAGCAATGGGGAGAAGTTGGTAGTGGCCGCGATCCCTCCGGAAAACGACAGAGTTTTGTGTCTCTTCAGCTACTAAAGCTGTCTGAAACATAAATACCACAATAGAACAATATTTTCTAAGAATCTAATCAATTCCTACCAACCAAGTTTGTGCCAAGTTAAAATGCATCAATGATTATGAGGAACAGTTGTGTACCTACACATAAAAATGCAACACAAATATTTTCAAGTGCCACTGAAACGCAAGCAATGTAATTTGCATCGAAATAATCTATCTATGGACAAATAATACCGACAAATCACAAAGTAATGAATTTCTTAAAAGTAATGCAGTATTGACGTCACGAATGGGTAATGATGACAGGTCTAGTTACACAACGAGATAAGTACTGAACTGTAATGCACTTCCTAGATGCACTGACGAGTAGCAAACGTAATATAATAAACGATGCACGTTTTAAAGTAGCGAGCAAATTGAAAGGTCGCTTTGATTGACACAAAAACTGTATTAAACTGCTGCGGAACAGCTGCTGACCTTATGCACAAAGGCAAATATGCCTAACCAAATGACAGCGAACCAACAAAAAAAACACGCTATATTCGCTAATCTGGGCTACTTTTTCATTATTCTTGATTGCTTAAGTTATGAAACAAACTGTTCTCTCTTACCCGTATGAATTCTTATTCGAAAGTGTGCATGTTGAGGCACTTTAATGCGATATTTTCACTCCAGAACCTTTTCTATCTCACTCTGCACGCAGCGCAGTTTCGTCTGCTGCCTGCTAGGTGCAGTCATTTGCGACTAGGGAGCGCGTAGATCGTCTCAAACCAAATTCAAACTGATAAACTATGACAAAAACTCATTTTACAGTTCCTTGCAAAGGAAACAATTTCAATTATTCTTTAACTGAAGAGTGAGGCACAAAAATTTAAGCAGAAATTTACACCCTAATGCAGGTGAAGTGACAGGAATTTTATGAAATGGGCTCGATAAAAAGAGGAACAGTTGGTTAAAGAGAAAGTTTAGTATTTGGGAGCAAAGGAATCCAAGGGGCTTACTGTGTTCATAAAAAGATGGATAACAAAATTATATTCTCCAATTTAAAGTTAGTTTAGGTAAATTATAGTGAGACATATGGATCTTAATTAAAACCAGTAAGTAAGTAGGAATCTAAATACTTGGGACAAATCCTAATGTGCCAAAAGGCTTGCAGTTTTTTAACGATTTTCTCCTAATTCCCTGCATATCATGCAGGAAATCTTGAATTATTATTACAAGACGTTAAAATTCCTTTACATTTCGTTATTATCAGAACCCGCACTAACCAAATGGTTACTAATATGCGCTACTATGAATTATGAAACTAATATGAAACCAGAGATGAAACTGTCTTCGCTAAAAGTGGTCTAAAAATGTGTTATACTGGGAAAAAAACGGAGATGAATTCACCTAGCAAGGTAAGTTTCTTGCAAGTTATTAATCCTTATTAATGCTATCCTCAATGATTGATGAATGACTGAATTGATCAATGAAATGACAGTATTTCGAATCATGCTTATTTAATTGAAGAGGTTTGTTGAAAAGAGCAGCCGCAAGCGTCGTTGGTTACCACATAGCACCGAGTTATTAGCAAATGGAGCATTAACGCTTACCTCCCGACTTAACTGTTCAGTTTCATGGATAATGTGAGTTATGTAAAACACTAGGTAAGAGACAAATCTTCAGTCAATCAAGAAACATACAGGAGACACATTTTACTAAAAACTAAATTGTCAACTGGAAAAGTTGCAAAAATGTTGAGAAGGATTCTTCTACCTTCTTATCCCAGGGATTCACAAAACAAAATATTGTTTCCCCCTTTTCTTGTATTAAATATTGTTTTCTATTTGTATTTTATTTGCTGTCCTGTACATTTCTTCAATTTGTATTGATTGTATATTCTGTAGCAGTCAAACATAGAAGTCTAACTTTGTAATAATCTATCATAAAAATCCTCTAAATTATAAAATTCTTCTCAGAGGATGAAGATTTTGAGGTTTATGATTGTTTTTAGACTCATATCTACTTGATGTAAACTTAGCACTAGTTTTAACAAAAACTATTTCAACTGGGTTTTCAATGCTAAGTGAAGAACAACTAAATTTCCCACACACATAATTGGTTAGTTAAAAACCGCCAATGTGTTCGAGATTTTATTTCCGAAAATACTAATGACCCTGATTATTTTATTTAGATGCATTTAGGAAGCTTGAACTTGGTAATTTTTATAATTTTATGTGGTTCTTTTGTTATTGGAAAATTGTCAAGACTGCTCTTACCCTTGATAAAGTAACAGGTACAAGTTACGAAACGTTGGGAAATTCAGTTGTTCTTCACTTAGCATTGAAAACCCAGTTGAAATAGTTTTTGTTAAAACTTGACGTTTGTCTTGAATGCATCTCAGTTGCTGTGGAAGATTTTATACATGATTTTCACTCCAACATTGAGCAGATCATCGTCATGGATACTAAGTCAGTATTGTCTCTGACAAACAATGCAGGACGGACAAACAGGGTAACATCAAAGAAAGCCAAACAATCGAAGGCACGACGGTCAATTCTTAACCTAACTTTATTATCAGAACATTACGTGTATATACAGATCATATCAACTTGTTTTAAAACAGCGGAATGTTTTCTGGACGGATTGTGTCGTTGTCACTTCATGAGATTCACATGAAAGTATCACCTGGCTTGGATCTAAGTCAAACAACTTCACTAAATACTAGTTTAACATTTCTTTACTAAAAGTAACTTCTGAAAGAAGAGTTGTCTTTACAAAGCCACGGTCGGAACACAAATCAAATAAAACTGCCTAGAAAATAAGTATCAAATGTAAACAGAATTCAATTGTTAATCTTGTTAAAATACATTTCCTGACAGAAATAATGCTGTCAAATAAAAGAACAGTTGGACGGTAATATGCAGCTGCTAGGTTTGCAGTATAAACATAGTTGGCTTAGTTGATATACGAGTGAATATCAGGCTCATTACTGAGGTCACTGCACTGAGATTACTTGACAACCTCCAAGGAAACAAACAAACGCTGTTGCCGTGGAGATGATACAGGGATGGAGGGATGTTGGCTCCATCCCCAAGCACTGTTGCCGTGGAGGTGTGACAGAGATGGAGGGATGTTGGCTCCATCCCCAAGCAATCTATGCAAAGCGTGCCATGGTGGACATCACCAGGGCAACAACGACTCCAAGCGCTGTTGCCACGGAGACGGCAGCGCCGGCGTAGCCGAAATGGAACACCTTGATGTGGTTCTCAGTCTGTATCCACGGGTTGCTGCCGTCATCAAAATGCATGGGACATTGGTCACCTGTAAAATTAAACAAATCTTGTAAGTAGGATGCCAAGTGGCTGGATATTGTGAATAGGATGCCAAGTGGCTGGATATTGTGAATAGGGTGGCAAGAGGCTGGATATTGTGAATAGGGTGCCAAGAGGCTGGATATTGTGAATAGGATGCCAAGTGGCTGGATATTGTGAATAGGGTGCCAAGTGGCTGGATATTGTGAATAGGGTGCCAAGTGGCTGGATATTATGAACGCTGGAGACTAGACTAGACTAGGGGGTTGGGATGATATTCTATGACTTACGTTCCCGTTCATACTCCTGCATCTCCAGGGCAACGCTGGCTCCCTCTGTGTAGTTCCACGAGGTTACATCTTGCCGAAGATCACAGAATGGACCGATTGCTTGAGACATGAGAACTCGATTGAGATCTGCTCGTTGATAAACCCAGCATCTGTACTTGCTGAACGCATCCAACTCATCGTACGTAATCAGGTACGATTTCAAGTTCTCCTTCCAGAAGCCGATGCATTTCATCTTGTAGTCTGGATCACCTGCAAATCAAAACACACAAGATCAACTTAATTCAAGCCTTGCAAGTTGATTCATGAGTTTAACATAGCACTGATTGCACAACGCTCCATGCAGCGCTGGTCTAATGGGGTCGGTGAATGAGTGGATGATGATGAACCTAACCTAGCCTAGAAGGCAGGAGGGGAAACCCAATGCCGGCACGTAGCCAACTCCTGTCGAAGACTAAGGGGACCACCGGCTTAACGTCCCTTCCGAAGGACGGTACAACGCGAACAACAGGATTCCTTCACAAATCCATGCTGTCGAGAGGTTGATAAGCAAGGCGAGTGAAGTTGCTGTACTAACTTTCATCCCTCCAACCTCTCTCCCGAACAGAACTGGTCATGTGTATGATTGTCACCCATCCAAAACCTGACCCAGCGCAGTGTTGCTTAACTTTCATTCCTCCAACCTCTCTCCCGAACAGTACTGGTCATGTGTATGATGGTCACCCATCCAATACCTGACCCAGCGCAGTGTTGCTTAACTTTCATCCCTCCAACCTCTCTCCCGAACAGAACTGGTCATGTGTATGAGGGTCATCCATCCAATACCTGACTCAGCACAGTGTTGCTTAACTTTCATCCCTCCAACCTCCCTCCAAAACAGTACTGGTCATGTGTATGAGGGTCATCCATCCAATACCTGACTCAGCACAGTGTTGCTTAACTTCGGTGATCTCACGATAACCAGTGTTTCCAACATGCCAAACCTTTTGGTATGGTTTTGGATATGTGGGATGTGGTTTAGGATATGTGGGATATGGTTTTGGATATGTGGGATGTGGTTTAGGATATGTGGGATATGGTTTAGGATATGTGGGATATGGTTTTGGATATGTGGGATATGGTTTAGGATATGTGGGATATGGTTTAGGATATGTGGGATATGGTTTAGGATATGTGGGATGTGGTTTAGGATATGTGGGATATGGTTTTGGATATGTGGGATATGGTTTAGGATATGTGGGATGTGGTTTAGGATATGTGGGATGTGGTTTAGGATATGTGGGATATGGTTTTGGATATGTGGGATATGGTTTAGGATATGTGGGATATGGTTTAGGATATGTGGGATATGGTTTAGGATATGTGGGATATGGTTTAGGATATGTGGGATATGGTTTTGGATATGTGGGATGTGGTTTAGGATATGTGGGATATGGTTTAGGATATGTGGGATGTGGTTTTGGGTATGTGGGATGTGGTTTAGGATATGTGGGATATGGTTTAGGATATGTGGGATATGGTTTAGGATATGTGGGATATGGTTTAGGATATGTGGGATATGGTTTAGGATATGTGGGATATGGTTTAGGATATGTGGGATATGGTTTAGGATATGTGGGATATGGTTTAGGATATGTGGGATATGGTTTAGGATATGTGGGATATGGTTTAGGATATGTGGGATATGGTTTAGGATATGTGGGATATGGTTTAGGATATGTGGGATGTGGTTTAGGATATGTGGGATATGGTTTAGGATATGTGGGATATGGTTTAGGATATGTGGGATGTGGTTTAGGATATGTGGGATGTGGTTTAGGATATGTGGGATGTGGTTTAGGATATGTGGGATGTGGTTTAGGATATGTGGGATATGGTTTAGGATATGTGGGATATGGTTTAGGATATGTGGGATATGGTTTAGGATATGTGGGATATGGTTTAGGATATGTGGGATATGGTTTAGGATATGTGGGATATGGTTTAGGATATGTGGGATGTGGTTTAGGATATGTGGGATATGGTTTAGGATATGTGGGATGTGGTTTAGGATATGTGGGATGTGGTTTAGGATATGTGGGATATGGTTTAGGATATGTGGGATATGGTTTAGGATATGTGGGATATGGTTTTGGATATGTGGGATATGGTTTAGGATATGTGGGATGTGGTTTTGGGTATGTGGGATGTGGTTTAGGATATGTGGGATGTGGTTTAGGATATGTGGGATGTGGTTTAGGATATGTGGGATATGGTTTTGGGTATGTGGGATGTGGTTTAGGATATGTGGGATGTGGTTTTGGGTATGTGGGATGTGGTTTAGGATATGTGGGATGTGGTTTAGGATATGTGGGATGTGGTTTAGGATATGGCTATGGTTATGGAACTCTATGTGACAGTTGACATTTAAGTCAGTATCTTGGATTTGTATAACAAAGGTTGATACTCACTGTAGATGTCCACTGGTCGGCCAAGATGGTCCACGGAAAGACAGTACGTCTCATCAATTGCAACCTGATGGGCAACAATGGTTGTCAAAAAACAAAACATTTCCCCCATTTTCATCTTCGTTGTTGTCACCAACAAACTGATAGAGCTTATCTCAAATCTTTGTGATTGCTTTCAGATTTAAAGATAAAATATATTTCAAAATGTAGTGATGATGCAAGGGTGATGATGCAAGGGCGATGATATCTCACCTCCTTCTGGTCAGTATCGCAGATGGAGAAGTCGCTGATGTTTTGCTTGCAGTAAATGTTCGGTCTCGGTGACAAAGTCACTCCACCCAGGATCCGCGTCTCGAAGGGAACATCACCGCGCTGAGTGAAGTTGTATTTTCCTGCCACAGGACAACGAACTGGATGCGGATTCTTAGCTGCAACCAATCAGAAGCAAAACATAAGAGCCAGGCCTTGGTGCTGTTGGACAGGAGCAGCCAACACAGTGTGTCAAAGTGACAAGGCTAAGCGGTGGCCGGTCCTTGGTGCTGTTGGACAGGAGCAGCCAACACAGTGTGTCAAAGTGACAAGGCTAAGCGGTGGCCGGTCCTTGGTGCTGTTGGACAGGAGCAGCCAACACAGTGTGTCAAAGTGACAAGGCTAAGCGGTGGCCGGTCCTTGGTGCTGTTGGACAGGAGCAGCCAACACAGTGTGTCAAAGTGACAAGGCTAAGCGGTGGCCGGTCCTTGGTGCTGTTGGACAGGAGCAGCCAACACAGTGTGTCAAAGTGACAAGGCTAAGCGGTGGCTGGTCCTTGGTGCTGTTGGACAGGAGCAGCCAACACAGTGTGTCAAAGTGACAAGGCTAAGCGGTGGCCGGTCCTTGGTGCTGTTGGACAGGAACAGTCAACACAGTGTGTCAAAGTGACAAGGCTAAGCGGTGGCCGGTCCTTGGTGCTGTTGGACAGGAGCAGCCAACACAGTGTGTCAAAGTGACAAGGCTAAGCGGTGGCCGGTCCTTGGTGCTGTTGGACAGGAGCAGCCAACACAGTGTGTCAAAGTGACAATGCTAAGCGGTGGCCGGTCCTTGGTGCTGTTGTACAGGAGCAGCCAGCACAGTGTGTCAAAGTGACAAGGCTTAGCGGTGGCCGGTCCTTGGTGCTGTTGGACAGGAGCAGCCAACACAGTGTGTCAAAGTGACAAGGCTAAGCGGTGGCCGGTCCTTGGTGCTGTTGGACAGGAGCAGCCAACACAGTGTGTCAAAGTGACAAGGCTAAGCGGTGGCCGGTCCTTGGTGCTGTTGGACAGGAGCAGCCATCACAGTGTGTCAAAGTGACAAGGCTAAGCGGTGGCCGGTCCTTGGTGCTGTTGGACAGGAGCAGGCAGCCAACACAGTGTGTCAAAGTGACAAGGCTAAGCGGTGGCCGGTCCTTGGTGCTGTTGGACAGGAGCAGCCAACACAGTGTGTCAAAGTGACAAGGCTAAGCGGTGGCCGGTCCTTGGTGCTGTTGTACAGGAGCAGCCAACACAGTGTATAACAAGGCTATGTGTTGCTAATTACCAAGGTAGAGATCGTATTTCCAAGCATCCTTGTTCTTGAACTGGACCCAGGAGCAGACCGTATGGAAGTTGTCGTTGATGACTGCAACGCCGCGTCTGTATCTGATGATGTTGTGATGCTGAGGCACGAAGTCAAAGCAGACGTAATCCTTCTGACTGAAACATAGAAATCAGCTGACTTAATGCTAGCCTCTATCCAGGTTATTTGAGATCAGCTGGCTGGATCCTATGCTCTATCCAGGTTATTTGAGATCAGCTGGCTGGATCCTATGCTCTATCCAGGTTATTTGAGATCAGCTGGCTGGATCCTATGCTCTATCTATGTTATTTGAGATCAGCTGGCTGGATCCTATGCTCTATCTATGTTATTTGAGATCAGCTGGCTGTATGCTATGCTCTATCCAGGTTATTTGAGATCAGCTGGCTGGATTCTATGCTCTAACCAGGTTATTTGAGATCAGCTGACTGGATCCTATGCTCTATCCAGTTTATTTGAGATCAGCTGGCTGGATCCTATGCTCTATCCAGGTTATTTGAGATCAGCTGGCTGGATCCTATGCTCTATCCAGGTTATTTGAGATCAGCTGGCTGGGTCCCATGTTCTATCCAGGTTATTTGAGATCAGCTGGCTGGATCCTATGCTCTATCCAGGTTATTTGAGATCAGCTGGCTGGGTCCCATGTTCTATCCAGGTTATTTGAGATCAGCTGGCTGGATCCTATGCTCTAACCAGGTTATTTGAGATCAGCTGGCTGGATTCTATGCTCTAACCAGGTTATTTAAGACCAGCTGGTATGCTATGTTATCAAGTTTCAACCTACCAGCCATCAACTGTAAGCCTGGCCATCATGTACCGCGAGTCTTTCTGTTCTCTACAAATGTAGATAGTTCTGCGGTAACGTCCCTCGTCCGGATACCAGGTCTCGATGATGTGGGTTCCGTTGATAACGATGTCTGCGTCAATGTTTGCCGTGTTGATCCAGTTCCCAGAGAAGTTCTTTGGTAGATTACAGCCCGGCTCGACCAGCTCAGATTTCACTGCACGAAAGTTCAAAGTATATCAACTTTTTACACCGAATGCAGACATAAACTAGCGTTATTGGCGTAAAGTAAAAGGCTAGAAATTGTGCAAGTTAAAGAGAAATGGTTTATGTTTTATTAGTAAAAGTACTGAGAAGTTATACTGACCTGGGGTGACTCTGAGTCTCTCTGGTGACTTCTCCGGTGTCTTTAGAGTGTTGCACTCTGCAGTGATTGACGCTCCAATATAAAGATCATCGTCCCTGTTCTTCAAGAAGCAACGATACTTCTCATCCTTTCGAGACTCCTTCGTGTTAGCGACGGCAAAGAAGTGATTCTTGTCAACAAACCAATCTCCCAGGCAACTGTATTCAACAACTAAACAAACAATTGCAAGACATTTTAATTCTCTTCTAAGTTCCTTGAGTGTCATCAATATTTAACAAAAGCAGTTTCTTGGTGGAACTTTATTCATACAAAGTTACAGATCTAACTTTTGTCATGTGTTCAACACTTGAGTGTGTAGGTTCTAGGTAGAGAAACAACGTTAATATTACAGTCTCTGCGTGAAAGATGGCCGCCAAATGACTACCTTACCGACAAAAATGCAGAGTACCGGAACATCACGTTAAGTGGAGCCACTGTCGTATGAAATTTAATTTCAATATTTCTCGTAGGTTAACTCGCTTTTTAATATCGTTACGTGTTTATCAATCGTTGAGGGAAACATTGACGGAGATGTTTTGAGCTTGAAAAGTCTCAAAAGCGAGTAACCTACGAGAAATATCGGAATTAAATTTCATACGACAGTGGCTCCACTTAACGTGATGTTCCGGTACTCTGCATTTTTGTCGGTAAGGTAGTCATTTGACAGCCATCTTTCACGCAGAGACTGAAACATTGACGTTGTTTCTCCACCTAGAACCTACACTCAACGGTTTAACATTGACGTTGTTTCTCTACCTAGAACCTGCACTCAACGGTTTAACATTGACGTTCTGTCTCTACCTAGAACCTGCACTTAACGGTTTAACATTAACGTTCTGTCTCTACCTAGAACCTGCACTCAACGGTTTAACATTGACGTTGTTTCTCTACCTAGAACCTGCACTCAACGGTTTAACATTAACGTTCTGTCCCTACCTAGAACCTGCACTCAACGGTTTAACATTGACGTTCTGTCTCTACCTAGAACCTGCACTCAACGGTTTAACATTAACGTTCTGTCTCTACCTAGAACCTGCACTCAACGGTTTAACATTGACGTTGTTTCTCTACCTAGAACCTGCACACTCAACGGTTTAACATTAACGTTCTGTCTCTACCTAGAACCTGCACTCAACGGTTTAACATTGACGTTGTTTCTCTACCTAGAACCTACACTCAATGGTTTAACACTTGATGCAGATATGTCTCTAATATGTGATATGATTTATTGATGTAAAACTTGCCTCCATCAAAAGTGTCTGTCATTCCTTCACACTTCTGATAGGTGATGTTAAACTTTTGATTGGTGATCAGGAACTGAGTCCCGGCCGTCTGACAGGAGCGTATCTGTGCGTTGGGATTGTTGCATTCCCCTGTGAAACGGAACCGATTCTGATAGGCAAACTGCCAGACACCCTCCAACGAGGATCGACAATTCACCTGCGAAACAAAACAAAACAAAGTTAAGTTCCAGTCACGTTCAACTAATTGTATTGTTGTTTGTTTAGTTGCTATGGTTACCGGGACGTAGTTTTCTGAGAAGAGGGTGATGAGCTGCTGGTCAGTGTTGAGTCTTGCGCAGACTCGTTCAACAGTTGGTTCCTGACCGGGAGCCAGGTTTACACAGCCAGCTGGAAACACAGCCAGTTAGAGACCTGGTTAACCGGCCAACAACCGGCCAACAGACAATATCAACTGTCTAGGACTGAATCACATTTAAACCAAGAGGTTTCAAGGGGATACATATCATTAGGGCATGGTGGTCGTATTAATATAGCTTGTTTTCAAAGTTCAGTTACTTTTAGTGGCATGTGCAGTAGTTTAGTAACCTAGTAACAGATCAGTGGTAAGCTACTATGGTTTTAAAAGTTAACACCATGTTTTGCTTGTGTACTTTGTTGCTATAAGAGATACGTGGGTTTAACTCGACCGGTTTCTCTTGCTAAACGTCTTGGAACTCTCTGCTTCAAGAGCCACGGTTTGGAAGAAGAAGGAAATCACAAGCACGGCCAGTTCGTGACAAACTCACTTTCAATCTTCTCCAAGACGTTGACCGTTCGTACAATCAGTTTGACGCAGTGGTAGCATCGGCTTTGTTCGAACACGAAAGTGTAGTTCACGTGGAAGTCTTCCTTCGCTGCGATACAATTCCCTGTAAAGTCATTAGCGCAGATTCAGAAATGTCCTTCACCACACAGTTCTATTGTCGAGTTTGAGCTTTAGTTTAACAAACTTTTCTACTATTGGACTTAACGGGAAGAAACCAACCTTTTCGAGACATCGTCTCGGCATTGATTTCCGTCAGAGTGTTCTGGCCGTTTTCCCACGAGAACCACGATCCTCGAATGATGATCGGGATGAAGCATGACGTAGAAACTTGTTGCGCTGATCAAAGTCAAAGATTTGAAACAAGTATTAGCATAATTATTTTACGATATTGGGTTTTATCAGTGTTTAGCGGGGTTAGTTGGTATCTGCACAAGTCTCCATTACACGAGTAGTACTCATCTCACACGGCAGTTAATTGAATTGAACATGATCTGTATGTATGTAGATGATCCTGCACACACTTACACACAGCCTGAACGTGTTCTTATTTCAATTGTTAGAATTATGCTGGGGGAACGACCACGCCTTAGCCACTCATCAAACAATTACATGAAAAGCGACAATTAATCTCAAAATAAGCTTACCAGTGAAAGCGAACAGAATGAAGGAAACTGCAAATTGAACAAAGAAAACAGGAAAATATCTGCGCGACATTTTGAGGTGTGGTTGAGGGAATTAATTTAACAAAACATTGCAAAACTCCCTCGTTCGCGATCTGTTGTGACGCTCCTGTCCTGAGTCGTCAGTCACCACTGCCGCCATCTGGCGGTGTAAAATACTACTATTTTCGACAAAATAAAACCTAGGTACTAAGTTTCAAATTTATTCGAAATGCCCAACATGCCAAAAAACAAAAAACTCAAACCACTCAAAACCAACCACTCACCTCACGCGCCTCCTTACCCCCGAACATAGCAATAAATTCAACCATTGTAACCGAGCACGATTCACATCAGAAACAAGACTGAGCCAGCAATTTAATTCCACGAATTGATAGCAGCAATCTGTAAACAGGTTTGTCTACCAATCAACGTCATTCCTCCTTTGTACATCGTATTCCTCTAAAGTACCTTCTACATTCAAACAAACTACTTTTAAAACTGTCATCATACATTTCTTAGAGCCAAGTTGGTAGTGCGTTGAAGAGTACCTTGGATGGTCACCCATCCAATACCTGACCCAGCGCAGTGTTGCTTAACTTTCATCTCTCCAACCTCGCTCCCGAACAGAACTGGTCATGTGTATGATAGTCACCCATCCAATACCTGACCCAGCGCAGTGTTGCTTAACTTTCATCCCTCCAACCTCTCTCCCAACAGAACTGGTCATGTGTAAGATGGCCACCCATCCAATACCTGACCCAGCCCAGTGTTGGTTAACTTTCATCCCTCCAACCTCTCTCCCAACAGAACTAGTCATGTGTAAGATGGTCACCCATCCAATACCTGACCCAGCGCAGTGTTGCTTTACTTTCATCCCTCCAACCTCTCTTCCAACGGAACTGGTCATGTGTATGATGGTCACCCATCCAATACCTGACCCAGCCCAGTGTTGCTTAACTTTCATCCCTCCAACCTCTCTCCCAAACAGAAATGGTCATGTGTATAATGGACACTCATCCAATACCTGACCCAGCGCAGTGTTGCTTAACTTTCATCCCTCCAACCTCTCTCCCGAACAGAACTGGTCATGTGTGTGATGGTCACCCATTCAATACCTGACCCAGTGCAGTGTTGCTTAACTTTCATCCCCCCAACCTCTCTCCCGAACAGAACTGGTCATGTGTATGACGGTCACCCATCCAATACCAGACCCAGTTCAGTGTTGCTTAACTTTCATCCCTCCAACCTCTCTCCCGAACAGAACTGGGCATGTGTATAATGGACACTCATCCAATACCTGACCCAGCGCAGTGTTGCTTAACTTTCATCCCTCCAACCTCTCTCCCGAACAGAACTGGTCATGTGTATGATGGTCACCCATCCAATACCTGACCCAGTGCAGTGTTGCTTAACTTTTATCCCTCCAACCTCTCTCCCAAACAGAACTGGTCATGTGTATGATGGTCACCCATCCAATACCTGACCCAGTGCAGTGTTGCTTAACTTTCATCCCTCCAACCTCTCTCCCGAACAGAACTGGTCATGTGTGTGATGGTCACCCATCCAATACCTGACCTAGTGCAGTGTTGCTTAACTTTCATCTCTCCAACCTCTCTCCCGAACAGAACTGGTCATGTGTATGATGGTCATCCATCCAATACCTGACCCAGTGCAGTGTTGCTTAACTTTCATCCCTCCAACCTCTCTCCCGAACAGAACTGGTCATGTGTATGATGGTCACCCATCCAATACCTGACCTAGCGCAGTGTTGCTTAACTTTCATCCCTCCAACCTCTCTCCCGAACAGAACTGGGCATGTGTATGATGGTCACCCATCCAATACCTGACCTAGTGCAGTGTTGCTTAACTTTAATCTCTCCAACCTCTCTCCCAAACAGAACTGGTCATGTGTATGATGGTCACCCATCCAATACCTGACCCAGCGCAGTGTTGCTTAACTTTCATCCCTCCAACCTCTCTCCCGAACAGAACTGGTCATGTGTATGATGGTCACCCATCCAATACCTGACCCAGCGCAGTGTTGCTTAACTTGCATCCCTCCAACCTCTCTCCTGAACAGAACTGGTCATGTGTATGATGGTCACCCATCCAATACCTGACCCAGCGCAGTGTTGCTTAACTTTCATCCCTCCAACCTCTCTTCCTAACAGAACTGGTCATGTGTATGATGGTCACCTATCCAATACCTGACCCAGCGCAGTGTTGCTTAACTTGCATCCCTCCAACCTCTCTCCCGAACAGAACTGGTCATGTGTTTGATGGTCACCCTTTTCACATTTTGTTTGACTTTCTTTGTTTTATCTTTCGACGAGCTAAAATCCTGTACACTGCTGATTCACGATCTAATCACGAATGAAGCTTTAAATAACTTTGACCGCTTTCAATCACATTTGACATATTGGCATACCTCTCTGCGGAGAGGGTCACATATTTCTCAGCGAATTTTTACCACACAAAGGACAGGTATGTGATTAGGTAATAGTTGGGGTACGCATTAAACGTTGTTCAGCTATTTATAGAAAATAACTGCCTCGTTTAGGTAGACCTTTTGTCTATGTATATTGTATATTAATCACCACTCAATTAGATATGTGTGCCGTCGGTATCGAATTTTTATGCAAACTAACAAAATGCTACACGATCAAATAAATGCACTAGATTAGGAAAGTGAGCAAGAAAACTCAACAAATATTCACTTATCTTAGGCTTCGAGCCTTTTTCAGAGCTACCAAAAGTATTTTGAGAAATGGAATTCCTAATTTTCATATTTTTATCTTTAATTGACGGATTTTTAGGAGATTTGACGCAGTCTTTATAAATTTTAAAGACCGTTGACAATGACATTGCACACTACGATTCTAATAAAATCTAGCGCTATGCTCTTGTAATTATAAAGATCAACCGCATAAAACACTGCTATTAAAACGCCATCATTTATGTACCTAGCGAGCTATCCATCTATGCATGCAACTGGGTAAGTAGCTAGGGTACACATATATTTACCAAACTATAATTATTTTGTGAAATTGTACGGTAAATCAATTTGTTTCGTGCGTGCAAGGAAAATTTGAGCCGAGGAATATGTTTTCTCTTGAATGTGTTCATATTTTCCGAGCAGTTCGGCTAAGTACCACTGCATGCAGCCAGGTGGCATCGTTCAATTAGCAGGTAGTTCACTTCCCGCCAACACGCACCAACCGTTTACTGGCTGTTTTTAGCGGGGCTAGGGCATTCGTTTCTGAACTCTCCGACGAGAACGTTGTGCTGTCTTCTCGTCTCTTGGCCAAGACAACTCTGTGGAAGATCAACTTGCTTGCTGTTGACTCGAAATGTCTCTCAAATTATTTCGGTAACTTGACATTTTAAGTTTTTTACAATTCAACTAAATAATTCAACCGTCGCAGCTCGACTCTCGGTCGCCACATTCGTGTACATTAATGTTATTAGTATGAATTAGAATCTACCCGAGGACATTTAACCCAGCATTTTTAATTATAAATAATCTATTCGGCTTTAAACTTAAACAGCAGAGAAAATACGGGGATGCAATATCCGAGGCGCTATTACAATCATTATTAGATTTACTGCTATCGTTTATTTCAATATCCACTTCATTTTGACATTATTTTTGCAATAAACTTCAAAACGCTGTTGTAGCTTTGCTGAACGAATGGCGTACAATTGCACTTGTTGCAGGCAACGAGGAGTCGTGGTTAGAATGTGTTCAATTGTCTAATAATGGCGTCTGTTTTTCAGACATGGGACGCCTTCAACACGAGAGCAGCAACATGGACGAACATTGACCGCCCATGAAAGACAAGATGGAGTCGTCGCTTCATTGTTTGGGTGAGTTTTTCAATGCTTTGTCATTCTTCTTCATTTCGTAAAACCTGCTACAAACATTGCTTGTATATTCCTCACGTGTTGGCTAGTTTATTTAATTACTGGTTACCTGCGTTTCTTTCTTCAAAAGATTAGACCTTTATACAATCGTTTAGTCAATCCGATCTCCACCTGTCGCTAGAGTTGCTCTAACCAATTGAGCTACTTGGACACTGGCTTTTTGAGATGATTTTCGTGTATTTGAAGAGAATGACGGATCTCCAAGGAGTAGAACCATGAGGCTGTGAATACTCGCAGTCACTCTGATTCTAGTGACGCTATATCACGTCACAACCTGTCAAACTCGAGTAACTTCAATTTGACGTTGGACGCGTTTTATTTAGTTAAAATATTATTTAACTTGCATCAATTTTGAGACGGCTATAGAGTTCATAATAAGAAAAAAGCATTTTTTTGCTTCATAAAGAACTTCCCTCCCTTGCCGTGAAGTTTTTCCCCAAGTTACTTGTTTTTGAGAGTGCAAACGTTCAGTTTGTTTCGATGCTTGGTTTTAAAAAACAACAATTCGTCACGTAATGCCAAACCTTAAGCATCATCCCGGGCTTACTATCTGTTTCAACAGATTTGATTTCTTATTTCAATTGAACACACGACCTTGTATCTTTTACCATCGTAAGGAAACATAGCACCTAAAAGCCAAGACTTGGACCCGATTTTTGGAAAGGTTTATTTCAATTGAGAACTCTCGTTCCATGAATTGAGATTCCATCATCCTTCATCACCTGTTGCCTTGCTCTCCAGTACTTTGCCAGTCTCCTCCTTGTTTGTATCGTTGAGGTAGTCCGAGACCCAGCGTGCTTTTTTGTCATGATTTAGTCACATTTCAATTCCTGGGGCTGCCCCAATCGACCACTGAATTTGACAAAATTTAAATTGTGTTTTCTCCTTTCATATTGCCGAACAACATTTCACGATTGCATATGTTTTATTGTTAGAAACACTAAAAACCTTTCAGAAATTGGTGATCTTGGTCCTTGAAGATTCGTCGTTCTCATTAAATTCACTAAAATCCTCTCCAAAGTAAGTCTCCTGTTCAAGTAGCTCAATTGGGTAGAGCAACACCCGCGACAGGTGGAGATCGGGGTCCAAGTAGCTCAATTGGTTAGAGCAACACCCGCAACAGGTGGAGATCGGGGTCCAAGTAGCTCAATTGGTTAGAGCAACACCCGCGACAGGTGGAGATCGGGGTCCAAGTAGTTCAATTGGTTAGAGCAACACCCGCGACAGGTGGAGATCGGGGTCCAAGTAGCTCAATTGGTTAGAGCAACACCCGCGACAGGTGGAGATCGGGGTCCAAGTAGCTCAATTGGTTAGAACAACACCCGCGACAGGTGGAGATCGGGGTCCAAGTAGCTCAATTGGTTAGAGCAACACCCGCGACAGGTGGAGATCGGGGTCCAAGTAGCTCAATTGGTTAGAGCAACACCCGCGACAGGTAGAGATCGGGGTCCAAGTAGCTCAATTGGTTAGAGCAACACCCGCGACAGGTGGAGATCGGGGTCCAAGTAGTTCAATTGGTTAGAGCAATACTCGTGACAGGTGGAGATCGGGGTCCAAGTAGCTCAATTGGTTAGAGAAACACCCGCGACCTAGGTGGAGATCGGGGTCCAAGTAGCTCAATTGGTTAGAGCAACACCCGTGACAGGTGGAGATCGGGGTCCAAGTAGTTCAATTGGTTAGAGCAATACTCGTGACAGGTGGAGAACGAGATTCCAGTCCTCGTTGAATCATCTATATTTTAGAGGGTATTTGTGTTCTTAATAAAAAAAATACTTTGCCCATCGCAAGCATTGAGTCACCGAGGTTGAATGGATGTGGATAGAATCAGAGTGACTGTGACCATGCACGGCCTTTTGGTCATTCACCCGTCATTCGTATTCGACGCTTTAAAATCCACCCGAAAAGCTCTTGTCCTATTAGCTCACTTGGATGTTTGAGCAAAACCATGACTGGACGGACCGGGTTCGAGACCCCGACTAGCCACTAATTTATGGTGGGTTAATTATGTTCCTAACAATAAACTACCCTAGTAATTGCGAGCGATTGCATCAATTTAAAATTCAACAATGAAATTAAAACTGAAGCTGGTTATTGATTCGAGTATATCTCTGTTCGTTGCAGGCCCCGCCGAGATTGAGTCTACTTCGACGCCGAGACTTCGACGCCGAGACTCGCCCGCGGTTCTCGTCGTCATCGGAATCGCTACACGGTCGCGTAATCTGTTACCTCGGCCGGCCGGGATGTTTGCGTTCTACGTCAGCTAAGTGGTCTTGGGTTAGCGCTACAAGGCCTCACACAAACAAACACACAAACACACAACCAGTTAGGCAACAGGTATCTACAGGTAGCAGTCATCCACGAGCCAACGGGTCCACGAGCCGACGAGTCTTCATCTTCTGCATGGCATGTGGGCACCGCATGATGCACACTCCACTCGAAGCGCTAATCCTACGACCTCTTTCCTCAGCGTTCATTACGATTTCGCTTCGGTACCGTGATTAGTCTTGCGTTTTTACCGCGTTTATTCTGCGTTTATTCTGCGTTTTTGATGCGTTTATTCTGCGTTTATTCTGCGTTTTTGATGCGTTTTTGATGCGTTTATTCTGCGTTTATTCTGCGTTTTTGATGCGTTTTTACTGCGTTTATTCTGCGTTTATTCTGCGTTTTTGATGCGTTTTTACTGCGTTTATTCTGCGTTTATTCTGCGTTTATTCTGCGTTTATTCTGCGTTTTTACTGCGTTTATTCTGCGTTTATTCTGCGTTTATTCTGCGTTTATTCTGCGTTTATTCTGCGTTTTTACTGCGTTTATTCTGCGTTTACTCTGCGTTTTTACTGCGTTTATTCTGCGTTTACTCTGCGTTTATTCTGCGTTTACTCTGCGATTTTACTGCGTTTATTCTGCGTTTTTGATGCGATTATTCTGCGTTTTTACTGCGTTTATTCTGCGTTTACTCTGCGATTTTACTGCGTTTTTACTGCGTTTATGCTGCCGGCCCGTATAGCTGGCACGATCTGAACTGGAGGAATCGTGGTGGGAACGAGAGTTTGGAATCAGGAACTGTTGTGATTGTCAAGTGTGAGATTGTAACAAATGTTGTGGCTTTAAATGTTCCTGTTTGTGTCAATGTTTGTGTTAATGTTTATAAATGTACCTGTTCGCGACTATGTTTTTGATTTTGTACCTGACTGTACTAATTGCGTTTGATGTTATTTCTACTTGCTTTTCTCTATCACTAACTTATGTCCATGTTTAATCCACGTCACAGGAACCTAATGACGGACACCTTCATCTTTCAGCGTCTAATAATCAACTGCCAGGCAATAACACAGTTTTTTTTTTGATTTCATTGTTGCGAACGTAAAGTCCGCAGTCTGACAGCGGAGTCTTCAAGTTGCAACGTGAACAATGCTACCAACTCGACTGGCCAATTGTTGCATCAACTCCATGGCTACCAACTTGATCATCATCTCGGCAACAAAGATGGAACGCAGTTAAGAAGAGGGTTCTGGTTCGACTCCCAGTACCTGGCCAGTCGCCGTGGCAACAAAGATGGAACGCAGTTTAGAAGAGGGTTCTGGTTCGACTCCCAGTACCTGGCCAGTCGCCGTGGCAACAAAGATGGAACGCAGTTAAGAAGAGGGTTCTGGTTCGACTCCCAGTACCTGGCCAGTCGCCGTGGCAACAAAGATGGAACGCAGTTAAGAAGAGGGTTCTGGTTCGACTCCCAGTACCTGGCCAGTCGCCGTGGCAACAAAGATGGAACGCAGTTTAGAAGAGGGTTCTGGTTCGACTCCCAGTACCTGGCCAGTCGCCGTGGCAACAAAGATGGAACGCAGTTAAGAAGAGGGTTCTGGTTCGACTCCCAGTACCTGGCCAGTCGCCGTGGCAACAAAGATGGAACGCAGTTAAGAAGAGGGTTCTGGTTCGACTCCCAGTACCTGGCCAGTCGCCGTGGCAACAAAGATGGAACGCAGTTAAGAAGAGGGTTCTGGTTCGACTCCCAGTACCTGGCCAGTCGCCGTGGCAACAAAGATGGAACGCAGTTTAGAAGAGGGTTCTGGTTCGACTCCCAGTACCTGGCCAGTCGCCGTGGCAACAAAGATGGAACGCAGTTTAGAAGAGGGTTCTGGTTCGACTCCCAGTACCTGGCCAGTCGCCGTGGCAACAAAGATGGAACGCAGTTAAGAAGAGGGTTCTGGTTCGACTCCCAGTACCTGGCCAGTCGCCGTGGCAACAAAGGTGAGCCAACAAATAAATATTACAAATTATTTAACAAGTTGAGTAGAGACCGATGAATCGTCGACTCTTGACTAGATTAACATAATAACTGTCAAACATGGTGCATATCTGCGCCCAATGAAATTTTTCCGCATAAAGTTTGTTTCATTTAAGTCCTTTGATTCCCAGCTGACCGCGAGGCTACAGAATCGGCGCCCGTAACTCTTCGTCTCCCGAGACCCTGGTTAAGAATGAAGATGGATACGCTGCTCGACTGACCAATGGTAAGCCAGGATTCGATCAGCATTTTCCACAATAAATCCCCTGCAAAGAATCGTTTCTTCCAACTTTCCTTGCACTAAACGAGTCCGTCCATCGTTTGCTTGTTTAAATGTCGCATCTCCCCGTCCCAGTGGCGTTGCCAACTGCTGGTACTCGTGACTAACGTATTTTTTGTTTTGTCTGCAGTTTTTGGTCACGATCAAGGAAAGTGATCGTGAAGACATCGAGGAACCAGAGCGATACGACTTCCCTCCGACAAGAGACTTACGATGGAATGTGCCAGACAACTAAACTAGAGGTATGCTTTGAACCATCTTACTTCAGTAGTACTGCATGGATGTCAAGCTCCCTGCTCCAAACTAAAGCTTTCATTGCAAGATGACATTTCATTTCAAAATGCTAACAATTAGAAATAAACTGATAGCGTGCACAACTACCCTCTCAAAGAATCTGTTCCAATTCGTGAAATCGACCCCCAGCCTCTTTAACTCACGTGGTACATACTTGAACTTCACCTAAAAAAGTTGTTGCTAGCGACCGTCTAGCGGAAACTAATTGAATGTGTCGACTAATCCGCGGCCTTCCTTTTCACGCAGGTTTCTACTCAAGCCTTGGTTTACATGGAACGTTGTCCGCGATCTGATTGCTGGTCGTGGTGGGACAGAATCCGATCTCCTACCTGCGTCATCGAGACGTCGCTACTGCAGCGTCGATAGATGTAAGTTGCCACGAGCCTTCACATACAAGAATGTACCAAGAATGGAGCATATGCGCAAGCTTTATCCAAGTTATTTATCCAAGTTCTCGAGTCCAAGAGAAAATAGTTCTGTTTGCCAGCTCTGCACTTTATCACCGCATTTTACAATGTCAATGAAGCAGTGCAATGCTAGCAATAACTACTTCATGATCCCCTAACCATTGAAGAAGTAACTAGTACAAGTTACGAAAAGTCGGGAAATTTAATTGTCCTTTACTTAGCATTCAAAACCCATTTCAAATAGTTTTTGTTAAAAAAAAGCTAATGTTGCGTTTCGTTCAAAAATTGGATTTGCACTTTGTCCCAAGTAAACGTAGTTGGCCGAAGCACGTCCCCAGAGTTAAGCAACACTGCGCTGAGTCAGGTATTGGATGGGTGACCATCATACACATGACCAGTTCTGTTCGGGAGAGAGGTTGGAGGGATGGAAGTTAAGCAACACTGCGCTGAGTCAGGTATTGGATGGGTGACCATCATACGCATGACCAGTTCTGTTCGGGAGAGAGGTTGGAGGGATGAAAGTTAAGCAACACTGCGCTGGGTCAGGTATTGGATGGGTGACCATCATACACATGACCAGTTCTGTTCGGGAGAGAGGTTGGAGGGATGAAAGTTATGCAACACTGCGCTGGGTCAGGTATTGGATGGGTGACCATCATACACATGACCAGTTCTGTTCGGGAGAGAAGTGGGAGGGATGAAAGTTGAGCAACACTGCGCTGGGTCAGGTATTGGATGGGTGACCATCATACACATGACAAGTTCTGTTCGGGATAGAGGTTGGAGGGATGAAAGTTAAGCAACACTGCGCTGGGTCAGGTATTGGATGGGTGACCATCATACACATGACCAGTTCTGTTCGGGGGAGAGGTTGGAGGGATGAAAGTTAAGCAACACTGCGCTGGGTCAGGTATTGGATGGGTGACCATCATACACATGACCAGTTCTGTTCGGGAGAGAGGTTGGAGGGATGAAAGTTATGCAACACTGCGCTGGGTCAGGTATTGGATGGGTGACCATTATACACATGACCAGTTCTGTTCGGGAGAGAAGTGGGAGGGATGAAAGTTAAGCAACACTGCGCTGGGTCAGGTATTGGATGGGTGACCATCATACACATGACCAGTTCTGTTCGGGGGAGAGGTTGGAGGGATGAAAGTTAAGCAACACTGCGCTGGGTCAGGTATTGGATGGGTGACCATCATACACATGACCAGTTCTGTTCGGGATAGAGGTTGGAGGGATGAAAGTTAAGCAACACTGCGCTGGGTCAGGTATTGGATGGGTGACCATCATACACATGACCAGTTCTGTTCGGGGGAGAGGTTGGAGGGATGAAAGTTAAGCAACACTGCGCTGGGTCAGGTATTGGATGGGTGACCATCATACACATGACCAGTTCTGTTCGGGTGAGAGGTTGGAGGGATGAAAGTTAAGCAACACTGTGCTGAGTCAGGTATTGGATGGATGACCATCATACACATGACCAGTTCTGTTCGGGAGAGAGGTTGGAGGGATGAAAGTTAGTACAGCAACTTCACTCGCCTTGCTTATCAACCTCTCGACAGCATGGATTTGTGGAGGAATCCTGTTGTTCGCGTTGTACCGTCCTTCGGAAGGGACGTGATGCCGGTGGTCCTCTTGGTCTTCGACAGAAGTAGGCTACGTGCCGGCACCGGGTTTACCCTCCTCCCTTCTAGGCTAGGCTAGGTTAGGTTCATCATCATCCGCTCATTCACCGACGCCATTAGACCAGTGCCACATGGCCAGTTGTATAACAGTGCTAAGTTAAACACCACAAATAATAATAAGTGGCACATACTTGGAATTGACCTCGAAAAGTTTTCGCTAGCGACCGTCTAGCGGAAACTAATTGAATGTGTCGACTAATCCGCGGCCTTCCTTTTCACGCAGGTTTCCACTCAAGCCTTGGTTTACATGGAACGTTGTCCGCGATCTGATTGCTGGTCGCGGTGGGACTGAATCCGATCTCCTACCTGCGTCATCGAGACGTCGCTACTGCAGCGTCGATAGATGTAAGTTGCCACGAGCCTTCACAGACATCTGATAATATATGACTGATACACTTACCGCAATGGTAAACGCACTCTATTGACAGATCCCAACAATGCTGGCACAAATATATTATGTTAATCCTTCGTCCCCAACAATGAAATATCAGCGCAAGCTTTATCCAAGTTCTCAAGTCCACAAGAAAATAGTTCTTTGTTTGCCAGTTCTTCACTTTTTCCACACATTTTCCACATTCAATGAAGCAGTGCAATGTTAGCAAAAACTAGTTCTTGATCTCCACAACAGTTTGTTTGCATTTTGCACTGACTTTCGACCCGTCGTGAACACTAGAAAACAGCTGACAAAACTAAACCCAATCAAAGGTTCATGACAAGTAAAATAAAGCCCATGTTTCATTTCGTTCAAAAGCTGGATTTGCACTTTTCCCCGAGTAAACGTCGCTGTCTGGACCTTTTTTTACTGAGTGCAAGAGTCGTCATGTACCTGGCAATGAATCTAATGTCACTTTATTCTGTTGTCTTCAGATGAACTCCACGAGTCGCTGCTGGAAGCCGATGCATCTTGGCTTCCTCCGACGAGACCTTGCTTCAAGCCCTGGAAATTGTAGCAAGAACGCTCTGTGAGAGTTTTATCAGGTGTCTGAGGAAACATGGGGCAACTTTTGTTAGATAGATAACATATTTAATTGCTAGCTTTGTGGGGCTTAACGTCACGTCAGTTCAGAGGCTGTTCAAGTCTCGAGTTCGGGAAATATTCATAATTCTTGATTCATTTGTGTGACATGAGAGAAGTTGAGGAAAATTTGGGGACAAGGCCATTGTTGTTAGACTTCCTGTCCAAGTTTTGAATTGTTGTAGGTTCTTGCTAGAGGCTGTTTCGTTTTTCACGGTTAGATTGGTTCGGTACCGAACCGTAGTAGGTTTGTTAGGTTGGTTAGGTTTGTTAGGTTTGTTAGATTTGTTAGATTTGTTAGATTTGTTAGGTTTTGGTGTAGAATGGTCGTTTCTTTGTCGCTTTGTCCATCGTTGAGGGTCGCTGGAATTAGGTTAATTTGATCTTCTAGTTTTCATGTCCAATTTTTTTTGTCTTCTCTCATGTTGTGTTTTTTTATCTTAGTTTGCCTTACGCCTAGAATATGTAATATTGTGGTCAATTAAGTTAACGTAAAATCATAGCAGATCGAGTCATAAGGGGAGAGTAGAGTTTCCTCAGATGCTTTGAGATTCATGTGACCAAATTTACAAGCCATAGGACTTTATCGCTCGCCTGCATAATGTTCCTGTTTGCACCCGTGAGGCCCGCCTCGGACGTTCGTTTTTCATGGTTTTCGCGCGTCTTAAGTTAAGCTAATGCTGGGCGATTGATTATAATCTTCACAAATCACAGATTATGATCGGCCATGACCACTGACCTCACGGAACAAACGCTAGGAAATATCAAATGAATCACTCTCACAGTTAGCAAGATTTACGTAAACACAAACACGTGAATAGTAATTCAGATATTGTTAAACATTTGAATTGTATTTGATGGCGATGTTATTGTCATTATATATATATTGTGTTGTGATATAAAAATTTACAACCCTATAGCCTTTTGATTGGGATCCCTGGATGAAAAGGAATGTCACGAGTTTGCGGTGCTTGTAAAACTGGAATCCCTGTAACTTCCACTTCCAAATTTTCCTTCCGCCTTAAGGTACCTCAGTATGATATTATTATTGTACAAGATTTTTGAGTTCAGCCGGGTTTTCGTTTGATAGTAACGGCCGGTTTAGTTACTCAAGGTAGTAAGGAATCGTATGTGTGTTGGGATGTGGACGCCGTTTAACCCCTGCAGAAAATCCGACCCAAATTTTCCTTCCGCCTTAAGGCACGTCTGTATGTTCTTATTAATGTACAAGATTTTGTAGTTGGACTGGGTTTTCGTCTGGTAATTACAGCAGGTTTAGACATTCACGCTTGTCTGGTAAGTTTCTTATTTTAGTCGTAATTGTGTCCTTTTAGTGCATTCTCAGTATATAAGTCATTTTTATGTCATTTTATGTGATTTATTTAATTTTGTGCATAGATTGAAGTTGTTTTTGTATATCTTTGAATTATTCGCAATATTTTTAATTTCTTTATGTTCGAGTTTGCGCGTATGGTCTTTTTTCCCATGGTCCATTGCTGAGTTCCTGATTGGCTTAGCGGGAATAGTTGTAGCCTCCTAAGGGGTGTTTAAATGTCAGCCATGTTTTATCAGGATGTGCCGCTGGTTGAGCCGGACCCCAACAAGCAGCCCATTGAGATTGTCGAATTGAAACATCTTGTAAAATGATGACAGCATAATGAGGTTTCTTGAGGTAGAAGAAAATTTGAGCCCGTATTTTCTTAATGGGTTTAAAATTATCCACGACACGATTTCTTGTTATCTTGAGTAACTAAACCCGGCTTCAACTACCGAACGAAAATCTATTGATTGAATAATTGATTATTGGGGTTTTGACATCTGGTCATGCAGCACTGGTCTTATGGCGTCGGTGAATGAGTGGATGATGATTAAGATGATGATGAATCTAACCTAGCCAAGAAGGGAGCAAGGGAAACCCGGTGACTGAACGTACCCTACTTCTGTTGAAAAGCTTAGACCACGGGCTCGACGTCCCTTCCGAAGGACGGTACAACGCGAACAACAGGATTCCTCCGCAAATCCATGCTGTCGAGAGGTTGACAAGCAAGGCGAGTGAAGTTGCTGTACTAACTTTCATCCCTCTAACCTCTCTCCCGAACAGAACTGGCCATGTGTATGATGGTCACCCATCCAATACCTGACTCAGCACAGTGTTGCTTAACTTTCATCCCTCCAACCTCTCTCCCGAACAGAACTGGTCATGTGTATGATGGTCACCCATCCAATACCTGACCCAGTGCAGTGTGGCTTAACTTTCATCCCTCCAACATCTCTCCCGAACAGAACTGGTCATGTGTATAATGGTCACCCATCCAATACCTGACCCAGCGCAGTGTTGCTTAACTTTCATCCCTCCAACCTCTCTCCCGAACAGAACTGGTCATGTGTATGATGGTCACCCATCCAATACCTGACCCAGCGCAGTGTTGCTTAACTTTCATCCCTCCAACCTCTCTCCCGAACAGAACTGGTCATGTGTATGATGGTCACCCAACCAATACCTGACCCAGCGCAGTGTTGCTTAACTTTCATCCCTCCAACCTCTCTCCCGAACAGAACTGGTCTTGTGTATGATGGTCACCCATCCAATACCTGACCCAACGCAGTGTTGCTTAACTTTCATCCCTCCAACCTCTCTCCCGAACAGAACTGGTCATGTGTATGATGGTCACCCATCCAATACCTGACCCAGCGCAGTGTTGCTTAACTTTCATCCCTCCAACCTCTCTCCCGAACAGAACTGGTCATGTGTATGATGGTCACCGAGCCATTACTTGACCCAGCGCAGTGTTGCTTAACTTCGATCATCTGACGAGGACCGGTGTTTCCAACACGCCAAACTGTTCGATGGTCACCCATTCAAAACCTGACGCAGCGCAGTGTTGCTTAACTTTCATCCCTCCAACCGCTCTCCCAAACAGAACTGGTCATGTTTTTGATGGTCACCCATCCATTACCTGACCCAACGCAGTGTTGCTTAACTTCGGTGATCCCAGCGAAGAGGCCACCAAAATGTATGAACTGATACTTATTGAGAATGCACCGAGTTCAATATTCTACGGTTGACAATTAAGACCCTGCCCCCCCCCCCCCCCCCCCCTTCACTCCCTTCAATAATTGTGTAATGTTATTAGTTAGAACAGCTGTTCAGCCACTGGACCAACTTGTCTCTGAAAGAACTGTTGCCTCCATGGGGCAGTTCTCAATCCATCATAGCCTTCACCCCCTTCAATAATTGTGTAATGTTATTAGTTAGAACAGCTGTTCAGCCACTGGACCAACTTGTCTCTGAAAGAACTGTTGCCTCCATGGGGCAGTTCTCAATTCATCATAGCCTTCACCCCCTTCAATAATTGTGTAATGTTATTAGTTAGAACAGCTGTTCAGCCACTGGACCAACTTGTCTCTGAAAGAACTGTTGCCTCCATGGGGCAGTTCTCAATTAATCATAGCCTTCACCCCCTTCAATAATTGTGTAATGTTATTAGTTAGAACAGCTGTTCAGCCACTGGACCAACTTGTCTCTGAAAGAACTGTTGCCTCCATGGGGCAGTTCTCAATTCATCATAGCCTTCACCCCCTTCAATAATTGTGTAATGTTATTAGTTAGAACAGCTGTTCAGCCACTGGACCAACTTGTCTCTGAAAGAACTGTTGCCTCCATGGGGCAGTTCTCAATTCATCATAGCCTTCACCCCCTTCAATAATTGTGTAATGTTATTAGTTAGAACAGCTGTTCAGACACTGGACCAACTTGTCTCTGAAAGAACTGTTGCCTCCATGGGGCAGTTCTCAATTCATCGTAGCCTTCACCCCCTTCAATAATTGTGTAATGTTATTAGTTAGAACAGCTGTTCAGCCACTGGACCAACTTGTCTCTGAAAGAACTGTTGCCTCCATGGGGCAGTTCTCAATTAATCATAGCCTTCACCCCCTTCAATAATTGTGTAATGTTATTAGTTAGAACAGCTGTTCAGACACTGGACCAACTTGTCTCTGAAAGAACTGTTGCCTCCATGGGGCAGTTCTCAATTCATCATAGCCTTCACTCCCTTCAATAATTGTGTAATGTTATTAGTTAGAACAGCTGTTCAGCCACTGGACCAACTTTTCTCTGAAAGAACTGTTGCCTCCATGGGGCAGTTCTCAATTCATCATAGCCTTCACTCCCTTCAATAATTGTGTAATGTTATTAGTTAGAACAGCTGTTCAGCCACTGGACCAACTTGTCTCTGAAAGAACTGTTGCCTCCATGGGGCAGTTCTCAATTCATCATAGCCTTCACCCCCTTCAATAATTGTGTAATGTTATTAGTTAGAACAGCTGTTCAGACACTGGACCAACTTGTCTCTGAAAGAACTGTTGCCTCCATGGGGCAGTTCTCAATTCATCATAGCCTTCACCCCCTTCAATAATTGTGTAATGTTATTAGTTAGAACAGCTGTTCAGCCACTGGACCAACTTGTCTCTGAAAGAACTGTTGCCTCCATGGGGCAGTTCTCAATTAATCATAGCCTTCACCCCCTTCAATAATTGTGTAATGTTATTAGTTAGAACAGCTGTTCAGCCACTGGACCAACTTGTCTCTGAAAGAACTGTTGCCTCCATGGGGCAGTTCTCAATTCATCATAGCCTTCACCCCCTTCAATAATTGTGTAATGTTATTAGTTAGAACAGCTGTTCAGCCACTGGACCAACTTGTCTCTGAAAGAACTGTTGCCTCCATGGGGCAGTTCTCAATTCATCATAGCCTTCACCCCCTTCAATAATTGTGTAATGTTATTAGTTAGAACAGCTGTTCAGACACTGGACCAACTTGTCTCTGAAAGAACTGTTGCCTCCATGGGGCAGTTCTCAATTCATCGTAGCCTTCACCCCCTTCAATAATTGTGTAATGTTATTAGTTAGAACAGCTGTTCAGCCACTGGACCAACTTGTCTCTGAAAGAACTGTTGCCTCCATGGGGCAGTTCTCAATTAATCATAGCCTTCACCCCCTTCAATAATTGTGTAATGTTATTAGTTAGAACAGCTGTTCAGACACTGGACCAACTTGTCTCTGAAAGAACTGTTGCCTCCATGGGGCAGTTCTCAATTCATCATAGCCTTCACTCCCTTCAATAATTGTGTAATGTTATTAGTTAGAACAGCTGTTCAGCCACTGGACCAACTTTTCTCTGAAAGAACTGTTGCCTCCATGGGGCAGTTCTCAATTCATCATAGCCTTCACTCCCTTCAATAATTGTGTAATGTTATTAGTTAGAACAGCTGTTCAGCCACTGGACCAACTTGTCTCTGAAAGAACTGTTGCCTCCATGGGGCAGTTCTCAATTCATCATAGCCTTCACCCCCTTCAATAATTGTGTAATGTTATTAGTTAGAACAGCTGTTCAGACACTGGACCAACTTGTCTCTGAAAGAACTGTTGCCTCCATGGGGCAGTTCTCAATTCATCATAGCCTTCACTCCCTTCAATAATTGTTTAATGTTATTAGTTAGAACAGCTGTTCAGCCACTGGACCAACTTGTCTCTGAAAGAACTGTTGCCTCCATGGGGCAGTTCTCAATTCATCATAGCCTTCACCCCCTTCAATAATTGTGTAATGTTATTAGTTAGAACAGCTGTTCAGCCACTGGACCAACTTGTCTCTGAAAGAACTGTTGCCTCCATGGGGCAGTTCTCAATTCATCATAGCCTTCACCCCCTTCAATAATTGTGTAATGTTATTAGTTAGAACAGCTGTTCAGCCACTGGACCAACTTGTCTCTGAAAGAACTGTTGCCTCCATGGGGCAGTTCTCAATTCATCATAGCCTTCACCCCCTTCAATAATTGTGTAATGTTATTAGTTAGAACAGCTGTTCAGCCACTGGACCAACTTGTCTCTGAAAGAACTGTTGCCTCCATGGGGCAGTTCTCAATTCATCATAGCCTTCACCCCCTTCAATAATTGTGTAATGTTATTAGTTAGAACAGCTGTTCAGCCACTGGACCAACTTGTCTCTGAAAGAACTGTTGCCTCCATGGGGCAGTTCTCAATTCATCATAGCCTTCACCCCCTTCAATAATTGTGTAATGTTATTAGTTAGAACAGCTGTTCAGACACTGGACCAACTTGTCTCTGAAAGAACTGTTGCCTCCATGGGGCAGTTCTCAATTCATCATAGCGATCTTCAGGAAAAAAACCATGCATTGTTTTATTGCTGCTTTTAGCCGCAGATAACAAATCGTTAGATTCTTCGATCAACTTTAGACCCCACGGATTAGGTTAGGAAAGCAATTATCTCAAATGTAAGCAATTATGACACTGAAAATTCTGTATTTTTTAATTAAATAATGACTGTCTGTGTTGATCAAATGTATTGATCAAAATCGACAATAATCTTACTATTATTATTATTATTGTTATCAGCTACGTATACAATTTATTTATTGATTTTTAGTGTTTGACGACGCAAGTTATTACAACAGGGTGGGATGTGTAAGAGGGGTCTGGGTCTCGGTGAATGAAAGCATGACCTCCGGGTCATAGCGTGGGCTGATGATTGGTAATATCTGGAGACATTTCATGCAACATTTCATACAAGTTCTGTCCGAGCATTGGCTTCATGGAATGTGTACGAGGCTGGTTCATGAGAGGAGCATAACATGACAGTTTCTTCTCTCTCACTTGCACAACACAGACGGGGCTAGAGTCTGTCTCTGTCTGACCCACATAGATCAGCAAGAGTAGGTAACATCTCCAGTCAACTACCCTCACTTTTAAACCTAGACAAACACACATTAATTCCAGTCATTCGTTCTTGACTTTCATCCCAGGAAACTGTAATGTAACTTGAATCAGAGAGCCATGCATTGCTAGATCTCCTACCGAGCTGATCTGTTGGTCATACCGATGATAGTTCACCGAGTTCAATCACTGCACTAATAGTTAGACATAATAATTAATAATAATTGCTCAATAAAATTAATGTGCTCCCAGAGAGTAAAAGTGAGCAGCGAAGCTTTACACAACTGAAATCACAAAACGCATGTTAGTTTCAAGAGAGAAACGAATGCTGTAAGATCAACGCCAGGCAATGTAAGACCAGAGATTGATATTCTGAATGGTTGTTCGAGTGCACGGGCTTTTAAATGTAATATTATAATAACACCAAGAAATGCAGGCTTCTTTGCTAATCAGAGGTTAACAAATGTATTCCAGGAAATTGAATTCAAGCTGTTCATGTTGATTGACTTGCACTGTTTTGACATCTGTCTATGTGGCACTGGTCTAATGGCGTCGGTGAATGAGTGGATGATGATCAACCTAACCTAGCCTAGAAGGGAGGAGGTGAAACCCGGTGCCGGCACGTAGCCTACTCCTGTCGAAGAGCACCAAGGGGACCACCGGCTTAACGTCCCTTCCGAAGGACGGTACAACGCGAACAACAGGATTCCTCCACAAATCCATGCTGTCGAGAGGTTGATAAGCAAGGCGAGTGAAGTTGCTGTACTAACTTTCATCCCTCCAACCTCTCTCCCGAACAGAACTGGTCATGTGTATGATGGTCACCCATCCAATACCTGACTCAGCGCAGTGTTGCTTAACTTTCATCCCTCCAACCTCTCTCCCGAACAGAACTGGTTATGTGTATGATGGTCACCCATCCAATACCTGACTCAGCGCAGTGTTGCTTAACTTTCATCCCTCCAACCTCTCTCCCAAACAGAACTGGTCATGTGTATGATGGTCACCCATCCAATACCTGACCCAGCGCAGTGTTGCTTAACTTTCATCCCTCCAACCTCTCTCACGAACAGAGCTGGTCATGTGTATGATGGTTACCCATCCAATACCTGACCCAGCGCAGTGTTGCTTAACTTTCATCCCTCCAACCTCTCTCACGAACAGAACTGGTCATGTGTATGATGGTCACCCATGCAATACCTGACCCAGCGCAGTGTTGCTTAACTTAGGTGATTTTATGAGAACCAGTGTTTCCAACACGCCAAACCGTGGGGTGAGTGGATAATAAAGGAATGTTGGTTAGTATTCAACAATTTGATTGGGTAAGAATAAATCAGGAAAGATTTAAAAGTACTACGCGTGAGACGTGGGAGCTGTGGTCAGAGTAGGGGCGGTATGATCCACCCCTCCTCGGGGGACCATGTGCAGAAGTCACAGAGCGCATGTAAGTAGGTCAGTCTGCCAAACATTGGCGAGTGTTGAGGAAGCAAATACGAGTGCTTTTCAAAACAGCGCGGATTTGGTTCTCGCTGATCGGCAGTGCATTTACAGAGAAATAACTCCAAGGGATTACTAATTGTTAATTAAACCGTGAGTAATTGAGACATACAATCTCAAGGAAGGAAGGAAGCAGATCTTGGAGACATGTCGACTAACTACCCGAATACCAACGTATGTTTCAGTGTCAACTGGACTGTTTAGAAGGTATTGCGATTTGATTCGATATTATCCCATATCCCTGAGGTTGGAATGTCACCGACTCGAGGTGTACGAGCAGACCGATCCTAGCAGCGAAGTATGATTTACAACCCGACCAACGATTTGCCAGAGATTTCAAAAACAGCGACCAGAACAGCTGCAGAAAATTCCGAGGCGTTTTGTTGTCATTTGGGGCAGTTTAACTAAGATACTAAAAGAACATTGTCTATGGTCTTTGCTTGAGACTCTAATAAATGTGACGAGACGAGTATGACCGATTTGTTGTGTGACTACAATTTAGATGGGTTACTGAAATTTAAAACAAATACGTACCTTGCCGACGTCGGTTTGTTTTAATCTCGTGATCTCGTGTCAAGTCTGCTAGCAACTGTTATTGCATGTATTGCTTGATTTTGTTACTTTTGATGTTTGGGCAACGATCGAACGGACGATGAATTCCTCTCACGAACTACGACACGAACTGTGATGAGTGGAGATTGGTTGGTGACATCGAGATCAGCTGGACTCTTGGTGAACTTGTCGACCCAGACATTGTCTTGCAAATAAATCTACCAACTCATTTCCACCGCGTCGGTGTCATTCCGTGAGTGATTTCTTTTTGTTCTCTAGCGCTAATTATCAACTAAGATATTATTTACTGTTTATTTGAGTTCACGCTTATACGTGGACAACATTTTGACTCCGTAGTCGCACGTGACTGCAAGAGACAAATGAAGACTTGAGAGTATTTTCTCTGATATTATTAACCCATCTAATTTAATTTCGTTTGATGCCCAACCCATCTCAAGTTTCTCCCATGCAGATATTTGTCATCTAAACATCACCATGAAACCCGACGATATTTTATTACACATATTTTTATTACTCTCCAGTATGACTTTTGACTTGGGTCAAAGAGACGCGACATCTTCCCGCTCTGTTTCCCGCCAATGAACGTGAACTCGTCCTAAAAACATTCGATTAAAATCTTAAAAAATAAGTGTAATCGTTCCTCTAACCGCGATCAACGCCGTCCTGTAAGTTTCACAATTTGTTTTTCTTTGATTTTGCTAATAATTGAACAATCCTGATACTTTAGTTTCGACTCGTGCTATGAAATTATTTTTGCCGGCTCAAGATTGCCTGAAAGCCAGGGCTGGCTAGAACACAATATTCAAATTATTACCCTCATCGATAAATAATTTATAAACTTATACCGGGTGGTACACGTGGGAAACTTGACGATTATATTTATTTTCTATAATAATCTCCACTTTTTTCATCATTCTTTCATTGGCCTTTAATTTTATCGAATTTATTTGTGATTTTCACATTTCAAATATTACTGTGAAGTCGGTCGTCATTGGTTGACATTGTTCTACCATTGGTTTAACGGCACTCGCCGTCCATAGTCTTCGTTAGGCGGGGCACTCGGAAATATTACCTAGCTCCGCCATTTTGAGCCGGGAAACCGTTGAGTGGACGCCTGGTCGACCCGCTAGCTGGGTGATAAGACAACTTGATTTATTGCGTTATAAATGTACAAATCCTGACACAACCAGTTCTGTTTGTGAGATAAAACTCCCAATATAATATTAGTTAATAATTAGAGAGCTACGCACTATTATTAAACCGAATAACTGCAAGATAATTGTGCATTGAAAGTTACTTGGGGGTCGTGCTCAGGGTAGGTATATAGATGGCTTTACTTAGCAACAGGTTTCCAACTGTTATCTCGCCATTTTCACCTAAAACACTTGTTTTATTTAACCACACACTTGATCGAATAAATTGATTCGCTTTTTCGCTCGCCAATAGAAAATCTGTTAGCATAATTTTCCAACATCCAGTTCCCTGTCTCAGCTCTTGGAAAACTTCGGGTGACCTACGAGATTAATTATTTACAACTACATTTTTATAATAGTTTTCTGTTTCATGGCTTTCTTTCCATACATTGTATTGAAAGCAAACTGATCCAGATGATTGCAAGGCTTGTTCACATGTCTGATCCCACATTTCTGCATCATGTTGATTCATTCTTTTTAATTTCATAATGCTACTTTCTGTGATCAAACGTGAATTATTTTTTCAGATTTTTAATTGCTATATTTGGCATTTTACAGAATATCTAAAATCCTTCTGGCCAAATACTGATTTTGTATGGACAATTTTAAATCCATTTTTATAGTTTCAAATTAATTACACGTTTTTCTGCTTGCTAGTAACTAGCAAATAATATTTTCAATAACAATCTCAAGTACCGCTCCTAAATTGTGCCCACTTTGCTCTGTCAGCTCAGCCCAATCCCAGCCTCCCTTGCCGCTATTTCAAATGTCCAGACCAGTTCGACAGCAGCCACAAGCTTTGTAATGTTACAGGTACAAACTTTCCGCTGCCGTCCCATGCGACCATCCAATCCCATCACAATACTTCACAATTAAACTCATCATCATATCGCCCTGAACTTACGTGTGCTGCTACACCGCAGACACATTTCAACAATTTTCCCGCTACTTTTCCAAATTTGGAGATCATATCGACTCTTTGATACTCATAAAAATAAAATGACTTTCACACTTCTAGCAGAACTTGTTTCTCTAAGCCTTCAGGAACTTCAGGAAAGACTAAACGCGCTCCAGGAAGCTTTAACACTGATGTATAATTGCAGATCAGGGAAACTTGGGACAACTGACCGCACACCACGCTTCGCAAGGGATCAGTCGAGTGCCGAGGAGAACAAGTGACTGATATAACAATTGACGTCGGCAAGCCGATACAACGACACCCGAACCTGAACGCAAGGGACCTGCAAACAAAAGCTCCCGTCACTGGAAGGTAAGTTTTGTTAACAAGAATTGATAGCGATCGGTGAATGACCCAGTAAGCACGTGAGCGTCGTCCATTCTCAGCTGTTTAATAACCAATTGTTGCACTTGTCTGCACCTAAGAAGGATACTTGATGGAAACAGATGAGTGCGGCAAGGAGTGGTTTGGAGCCACTGGCTGACGTTGGTCAAGCTTGCAGTTCTGTCAAAATTGTTTTAGCTTAAACCAACGTTTCCACCGCCTTGTCTTGGTCATCTTTCATACTGCGAAAACAGCTGGTAGTCGCAGCTTATAAGCCACCTAGACAGCTTAGGATGAAATCTGATTTTAATTGCAAACGCTTGCAATGCGCGGGGTATTTTATTATTATCAACACAATAACCGTCTCAAAAATTGATGGCCAAATGGGGACTCGAACCTGTCGCGGGTGTTGCTCTGAACCATTGAGCTATCTAAAAACAATCCAGTGTCCAAGTAGCTCAATTGGTTAGAGCAACACCCGCGACAGGTGGAGATCGGGGTTGAGTCTGCGTTTGGGCATCAATTTTTGAGACGGTTATAGTGTTGTTAATAATAAAACACCTTGACAGCTGTTTTCTGTTCAGTACTGGGTGGTCAGGATAAGCGTAAGGTCGAAGCCCAAGCGAGCCTGTGATTGGCCAGTCGTTCATCAGGCTCGAAGACCGAGCAACGCTTGGCGGGATTGGTTACGGTCGTGACATCGGGCGGTGAGGTCTCACATTACCGTGGCGATCGGTGTGTGTAGACCGTTTGTTATTATTATTTGTGGTGTTTAACGACGCACTGTTTTGACAACTGGCCCTGCGGCACTGGTCTAATGGCGTCGGTGAATGAGTGGATGATGATGAGGATGATGATGAACCTAACCTAGCCTAGAAGGGAGGAGGGGAAACCCGGTGCCGGCACGTAGACTACTCCTGTCGAAAAGCACCAAGGGGACCACCGGCTTAACGTCCCTTCCGAAGGACGGTACAACTCGAACAACAGGATTCCTCCACAAATCCATGCTGTCGAGAGGTTGATAAGCAAGGCGAATGAAGTTGCTGTACTAACTTTCATCCCTCCAACCTCTCTCCTGAACAGAACTGGTCATGTGTATGATGCTCACCCATTCAATACCTGACTCAGCGCAGTGTTGCTTAACTTTCATCCCTCCAACCTCTCTACCGAACAGAACTGGTCATGTGTATGATGGTCACCCATTCAATACCTGACCCAGCGCAGTGTTGCTTAACTTTCATCCCTCCAACCTCTCTCCCGAACAGAACTGGTCATGTGTATGATGGTCACCCATTCAATACCTGACACAGCGCAGTGTTGCTTAACTTTGGTGATCTAACGAGAACCGGTGTTTCCAACACGCCAAACCGTTCGGTGTAGACCGTTTGGCTGTCTGCTTTCCGTCGGTCTCGGAAAGGTTCGTTGGTTTGGATTCTCATCGTTAACTCTTCGTTAGGCTTGATATGATTTAGATTTATCTGAATTGTCGCGGCCTTACGACAAAGTTGACGTCGGCTTAGCTCGGTTAAATTGACGCAGTGATGAGGAAGTCTGTCGGAAAGAGGTCACAAACATCACCTTTGCAGAAATCATTGTCGACAATTGTAACACATCTTATGTTGAATTACGCCAAGCTTTTTTTTAGGAAAAAAACAGTTTCATCAGAGCAAAATTCTACACTTTTTTTGTTTGCTTGTAATGTTCTTAAAATTTGTTTGATTAAACACCCTGCTGAAAAATCTTACGTATGATCTTGCAAGATCTTGCCAAGAACTTGCCACGATTGTTTAAGATCTTGCCAAGTTCTTATAAGATTTTTAGAAAAACTATTTGAACTGGGTTTTGAATGCTAAGTAAAGGGCTACTAAATTTCCCGACGTTTCGTAACATATACTAGTTACTTCTTCAGAAGTTTGAGCAGTCCTGACAATTTTCCAATAACAAAAGAACCACATAAAATTATAACAATTACCAAGTTTAAGCTTCCTAAATGCATCCAAACAAAATAATCAGGGTCAATAACTTAAAAACTAATGTATTGTGTATTTGAGTACGTATATTGAGTACGTGATGGCCTGATGTACGTGATGGCCTACGTGATAAGCCTGTTTCGTTCAGTACATCACGTATTTTTGAAGGCTAGCGTTTATGAGTTTTCTAGGCTTATTCTCATTTCTGTCCAGGGCTGGGCCAAAAATTTAGACCTTCACGGATCGAAAGCCCATCACATACTCTAACATCTGTAAAAATTTCAAGGGAGTACCCCCCCCCCCCCTTTCATTTTCCCGCAAATAATTGATAACAAAATTTTGTAAAAGTTAGCCTTTTTTTGTCCAGGGCTGGGCATAAACAATAAGACCATCACGAATCGAAAGCCCATCACGTACTCTATCATCTGTGAAAATTTCAAGGGAGAACCCCCCCTTCATTTTCTCGCAAAAAAATGATAACCAAAATTTTGTAAAAGTTAGCCTTTTTTGTCCAGGGCTGGGCCAAAAATTAAGACCATCACGAATCGAAAGCCCATCACGAACTCTATCATCTGTGAAATTTTTAAGGGAGTACCCCCACTTCATTTTCTCGCAAATAATTGATAACAAAATTTTGGTTAAAGTTAGCCTTTTTTTGTCCAGGGCTGACCCAAAATTTAAGACCATCACTGATCGAAAGCCCATCACGTACTCATTCATCTGTGAAAATTTCAAGGGAGTACCCCCACTTCATTTTCTCGCAAATAATTGATAACAAAATTTTGGTTGAGATTAGCCTTTTTTTGTCCAGAGCTGGGCCAAAAATTTAGACCATCACAGATCGAAATCCTATCACGTGTTCTATTTTCTGTGAAAAATGTAATGTTGTCTTTATTTGCTTTCATGCGTTAAGACCATCACAAATTGCCAAGAAATTGGCAAGATCTTGCAAGATCTTGCAAGATCTTGCTAAGAATTTTCAGCAGGGCAGACAGGTCAGTGTTAAAAATACATTTCAAAATACAATATAATACTTAAAAATACATATGGAGATACATAGGATACCCACATAGGTATGACTTAGCTACCAAGTCACCGAAGTTAAACAACACTGCGCTGGGTCAGGTATTGAATGGGTGACCATCATACACGTGACCAGTTCTGTTCGGGAGAGAGGTTGGAGGGATGAAAGTTAAGCAACACTGCGCTGAATCAGGTATTGGATGTGTGACCATTATACACATGACCAGTTCTGTTCGGGAGAGAGGTTGGAGGGATGAAAGTTAAGCAACACTGCGCTGGGTCAGGTATTGGATGGGTGACCATCATACACATGACCAGTTCTGTTAGGGAGAGAGGTTGGAGGGATGAAAGTTAAGCAACACTGCGCTGAATCAGGTATTGGATGGGTGACCATCATACACATGACCAGTTCTGTTCGGGAGAGAGGTTGGAGGGATGAAAGTTAAGCAACAATGCGCTGAATCAGGTATTGGATGGGTGACCATCATACACATGACCAGTTCTGTTCGGGAGAGAGGTTGGAGGGATGAAAGTTAAGCAACACTGCGCTGGGTCAGGTTTTGGATGTGTGACCATCATACACATGACCAGTTCTGTTAGGGAGAGAGGTTGGAGGGATGAAAGTTAAGCAACACTGCGCTGAGTCAGGTATTGGACGGGTGTCCATCATACACATGACCAGTTCTGTTCGGGAGAGAGGTTGGAGGGATGAAAGTTAAGCAACACTGCGCTGGGTCAGATATTGGATGGGTGACCATCATACACATGACCAGTTCTGTTCGGGAGAGAGGTTGGAGGGATGGAAGTTAAGCAACACTGCGCTGAGTCAGGTTTTGGATGTGTGACCATCATACACATGACCAGTTCTGTTCGGGAGAGAGGTTGGAGGGATGAAAGTTAAGCAACACTGCGCTGGGTCAGGTATTGGATGGGTGACCATCATACACATGACCACTTCTGTTCGGGAGAGAGGTTGGAGGGATGAAAGTTAAGCAGCACTGCGCTGGGTCAGGTATTGGATGGGTGACCATCATACACATGACCAGTTCTGTTCGGGAGAGAGGTTGGAGGGATGAAAGTTAAGCAACACTGCGCTAGGTCAGGTATTGGATGGGTGACCATACACATGACCAGTTCTGTTCGGGAGAGACGTTGGAGGGATGAAAGTTAAGGAACACTGCGCTGGGTCGGGTATTGAATGGTTGCCTATCATGCACATGACCAGTTCTGTTCGTGAAAGAGGCTAGAGGGATGAAAGTTAGTTCAGCAACTTCACTCGCCTTGCTTATCAACCTCTCGAAAGCATGGATTTGTGGAGGAATCCTGTTGTTCGCGTTGTACCGTCCTTCGGAAGGGACGTTAAGCCGGTGGTCCCCTTGGTGCTATTCGACAGGAGTAGGCTACGAGCCGGCACCGGGTTTCCCCTCCTCCCTCCTAGGCTAGGTTAGGTTCATCATCATCCACTCATTCACCGACGCCATTAGACCAGTGCCACATAGACAGATGTCAAAACAGTGCAAGTCAATCAACATGAACAGCTTTAATTCAATTTCCTGGAATACATTTGTTAACCTCTGATTAGCAAAGAAGCCTGCATTTCTTGGTGTTATTATAATATTACATTTAAAAGCCCGTGCACTCGAACAACCATTCAGAATATCAATCTCTGGTCTTACAAAGTATGAGCTGAACACTAGATACTTGTCTTGCTTTAAAGGGAGGTTGACATTATCTTGCCGCGGACTCTAACGCAGCATCTTAACTTCCTCAGACTCCTGCTGGATGGACCAACCTCAACGCAACCTTCTCGACCAATCGCTATGCGACGGGCACTACGCTTCAAGTCAAGATGGCTTATTGAAGAAAGCTTCCTGTCACTGCCACCAGGATGAGGTGTTCACAGGGGCATGCAGTCAACGGTAGGCAGTGCCAACCCAGACATTTTCAATACATTCAACTGGCTATTTATTTTTTCAATTTTTCTATTTCCTAACCAAATTCATTTATTTCATCGCAGGCTGCTTCTGCCTGCGATGAAATGCTTAGCCACTCGATATTTAGAATCAAGTTGCCTATGACTTTACTCAACAATTCAATAAAAACTATAAAATACACAAGTGACTTACGGGCTCAGGATCAAACGTTTCTCATGTCAATGAAACTTTCTTGAAGAGTGCTCAAATTCTGTGCCGGGCAAAGCGGGGTAGCGAGTTCAATAGTTTGAATGTAATGAGCATCGCACTAAACAATCGAGACTTCTCGCATATGTTTGTTAATTTGACCGTTGAGTGTGCAGGTTCTAGGTAGAGACAGAACCTTAATGTTAAACCGTTGAGTGTGCAGGTTCTAGGTAGAGACAGAACGTTAATGTTAAACCGTTGAGTGTGCAGGTTCTAGGTAGAGACAGAACGTTAATGTTAAACCGTTGGGTGTGCAGGTTCTAGGTAGAGACAGAACGTTAATGTTAAACCGTTGAGTGTGCAGGTTCTAGGTAGAGACAGAACCTTAATGTTAAACCGTTGAGTGTGCAGGTTCTAGGTAGAGACAGAACGTTAATGTTAAACCGTTGAGTGTGCAGGTTCTAGGTAGAGACAGAACGTTAATGTTAAACCGTTGAGTGTGCAGGTTCTAGGTAGAGACAGAACGTTAATGTTAAACCGTTGAGTGTGCAGGTTCTAGGTAGAGACAGAACGTTAATGTTAAACCGTTGAGTGTGCAGGTTCTAGGTAGAGACAGAACCTTAATGTTAAACCGTTGAGTGTGCAGGTTCTAGGTAGAGACAGAAAGTTAATGTTAAACCGTTGAGTGTGCAGGTTCTAGGTAGAGACAGAACGTTAATGTTAAACCGTTGAGTGTAAAGGTTCTAGGTAGAGACAGAACCTTAATGTTAAACCGTTGAGTGTGCAGGTTCTAGGTAGGGACAGAACGTTAATGTTAAACCGTTGAGTGTGCAGGTTCTAGGTAGAGACAGAACCTTAATGTTAAACCGTTGAGTGTGCAGGTTCTAGGTAGAGACAGAACGTTAATGTTAAATCGTTGAGTGTGCAGGTTCTAGGTAGAGACAGAACCTTAATGTTAAACCGTTGAGTGTGCAGGTTCTAGGTAGAGACAGAACGTTAATGTTAAACCGTTGAGTGTGCAGGTTCTAGGTAGAGACAGAACATTTAAGGTTAAACCGTTGTGTGTGCAGGTTCTAGGTAGAGACAGAACGTTAATGTTAAACCGTTGAGTGTGCAGGTTCTAGGAAGAGACAGAACATTTAAGGTTAAACCGTTGTGTGTGCTGGTTCTAGGTAGAGACAGAACGTTAATGTTAAACCGTTGAGTGTGCAGGTTCTAGGTAGAGACAGACAATTAATATTAAACCGTTGTGTGTGCAGGTTCTAGGTAGAGACAGAACGTTAATGTTAAATCGTTGAGTGTGCAGGTTCTAGGTAGAGACAGAACATTAATATTAAACCGTTGAGTGTGCAGGTTCTAGGTAGAGACAGAACGTTAATGTTAAACCCTTGAGTGTGCAGGTTCTAGGTAGAGACAGAACATTAATGTTAAACCGTTGAGTGTGCAGGTTCTAGGTAGAGACAGAACGTTAATGTTAAACCGTTGAGTGCATGCTGGTTCTAGGTAGAGACAGAACGTTAATGTTAAACCGTTGAGTGTGCAGGTTCTAGGCAGAGACAGAACGTTAATGTTAAACCGTTGAGTGTGTAGGTTCTAGGTAGAGACAGAACGTTAATGTTAAACCGTTGAGTGTGCTGGTTCTAGGTAGAGACAGAACGTTAATGTTAAACCGTTGAGTGTGCAGGTTCTAGGTAGAGACAGAACGTTGATGTTAAACCGTTGAGTGTGCTGGTTCTAGGTAGAGACAGAACGTTAATGTTAAACCGTTGAGTGTGCTGGTTCTAGGTAGAGACAGAACGTTAATGTTAAACCGTTGAGTGTGGAGGTTCTAGGTAGAGACAGAACGTTAATGTTAAACCGTTGAGTGTGCTGGTTCTAGGTAGAGACAGAACGTTAATGTTAAACCGTTGAGTGTGCTGGTTCTAGGTAGAGACAGAACGTTAATGTTAAACCGTTGAGTGTGCAGGTTCTAGGTAGAGACAGAACGTTAATGTTAAACCGTTGAGTGTGCAGGTTCTAGGTAGAGACAGAACGTTAATGTTAAACCGTTGAGTGTGCTGGTTCTAGGTAGAGACAGAACGTTAATGTTAAACCGTTGAGTGTGCAGGTTCTAGGTAGAGACAGAACGTTAATGTTAAACCGTTGAGTGTGCTGGTTCTAGGTAGAGACAGAACGTTAATGTTAAACCGTTGAGTGTGCAGGTTCTAGGTAGAGACAGAACGTTAATGTTAAACCGTTGAGTGTGCAGGTTCTAGGTAGAGACAGAACGTTAATGTTAAACCGTTGAGTGTGCAGGTTCTAGGTAGAGACAGAACGTTAATGTTAAACCGTTGAGTGTGGAGGTTCTAGGTAGAGACAGAACGTTAATGTTAAACCGTTGAGTGTGCTGGTTCTAGGTAGAGACAGAACGTTAATGTTAAACCGTTGAGTGTGCTGGTTCTAGGTAGAGACAGAACGTTAATGTTAAACCGTTGAGTGTGCAGGTTCTAGGTAGAGACAGAACGTTAATGTTAAACCGTTGAGTGTGCAGGTTCTAGGTAGAGACAGAACGTTAATGTTAAACCGTTGAGTGTGCTGGTTCTAGGTAGAGACAGAACGTTAATGTTAAACCGTTGAGTGTGCTGGTTCTAGGTAGAGACAGAACGTTAATGTTAAACCGTTGAGTGTGCTGGTTCTAGGTAGAGACAGAACGTTAATGTTAAACCGTTGAGTGTGCAGGTTCTAGGTAGAGACAGAACATTAATGTTAAACCGTTGAGTGTGCAGGTTCTAGGTAGAGACAGAACGTTAATGTTAAACCGTTGAGTGTGCAGGTTCTAGGTAGAGACAGAACGTTAATGTTAAACTGTTGAGTGTGCAGGTTCTAGGTAGAGACAGAACGTTAAGTCAGTCAAATGAGTCAAATGTTGACGACGACGACGACGACGACGACGCCGACGACGACGACGACGAAGACGAAGACGAAGACCGGAAGACCGGAAGACCGGAAGACCGGAAGACCGGAAGACCGGAAGACCGGAAGACGGGAGACTGGAAGACCGGAAGACCGGAAAACGGTAGACGAGAATTAGACGAGAATTAGACGAGAATAAGTCCAGTATTAGACGAGAATATGACGAGATTTGGCGAGATTTAGACGAGATGTGGCGAGATTAAGACGAGATTTGGCGAGATTTAGACGAGATTTGGCGAGATTTAGAGGAGGTTTGGCGAGATTTGGCGAGATTTGGCGAGATTTGGCGAGATTAAGACGAGATTTGGCGAGATTTGGCGTGATTTGGCGAGATTTGTCGAGATTTAGACGAGATTTGGCGAGATTTGGCGAGTTATGGCGAGATTTGGCGAGATTTAGACGAGATGGTGAGATTTGGCGAGATTAAGACGAGATTTGGCGAGATTTGGCGAGATTTGGCGAGATTTGACGAGATTTAGACGAGATTTGGCGAGATTTAGACGAGATTTGGCAAGATATAGACGAGATTTGGCAAGATTTAGACGAGATGGCGAGATTTGGCGAGATGAGCGAGATTTAGACGAGATTTGGCGAGATTTAGACAAGATTTGGTGAGATTTGGCGAGATTTAGACGAGATTTGGCGAGATTTAGACGAGATTTGGCGAGATTTGGTGAGATTTGGCGAGATTTGGCGAGATTTGACGAGATTGAGACGAGATTCGGCGAGATTTAGACGAGATTTGGCAAGATTTGGCGAGATTTAGACGAGATTTGGCGAGATTTGGCGAGATTTAGACGAGATTCGGTAAGATTTGGCGAGATTTGGTGAGATTAAGACGATATTTCAATTTGGCGATATGTGGCGAGATTTAGACGAGATTTTGCGAGATTTGGCGAGATTTGACGAGATTTGGCGAGATTTGGCGAGATTTGGCGAGATTTCGACGAGATTTGGCGAGATTTGGCGAGATTTAGACGAGATTTGGCGAGATTTAGACGAGATTTCGACGAGATTTGGCGAGATTTGGCGAGATTTCGACGAGATTTGGCGAGATTTAGCGAGATTTGGCAAGATTTGGCGAGATTTAGACGAGATTTGGTGAGATTTGGCGAGATTTGGCGAAATTTGACGAGATTTAGACGAGATTTGGCGATATTTAGACGAGATGTAGAAGAGATTTGGCGGGATTTGGCGGGATTTGGCGAGAATTAGACGAGATTTGGCGAGATTTAGACGAGATTTGGCGAGATTTGGCGAGATTTAGACAATATTTGGCGAGATTTAGACGAGATTTGGCGAGATTGGGCGAGATTTAGACGAGATTTGTCGAGATTTAGACGAGAATTGGCGAGATTTGGCGAGATTTAGACGAGATTTGGCGAGATTTGGCGAGATTTAGACGAGATTTAGACGAGATTTGGCGAGATTTGGCGAGATTTAGACAAGACTTAGGCGAGATTTGGCGAGATTTGGCGAGATTTGGCGAGATTTAGACGAGATTTAGACGAGATTTGGCGAGATTTGGCGAGATTTAGACAAGATTTAGGCGAGATTTGGCGAGATTTAGACGAGATTTGGCGAGATTTAGACGAGATTTCGCGAGATTTCGCGAGATTTCGACGAGATTAGGCGAGATTTGGCGAGATTTAGACGAGATTTGGCGAGATCAGCTGACTGGATCCTATGCTCTATTCAGGTTATTTGAGATCAGCTGGCTAGATCCTATGCTCTATCCAGGATATTTGAGATCAGCTGGCTGGATCCTATGCTCTATTCAAGTTATTTGAGATCAGCTGACTGGATCCTATGCTCTATTCAGGTTATTTGAGATCAGCTGGCTGGATCCTATGCTCTATCCAGGTTATTTGAGATCAGCTGGCTGGATACTATGCTCTATTCAAGTTATTTGAGATCAGCTGACTGGATCCTATGCTCTATTCAGGTTATTTGAGATCAGCTGGCTGGATCCTATGCTCTATCCATGTGTGTTCTATCTATCTGCTGACTGTCGCGCTAGAGTGGCTAACTGCTGACTGTCTCGCTAGAGTGGCATATCTGCTGACTGTCTCGCTAGAGTGACTATCTGCTGACTGTCTCGCTAGAGTGACTATCTGCTGACTGTCTCGCTAGAGTGACTATCTGCTGACTGACTCGCTAGAGTGGCTATCTGCTGACTGTCTCGCTAGAGTGGCTATCTGCTGACTGTCTCGCTAGAGTGGCTATCTGCTGACTGTCTCGCTAGAGTGGCTATCTGCTGACTGTCTCGCTAGAGTGGCTATCTGCTGACTGTCTCGCTAGAGTGGCTATCTGCTGACTGTCTCGCTAGAGTGGCTATCTGCTGACTGTCTCGCTAGAGTGGCTATCTGCTGACTGTCTCGCTAGAGTGGCTATCTGCTGACTGTCTCGCTAGAGTGGCTATCTGCTGACTGCCTCGCTAGAGTGACTATCTGCTGACTGTCTCGCTAGAGTGGCTATCTGCTGACTGTCTCGCTAGAGTGGCTATCTGCTGACTGTCTCGCTAGAGGGGCTATCTGCTGACTGTCTCGCTAGAGTGGCTATCTGCTGACTGTCTCGCTAGAGTGGCTATCTGCTGACTGTCTCGCTAGAGTGGCTATCTGCTGACTGTCTCGCTAGAGTGGCTATCTGCTGACTGTCTCGCTAGAGTGTCTATCTGCTGACTGTCTCGCTAGAGTGGCTATCTGCTGACTGTCTCGCTAGAGTGGCTATCTGCTGACTGTCTCGCTAGAGTGGCTATCTGCTGACTGTCTCGCTAGAGTGGCTATCTGCTGACTGTCTCGCTAGAGTGGCTATCTGCTGACTGTCTCGCTAGAGTGGCTATCTGCTGACTGTCTCGCTAGAGTGGCTATCTGCTGACTGTCTCGCTAGAGTGGCTATCTGCTGACTGTCTCGCTAGAGTGGCTATCTGCTGACTGTCTCGCTAGAGTGGCTATCTGCTGACTGTCTCGCTAGAGTGGCTATCTGCTGACTGTCTCGCTAGAGTGGCTATCTGCTGACTGTCTCGCTAGAGTGGCTATCTGCTGACTGTCTCGCTAGAGTGGCTATCTGCTGACTGTCTCGCTAGAGTGGCTATCTGCTGACTGTCTCGCGTGCTCTTCATGTACACAATGTAATGACTGTTTATCGATATATCACGGTTACCTTTTCCCTGAAATATGACACATGACCAGTTCTGTTCAGGAGAGAGGTTGGAGGGATGAAAGTTAAGCAACACTGCGCTGGGTCAGGTATTGGATGGGTGACCATCATTTTATTTTGAATGCGTATTTGAAGACAATGATATTAATTAAATAATAATCTTAATGAGATTTCCCTATTGTGTGACATTGCGGCTTTCGCAGCCAGTGCAGCGGCTATTGCTTTGGAAAAAGTTAGTGAGCAGGGATCCTGGTAGGCAGGTGTTACGTTGGTGCTAGTTAACACTGTGGTCATGAGATCAGTGTAACAACATTGGGTTCAGGAACAAGTGATAGTGACTTTACTATACATAGTATTTCCAGGGACCAAACTGTCAATGATAATGGCCAATCAGATGCAGAAATTGTGGCAACATGAGCACGTGACAGCTTGGGGTAATGTTGCTAGATGGTTGTGAGATCAGCCATATTTTCCTACATGTTGTAATCCTGGGAATGATACAACTTTACCACCATAGAGTTTCTCGGGTCTACCTGTAAACTCGATGCTACCAATTTGTAAACAACTTGAAGACTTTCATTGAATTTTACAAATGAAAGTGACAATATTAACCAAACGGTTGGAAAGCGGTGGTTGTGAAATGTGTTAATCACACTTCTCTCTTAGTTATCTCGACGCCTTGATAACCTCTGCTTCCCGGTCGACCGCGAACTCCCTGCGTCAATGGCGTGACATCTGCATGGCCTTCCAGACCTAAAGTCTAGACAGTCTTTAGTCCCGACAGACGATAATTCTGCTGTTTTTTAGATCCTTGTATCATGGGTTTTCCCTTTTGATATTTCAATGAAAACCAAAAGTTCGGAGGAAAGCAATACGAGGGTTCGACGGGCGGTATCCCGATTTTTACACTGAATTACAAACGTTACGTGGAATTTATCAATGGATTTTATTTAGAAACATAGGTGATGAAAAATTGGAACAGATGACAAGTTTAGTAAATGATACAGTGGTAAAGAATTGAAAAGAGGTATAAAAGTGGTTACAGACAATCACTGAATTTATGCATGAGATTTTACAAGTATATATTATTATCAAGTAACTCACCAGGGGAATGGATTCTTGCAGCGTCGCACTTGCTCAGTTTGAAATCAGACTTTAGTTGAAAAACTAGACTTGTTGGGAAATTGGCAAATTGAATAAGTTTCTGTGTATTTCTATCAATCAGAATTACAAGTCTAAACGTGATTTTACAAGATGTTACTTTTTGACGACGACTGACGTGGAGGTGTTCTTACTGGCTCAGTACTGGCTACTCTCTTGCTACTGCTTTCAAAAACTGGACTATATATACTGGCAAGTGTTCGGCTGCAGTCGACCAAGGGTGGGAACACATATGTTGGAATGCGGATATCTGGAAAACCACCCTTCTTAAGGTAATAAGAAATCACATAGTGCACTCTGGTCTTCATGATAAAGGTGGTGTTCTAGAAAGTCAAGGGTGGCTGTTGACCGTGGTGATTTATATGCTATTGCAGTTAAGACAAGAGATCTCATGTTGCACTCTGGTCTTCATGATAAAGGTGGTGTTCTAGAAAGTCAAGGGTGGCTGTTGACCGTGGTGATTTATATGCTATTGCAGTTAAGACAAGAGATCTCATGTTGCACTCTGGTCTTCATGATAAAGGTGGTGTTCTAGAAAGTCAAGGGTGGCTGTTGACCGTGGTGATTTATATGCTATTGCAGTTAAGACAAGAGATCTCATGTTGCACTCTGGTCTTCATGATAAAGGTGGTGTTCTAGAAAGTCAAGGGTGGCTGTTGACCGTGGTGATTTATATGCTATTGCAGTTAAGACAAGAGATCTCATGTTGCACTCTGGTCTTCATGATAAAGGTGGTGTTCTAGAAAGTCAAGGGTGGCTGTTGACCGTGGTGATTTATATGCTATTGCAGTTAAGACAAGAGATCTCATGTTGCACTCTGGTCTTCATGATAAAGGTGGTGTTCTAGAAAGTCAAGGGTGGCTGTTGACCGTGGTGATTTATATGCTATTGCAGTTAAGACAAGAGATCTCATGTTGCACTCTGGTCTTCATGATAAAGGTGGTGTTCTAGAAAGTCAAGGGTGGCTGTTGACCGTGGTGATTTATATGCTATTGCAGTTAAGACAAGAGATCTCATGTTGCACTAGATGGTCTTCATGATAAAGGTGGTGTTCTAGAAAGTCAAGGGTGGCTGTTGACCGTGGTGATTTATATGCTATTGCAGTTAAGACAAGAGATCTCATGTTGCACTCTGGTCTTTATGATAAAGGTGGTGTTCTAGAAAGTCAAGGGTGGCTGTTGACCGTGGTGATTTATATGCTATTGCAGTTAAGACAAGAGATCTCATGTTGCACTCTGGTCTTCATGATAAAGGTGGTGTTCTAGAAAGTCAAGGGTGGCTGTTGACCGTGGTGATTTATATGCTATTGCAGTTAAGACAAGAGATCTCATGTTGCACTCTGGTCTTCATGATAAAGGTGGTGTTCTAGAAAGTCAAGGGTGGCTGTTGACCGTGGTGATTTATATGCTATTGCAGTTAAGACAAGAGATCTCATGTTGCACTCTGGTCTTCATGATAAAGGTGGTGTTCTAGAAAGTCAAGGGTGGCTGTTGACCGTGGTGATTTATATGCTATTGCAGTTAAGACAAGAGATCTCATGTTGCATTCTGGTCTTCATGATAAAGGTGGTGTTCTAGAAAGTCAAGGGTGGCTGTTGACCGTGGTGATTTATATGCTATTGCAGTTAAGACAAGAGATCACATGTTGTACTCTGGTCTTCATGATAAAGGTGGTGTTCTAGAAGGGCAAGGGTGGATTCCTATGCTAATGAAGTTCAGGGTAGCTAACCATTGTGTTCAGGAATTTGGCCGGTGTACAGGCTCAACAAGGATGCAATCTATGATTGCATGGAGGTGGTTGTGAAATGAGAGTAATCACGAGGATACATTGTGATACACATTTACTTGATAGTTACTCCCTAATTTTTGCTTCAGAATTATATACAGTTGTTAGCTACGCTTTTCATTGATACTGTTCATTTGATGGCTTCATCAGTTTTACAATAAATTGTGCCAAATGCATGAGTTCGTAAAAACATGCATCAACTATAACCGCCTCTAACGTAATCCATAATAAGTAGTTATCTAAAAGCTAAATCACAAAAGTCACACTTGTTTAAATTACTAGTCTTTTGTGATAGTTTAGTAAAATTAGTCAATTTAAAAAAAAAAACTGTCGGCTGAACAAGCGACCAGTTGACATGTTATCTCGATCCGTTGAAAGGAACACAGATTCTTACAGCTTCTTCAGGTGACCCAGACTCAAGGAAATGTACAAAAAACAATTTTTTCAATTTTTTATTTTTCCATTTGATGTTTTAGCTTTTCAAATATATAATTACGGTTATGTAGTATTATTCTTACAATTACAGGATTGTTTTATTTCGATCGATTTGCAATAGCATATCGTGCATGGCATTAATTTTCTGAATATGGTAACCAAGTTTTGTTATTTTTCAATCCTGCTTTGTCATTTTCAATATCAGGCTGAATTTGGCTGAATCAAAATTTAAATAGTTGCGCCAACATTCGTCTGTACCGGCTGTCCTTGTTGAACAGATGTTGATTAAATGTTGGTTCCGATTTGAGTGGTATCAGAGGTGGTATACTTCAGTTTACTTCGATCGTTTTATATGGTTTTGTTTGTGCCATATTTGATAATGCTTTGTTGTTTACGTTTAACGAAGAAGCGAAAGCAAAGCTTTCAGATAAAATCAGTTTTTAAGCCTCAAGATGTTGTAGTGGAAAAGAAGCAAAAGTGGGGTTAAATACGCCTGGTACCAGGCGCTCAATAACGCCTTTTTTAAGTTCGTCAAGACAAAAGTTGGAAGGACACTTTGAAGATTCAGAAATCAGTGAGAATAGTCCAGACAGTGGTAACGAAATTATCAAAATGGAACTTTTGACGGTTGCTCTGCAGAGCTTCGTTGCTTGTCGCGAGTGCCACGACAAATCCTGCATCTCTACAGTGACCAGTGTGCATAATAGTCTTGCATCAAAACTGAAACTTTTTGTGAACGTTGTAAAGCTGAGTTTGCCTTCGATTCATCAGAGAAAAGAGTAATTGCAGCTGCTGGTTAAGCTTTTTTGGTATGATGTGAATACACGTTTGGTTTTTGGTCTACGAAAGATTAGCAAGGAGCGCAAGGCAAGGCAGACTAGAAGAAACTGCAAGCGGCAGCTTGAGGACATGGAAGATAACTTGGACAACCCTTCTTATCGAGCTGGAATCGCTTGCAAAATGAGAAAGTCAAATTTAATTTATTGTTACAGGTGGTACAATTTAGTAATTTAGTGGAATTTATTGGTCAGCAAAACGCGTCAAACATGAAAATACTATGCAAGATCCAAGAAAACTATTGTATTACTTATAATTAGAAGTATGTCTGCTCAAATAAAATAACTTTTTGGTTCTAATACTTTCAGAACATTGCGCTTTTATGGAAAAATAGCAAAAATAGCGTGCTAAAAATAACCACTGCGATTATCTCGGCTCCCAGTTTTGTTGTATTCATTGTACTTTTACTCAGAGTCTGAAAAGCAGCCTCATCATCCCCTCATTCACAGACCTCATTAGATCAGTGCCACATGGCCAATGCAACCATCTTCTGACTTTGTGTTGGTTTGATTCTAGCTTGCAGTGAAGTCTGGAAGGACATAGAGTTGAGCTGTCAACTTCAACTCATCCTACAGATGTGACTCTTGACAGGTAGGTTTCAATATTTCAAGATGCAATACAAAGTGGAAATATATCATCATGGTTTGTTGAGGGGGCAGTGAGGGATGTTACTAATGTGGCATCAAAGAAAATAAAGCCAGACTTAACGGTAATGTATCTCTACATCACAAAACATTCAATTCTGATTTAAATTTGTGCTAATAACTAAATGTTCCTTTGTATTTGTTGCCTACATTCACTTGCTTGATGTTTGCATAATTCCATTGATTTAGAGAATAACAAATGTTGAGCCCAAACCAAGTTTTAACCAAGTTTTAACCAAGTTTTAACCAAGTTTTAACCAAGTTTTAACCAAGTTTTAACCAAGTTTTAACCAAGTTTTAACCAAGTTTTAACCAAGTTTTAACCAAGTTTTAACCAAGTTTTAACCAAGTTTTAACCGATGCACGCCTGTCTTTTCTCAGTGGATACAATGGACATGTCATCAAGCATTGGACAGGCTGAGTTCATCAACCTCACTGCCCTCGGTCGCGATCTTTCTTCGGTGACCAACGTTGTTGAAGATTTACATGCTACTGACTCCGCATGACGTGGTGAGTGTATTCCATTTCTTAGCCGACACATGCGTGGGCATTAAATACAAATAAGCACAACCACAAGCATCTTAAAACTTGGTTATCATATGGGACTGCACACAATTGACATAGCAATAAGCACAAGCATAGCACACAAGGATCTTAAAACTTGGTTATCATATGGGACTGCACACAGTTGACATAGCAATAAGCACAAGCATAGCGCACAAGGATCTTAAAACTTGGTTATCATATGGGACTGCACACAATTGACATAGCAATAAGCACAAGCATAGCACACAAGGATCTTAAAACTTGGTTATCATATGGGACTGCACACAATTGACATAGCAATAAGCACAAGCATAGCACACACGGATCTTAAAACTTGGTTATCATATGGGACTGCACACAATTGACATAGCAATTAGCACAAGCATAGCACACAAGGATCTTAAAACTTGGTTATCATATGGGACTGCACACAATTGACATAGCAATAAGCACAAGCATAGCACACAAGGATCTTAAAACTTGGTTATCATATCGGACTGCACACAATTGACATAGCAATAAGCACAAGCATAGCACACAAGGATCTTAAAACTTGGTTATCATATGGGACTGCACACAATTGACATAGCAATAAGCACAAGCATAGCACACAAGGATCTTAAAACTTGGTTATCATTTGGGACTGCACACAATTGACATAGCAATAAGCACAAGCATAGCACACAAGGATCTTAAAACTTGGTTATCATATGGGACTGCACACAATTGACATAGCAATAAGCACAAGCATAGCATACAAGGATTTTAAAACTTGGTTATCATATGGGACTGCCAGCCCTTGCTAAGTTACGATGCTCAGTCTTATCTTTGCTTGCAGACAACGTTGCTGACCAAGATTGCTTCCTTGTTGCCATTGACAACCTGGTCAGCGCTGATGAAGACCAGGACGATGGTGACGGCGCCGGGAACGATGACCCCGCCGGGAACGATGACCTCACCTCGAAGTCCGACTCGGATTCCAGTCTTCGGTCGCGCTCAGAGGAAGCCGACTCAGATGCATACAAAGCTTTGTTCTTTGATTGAAGTTTGCATCGTTTGGTTTTCATCAGTCAAAATTTGCATGCCAATTTCTCAAGCCCTTTCCAAGACCATGAAACCTTTGCTAAATTATTTAGTTGGTACATTATTTATTTATTTATTAATTTGAAACCCTGGACAATAACAAAGTATCCGTAAAGATTCCATCAGTTGGCTAGCCTGGATCAACAGTAATATTAACACAAGATGTTGGTACATATGTTTGATGATTACAGTTAGACAATGTGAGAATAGCTTTATAAATAGTTAATGTAGTTCTATGTGGGGTGGATCGTGGAGGATTGGTGTTCATCTCAGCAGTAGAAGAGATTATAAAGAAGTTTCAGAGGCTGGAGTCGAAGATTGAATATTTTAAGATGTTAATATTTGTGTTGGAAGATGGTTGTAAATGTTGGTGCATGGATAGAATGGGTTTAGTGTTAGAATTACTGGGATTCTCTAGTCTCTGATATTGTTGCAGTATTTTATTTTGCTGCTGACAGGTCACATGGTAATTATATGGGCTTATAGAATAAGTTTACATATGGCAATGTAAACAGTGATGCAATGGAATGAGTTTTATAAGGTTAATTAGTGTTTTCTTCAGGTAGATTACAGGCTGCTAGGCTTGAGCTGGATTTTAAAACAGTGTTGATCAACAATGTCATTTGTTTGAGTTCACTATTGTTGAAGGTTGCTGCTCTGTGTTTGACACAAGCTTTATATTTTCTTACTCAGTCTTACGGTGCTTGCAGACAACGTTGCTGACCAAGATTGCTTCCTTGTTGCCGTTGACAACCTGGCCAGCGCTGATGAGGACGATGATGACGGCGCCGGGAACGATGACCTCACCTCGAAGTCTGACTTGGATTCCAGTCTTCGGTCGCTCTCAGAGGAAGCCGACTCGGATGCATACAAAGCTTTGTTCTTTGATTGAAGTTTGCATCGGTCTCCATTCGATGGCCAAGTGCTGTTGTTTGCTCCCAGAGGTCAACAGGGTACACAAGCATTCCAAGGAACTGGTGTCATGTGTAGAAATACAAATATTAATACGTTGTCTTATGCAATTCTGGAGTTCTACAAAGTTTTGTTACCTGTCTTCATGTTTGTCCTGAAATCTACTGAGATTTATTTAATTTAATTTATTTATTAGAACCAGATTAATGATATTATTGAAATATTGGTCAAGTGGGTTGTTGACAAATTCTTGTTCAGAGTTAAAGCTGTTTTTTGATAAAAATCTTGTCAGTTCCATTGAAAACCTTGTTTGTCTGACCCTTGACTTGAAAGTGCTTGTAAGTTTATTGAACATTTGTTACTGATTGGTCACGTCATTCCTTCTTGAAATATCATCACAGGTTTCTAAACGCAAGTTGACATTCTTATTTCTCAGTACATCAATAATTGTGTTATAAATATACATGCAGGGTAATGCCTGGATATTATATTTGCTAAACAGAGGCCTGCATGAGTCTTGGTAATAAAACCCCAGACTGGTCGGGTCATAGTTTGTTTGTGCCAGGTGTTGGACTGCTTGATTTTAGAGAGTGAATAGTTTTAATGTATGTGGGGAGTGACCCCAAAGGTCAATGACTTAGTTTAATTGTGAAGGGATATATGCAAAGTATACAGTCGTGATTGAATTGAAATTACAAATGTTTATGGTTCTGTTTACAAGAAAACAACCTTATGCAATTGCAAGATCAGTTTAATTAATATGTTCATCTCATTTTAGCAATTATTTGCACAAGGCATTTTCCTGCCCGAAGACGAAGACGAAGACCGGAAGAAGACGAAGACGAAGACGAAGACGAGGACGAGGACGAGGACGAAGACGAAGACGAAGACGAAGACGAAGACCGGAAGAAGACGAAGACGAAGACGAAGACGAAGACGAAGACGAGGACGAGGACGAAGACGAAGACGATGACGAAGACGAAGACCGGAAGAAGACGAAGACGAAGACGAAGACGAAGACGAAGACGAAGACGAAGACGAGGACGAAGACGAAGACGAAGACGAAGACGAAGAAGTCGAAGACGAAGACAAGGACGAAGACGAGGACGAAGACGAAGACCGGAAGAAGACGAAGACGAAGACGAAGACGAAGACGAAGACGAAGACGAGGACGAGGACGAAGACGAAGACGAAGACGAGGACGAGGACGAGGACGAAGACGAAGACGAGGACGAAGACGAAGACCGAAAGAAGACGAAGACGAAGACGAAGACGATGACGAGGACGAAGACGAAGACGAGGACGAAGACGAAGACGAGGACGAGGACGAAGACGAAGGCGAAGACGAAGACGAGGACGAAGACGAAGGCGAAGACGAAGACGAGGACGAAGACGAAGACGAGGACGAGGACGAGGACGAGGACGAAGACGAAGACGAAGACGAGGACGAGGACGAGGACGAAGACGAGGACGAAGACGAAGACGAAGACGAAGACGAAGACGAAGACGAGGACGAGGACGAAGACGAAGACGAGGACGAGGACGAAGACGAAGACGAAGACGAGGACAAAGACGAAGACGAAGGCGAAGACGAAGACGAGGACGAAGACGAAGGCGAAGACGAAGACGAAGACGAAGACGAGGACGAAGACGAGGACGAAGACGAGGACGAAGACGAAGACGAGGACGAAGACGAGGACGAAGACGAAGACGAAGACGAAGACGAAGACGAAGACGAGGACGAGGACGAGGACGAAGACGAGGACGAAGACGAAGACGAAGACGAGGACGAAGACGAAGACGAAGACGAAGACGAAGACGAGGACGAGGACGAGGACGAAGACGAGGACGAAGACGAAGACGAAGACGAGGACGAGGACGAAGACGAAGACGAAGACGAAGACGAGGACGAAGACGAAGACGAAGACGAGGACGAAGACGAAGACGAAGACGAGGACGAGGACGAAGACGAGGACGAGGACGAAGACGAAGACGACGACGAGGACGAAGACGAAGACGAAGACGAAGACGAGGACGAAGACGAAGACGAGGACGAAGACGAGGACGAGGACGAGGACGAAGACGAGGACGAGGACGAAGACGAAGACGAGGACGAGGACGAAGACGAAGACGAGGACGAAGACGAAGACGAAGACGAGGACAAAGACGAAGACGAGGAAGAAGACGAAGACGAAGACGAAGACGAAGACGAGGACGAAGACGAAGACGAAGACGAGGACGAAGACGAAGACGAAGACGAAGACGAAGACGAGGACGAAGACGAGGACGAAGACGAAGACGAGGACGAAGACGAGGACGAGGACGAAGACGAAGACGAGGACGAAGACGAAGACGAAGACGAGGACGAAGACGAAGACGAAGACGATGACGAGGACGAGGACGAAGACGAGGACGAAGACGAAGACGAAGACGAAGACGAGGACGAGGACGAAGACGAAGACGAAGACGAGGACGAAGACGAAGACGAGGACGAAGACGAAGACCGAAAGAAGACGAAGACGAAGACGAGGACGAGGACGAAGACGAAGACGAAGACGAAGACCGGAAGAAGACGAAGACGAAGACGAAGACGAAGTCGAAGACGAGGACGAGGACGAGGACGAAGACGAAGACGAGGACGAAGACGAAGACGAGGACGAAGACGAAGACCGGAAGAAGACGCAGACGAAGACGAGGACGAAGACGAAGACGAGGACGAAGACGAGGACGAAGACGAGGACGAAGACGAAGACGAGGACGAAGACGAGGACGAAGACGAAGACGAAGACGAAGACGAAGACCGGAAGAAGACGAAGACGAAGACGAAGACGAAGACCGGAAGAAGACGAAGACGAAGACGAAGACGAGGACGAAGACGAAGACGAAGACGAAGACGAAAACGAAGACGAGGACGAAGACGAAGACGAAGACGAGGACGAAGACGAAGACGAAGACGAGGACGAAGACGAAGACGAAGACGAGGACGAGGACGAAGACGAGGACGAAGATGAAGACGAAGACGAGGACGAAGACGAGGACGAAGACGAAGAAGAGGACGAAGACGAAGACGAGGACGAAGACGAGGACGAAGACGAAGACGAAGACGAAGACGAAGACGAAGACGAAGAAGACGAAGACGAAGACAAGGACGAAGACGAGGACGAAGACGAAGACCGGAAGAAGACGAAGACGAAGACGAAGACGAAGACGAAGACGAGGACGAGGACGAAGACGAAGACGAAGACGAGGACGAAGACGAAGACGAGGACGAAGACGAAGGCGAAGACGAAGACGAGGACGAGGACGAGGACGAAGACGAAGACGAAGACGAGGACGAGGACGAAGACGAGGACGAGGACGAAGACGAAGACGAAGACGAAGACCGGAAGAAGACGAAGACGAAGACGAAGACGAAGACGAGGACGAGGACGAAGACGAAGACGAAGACGAAGACGAAGACGAAGACGAAGACGAAGACGAGGACGAGGACGAAGACGAAGACGAAGACGAAGACGAAGACGAAGACGAAGACGAAGACGAAGACGAGGACGAAGACGAAGACGAAGACGAAGACCGGAAGAAGACGAAGACGAAGACGAAGACGAAGACGAAGACGAAGACGAAGACGAAGACGAGGACGAAGACGAGGACGAAGACGAAGACGAAGACGAAGACGAGGACGAAGACGAAGACGAAGACGAAGGCGAAGACGAAGACGAGGACGAAGACGAGGACGAAGACGAGGACGAAGACGAAGACGAAGACAAAGACGAAAACGAAGACGAGGACGAGGACGAAGACGAAGACGAAGACAAAGACGAAAACGAAGACGAGGACGAAGACGAAGACGAAGACGAGGACGAAGACGAAGACGAAGACGAGGACGAAGACGAAGACGAAGACGAGGACGAGGACGAAGACGAGGACGAAGATGAAGACGAAGACGAGGACGAAGACGAGGACGAAGACGAAGAAGAGGACGAAGACGAAGACGAGGACGAAGACGAGGACGAAGACGAAGACGAAGACGAAGACGAAGACGAAGAAGACGAAGACGAAGACAAGGACGAAGACGAGGACGAAGACGAAGACCGGAAGAAGACGAAGACGAAGACGAAGACGAAGACGAGGACGAGGACGAAGACGAAGACGAAGACGAGGACGAAGACGAAGACGAAGACGAGGACGAAGACGAAGACGAAGACGAGGACGAGGACGAAGACGAAGACGAAGACGAGGACGAAGACGAAGACGAGGACGAGGACGAGGACGAAGACAAAGACGATGACGAGGACGAAGACGAAGACGAGGACGAAGACGAAGACGAGGACGAGGACGAAGACGAAGGCGAAGACGAAGACGAGGACGAAGGCGAAGACGAAGACGAGGACGAGGACGAGGACGAAGACGAAGACGAAGACGAGGACGAGGACGAAGACGAGGACGAGGACGAAGACGAAGACGAAGACGAAGACCGGAAGAAGACGAAGACGAAGACGAAGACGAAGACGAGGACGAGGACGAAGACGAAGACGAAGACGAAGACGAAGACGAAGACGAAGACGAAGACGAAGACGAAGACGAAGACGAGGACGAGGACGAAGACGAAGACGAGGACGAAGACGAGGACGAGGACGAAGACGAAGACGAGGACGAAGACGAAGACGAAGACGAGGACGAAGACGAAGACGAAGACGATGACGAGGACGAGGACGAAGACGAGGACGAAGACGAAGACGAAGACGAAGACGAGGACGAGGACGAAGACGAAGACGAAGACGAGGACGAAGACGAAGACGAGGACGAAGACGAAGACGAGGACGAAGACGAAGACCGGAAGAAGACGCAGACGAAGACGAGGACGAAGACGAAGACGAGGACGAAGACGAGGACGAAGACGAGGACGAAGACGAGGACGAAGACGAGGACGAAGACGAGGACGAAGACGAAGACGAGGACGAAGACGAGGACGAAGACGAAGACGAAGACGAAGACGAAGACCGGAAGAAGACGAAGACGAAGACGAAGACGAAGACCGGAAGAAGACGAAGACGAAGACGAAGACGAGGACGAAGACGAAGACGAAGACGAAGACGAAAACGAAGACGAGGACGAAGACGAAGACGAAGACGAGGACGAAGACGAAGACGAAGACGAGGACGAAGACGAAGACGACGACGAGGACGAGGACGAAGACGAGGACGAAGATGAAGACGAAGACGAGGACGAAGACGAAGAAGAGGACGAAGACGAAGACGAGGACGAAGACGAGGACGAAGACGAAGACGAAGACGAAGACGAAGACGAAGAAGACGAAGACGAAGACAAGGACGAAGACGAGGACGAAGACGAAGACCGGAAGAAGACGAAGACGAAGACGAAGACGAAGACGAAGACGAGGACGAGGACGAAGACGAAGACGAGGACGAGGACGAGGACGAGGACGAAGACGAAGACGAGGACGAAGACGAAGACCGAAAGAAGACGAAGACGAAGACAAAGACGATGACGAGGACGAAGACGAAGACGAGGACGAAGACGAAGACGAGGACGAAGACGAAGACGAAGACGAGGACGAAGACGAAGGCGAAGACGAAGACGAGGACGAGGACGAGGACGAAGACGAAGACGAAGACGAGGACGAGGACGAAGACGAGGACGAGGACGAAGACGAAGACGAAGACGAAGACCGGAAGAAGACGAAGACGAAGACGAAGACGAAGACGAGGACGAGGACGAAGACGAAGACGAAGACGAAGACGAAGACGAAGACGAAGACGAAGACGAGGACGAGGACGAAGACGAGGACGAGGACGAAGACGAAGACGAAGACGAAGACGAAGACGAAGACGAAGACGAAGACGAAGACGAAGACGAGGACGAGGACAAAGACGAAGACGAAGACGAAGACGAAGACGAGGACGAAGACGAAGACGAAGACGAAGACGAGGACGAAGACGAAGACGAAGACGAAGACGAGGACGAAGACGAAGACGAAGACGAAGACGAGGACGAAGACGAAGGCGAAGACGAGGACGAAGACGAAGACGAAGACGAAGACGAGGACGAAGACGAAGGCGAAGACGAAGGCGAAGACGAAGACGAGGACGAGGACGAAAACGAAGACGAGGACGAGGACGAAGACGAAGACGAAGACAAAGACGAAAACGAAGACGAGGACGAAGACGAAGACGAAGACGAGGACGAGGACGAAGACGAAGACGAAGACGAGGACGAAGACGAAGACGAAGACGAGGACGAAGACGAAGACGAAGACGAGGACGAGGACGAAGACGAGGACGAAGAAGAAGACGAAGACGAGGACGAAGACGAGGACGAAGACGAAGAAGAGGACGAAGACGAAGACGAGGACGAAGACGAGGACGAAGACGAAGACGAAGACGAAGACGAAGACGAAGACGAAGAAGACGAAGACGAAGACAAGGACGAAGACGAGGACGAAGACGAAGACCGGAAGAAGACGAAGACGAAGACGAAGACGAAGACGAAGACGAAGACGAGGACGAGGACGAAGACGAAGACGAGGACGAGGACGAGTACGAGGACGAAGACGAAGACGAGGACGAAGACGAAGACCGAAAGAAGACGAAGACGAAGACAAAGACGATGACGAGGACGAAGACGAAGACGAGGACGAAGACGAGGACGAGGACGAGGACGAAGACGAAGACGAAGACGAGGACGAGGACGAAGACGAGGACGAGGACGAAGACGAAGACGAAGACGAAGACCGGAAGAAGACGAAGACGAAGACGAAGACGAAGACGAGGACGAAGACGAAGACGAAGACGAAGACGAGGACGAGGACGAGGACGAAGACGAAGACGAGGACGAGGACGAGTACGAGGACGAAGACGAAGACGAGGACGAAGACGAAGACCGAAAGAAGACGAAGACGAAGACAAAGACGATGACGAGGACGAAGACGAAGACGAGGACGAAGACGAGGACGAGGACGAGGACGAAGACGAAGACGAAGACGAGGACGAGGACGAAGACGAGGACGAGGACGAAGACGAAGACGAAGACGAAGACCGAAAGAAGACGAAGACGAAGACAAAGACGATGACGAGGACGAAGACGAAGACGAAGACGAAGACGAGGACGAGGACGAGGACGAAGACGAAGACGAAGACGAGGACGAGGACGAAGACGAGGACGAGGACGAAGACGAAGACGAAGACGAAGACCGGAAGAAGACGAAGACGAAGACGAAGACGAAGACGAGGACGAGGACGAAGACGAAGACGAAGACGAAGACGAAGACGAAGACGAAGACGAAGACGAAGACGAAGACGAAGACGAGGACGAGGACGAAGACGAAGACGAAGACGAAGACCGGAAGAAGACGAAGACGAAGACGAAGACGAAGACGAAGACGAAGACGAAGACGAGGACGAAGACGAAGACGAAGACGAAGACGAAGACGAGGACGAAGACGAAGACGAAGACGACGACGAGGACGAAGACGAAGACGAAGACGAAGGCGAAGACGAAGACGAGGACGAGGACGAAAACGAAGACGAGGACGAGGACGAAGACGAAGACGAAGACAAAGACCGGAAGAAGACGAAGACGAAGACGAAGACGAGGACGAAGACGAAGACGAAGACGAGGACGAAGACGAGGACGAAGACGAAGACGAAGACGAAGACGAAGACGAAGACGAGGACGAAGACGAGGACGAAGACGAGGACGAAGACGAAGACGAAGACGAAGACCGGAAGAAGACGAAGACGAAGACGAAGACGAAGACGAAGACGAAGACGAAGACGAGGACGAAGACGAAGACGAAGACGAGGACGAGGACGAAGACGAAGACGAAGACGAGGACGAAGACGAAGACGAAGACGAGGACGAGGACGAAGACGAAGACGAAGACGAGGACGAAGACGAAGACGAAGACGAGGACGAGGACGAAGACGAAGACGAGGACGAAGACGAAGACGAAGACGAAGACGAGGACGAAGACGAAGACGAAGACGAAGACGAAGACGAGGACGAAGACGAGGACGAGGACGAAGACGAAGACGAGGACGAAGACGAAGACGAGGACGAGGACGAAGACGAAGACGAAGACGAGGACGAAGACGAAGACGAAGACGAAGACGAAGACGAGGACGAAGACGAGGACGAAGACGAAGACGAAGACGAAGACGAGGACGAAGACGAAGACGAAGACGAAGACGAAGACGAAGACGAAGACGAGGACGAAGACGAAGACGAAGACGAGGACGAAGACGAGGACGAAGAGGAAGACGAAGACGAGGACGAAGACGAGGACGAAGACGAAGACAAGGACGAAGACGAGGACGAAGACGAAGACCGGAAGAAGACGAAGACGAAGACGAAGACGAAGACGAAGACGAAGACGAGGACGAGGACGAAGACGAGGACGAGGACGAAGACGAAGACGAAGACGAGGACGAAGACGAAGACCGAAAGAAGACGAAGACGAAGACAAAGACGATGACGAGGACGAAGACGAAGACGAGGACGAAGACGAAGACGAGGACGAGGACGAAGACGAAGGCGAAGACGAAGACGAGGACGAAGGCGAAGACGAAGACGAGGACGAGGACGAGGACGAAGACGAAGACGAAGACGAGGACGAGGACGAAGACGAGGACGAGGACGAAGACGAAGACGAAGACGAAGACGAAGACCGGAAGAAGACGAAGACGAAGACGAAGACGAAGACGAGGACGAGGACGAAGACGAAGACGAAGACGAAGACGAAGACGAAGACGAAGACGAGGACGAGGACGAAGACGAAGACGAAGACGAAGACGAAGACGAAGACGAAGACGAGGACGAAGACGAAGACGAAGACGAAGACGAAGACGAAGACGAAGACGAGGACGAAGACGAAGACGAAGACGAAGACGAGGACGAGGACGAAGACGAAGACGAAGACGAAGACGAAGACGAGGACGAAGACGAGGACGAGGACGAGGACGAAGACGAAGACGAAGACGAAGACCGAAAGAAGACGAAGACGAAGACGAAGACGAAGACGAAGACGAAGACGAGGACGAGGACGAAGACGAAGACAAGGACGAAGACGAGGACGAAGACGAAGACCGGAAGAAGACGAAGACGAAGACGAAGACGAAGACGAAGACGAAGACGAGGACGAGGACGAAGACGAGGACGAGGACGAAGACGAAGACGAAGACGAGGACGAAGACGAAGACCGAAAGAAGACGAAGACGAAGACAAAGACGATGACGAGGACGAAGACGAAGACGAGGACGAAGACGAAGACGAGGACGAGGACGAAGACGAAGGCGAAGACGAAGACGAGGACGAAGGCGAAGACGAAGACGAGGACGAGGACGAGGACGAAGACGAAGACGAAGACGAGGACGAGGACGAAGACGAGGACGAGGACGAAGACGAAGACGAAGACGAAGACCGGAAGAAGACGAAGACGAAGACGAAGACGAAGACGAGGACGAGGACGAAGACGAAGACGAAGACGAAGACGAAGACGAAGACGAAGACGAGGACGAGGACGAAGACGAAGACGAAGACGAAGACGAAGACGAAGACGAAGACGAGGACGAAGACGAAGACGAAGACGAAGACGAAGACGAAGACGAGGACGAAGACGAAGACGAAGACGAAGACGAAGACGAGGACGAGGACGAAGACGAAGACGAAGACGAAGACGAAGACGAGGACGAAGACGAGGACGAAGACGAGGACGAAGACGAAGACGAAGACGAAGACCGGAAGAAGACGAAGACGAAGACGAAGACGAAGACGAAGACGAAGACGAGGACGAGGACGAGGACGAAGACGAAGACGAAGACGAGGACGAAGACGAAGACGAAGACGAGGACGAAGACGAAGACGAAGACGAGGACGAAGACGAAGACGAAGACGAGGACGAGGACGAAGACGAAGACGAGGACGAAGACGAAGACGAAGACGAAGACGAGGACGAAGACGAGGACGAAGACGAAGACGAAGACGAAGAAGAAGACGAGGACGAAGACGAAGACGAAGACGAAGACGAAGACGAGGACGAAGACGAAGACGAAGACGAAGGCGAAGACGAAGACGAGGACGAGGACGAAAACGAAGACGAGGACGAGGACGAAGACGAAGACGAAGACGAAGACCGGAAGAAGACGAAGACGAAGACGAAGACGAGGACGAAGACGAAGACGAAGACGAAGACGAAGACGAAGACGAAGACGAGGACGAGGACGAAGACGAAGACGAAGACGAAGACGAAGACGAGGACGAAGACGAGGACGAAGACGAGGACGAAGACGAAGACGAAGACGAAGACCGGAAGAAGACGAAGACGAAGACGAAGACGAAGACGCAGACGAAGACGAAGACGAGGACGAGGACGAAGACGAAGACGAAGACGAGGACGAAGACGAAGACGAAGACGAAGACGAAGACGAGGACGAAGACGAAGACGAGGACGAAGACGAAGACGAAGACAAAGACGAAAACGAAGACGAGGACGAAGACGAAGACGAAGACGAGGACGAAGACGAAGACGAAGACGAGGACGAAGACGAAGACGAAGACGAGGACGAGGACGAAGACGAGGACGAAGATGAAGACGAAGACGAGGACGAAGACGAGGACGAAGACGAAGAAGAGGACGAAGACGAAGACGAGGACGAAGACGAGGACGAAGACGAAGACGAAGACGAAGACGAAGACGAAGAAGACGAAGACGAAGACAAGGACGAAGACGAGGACGAAGACGAAGACCGGAAGAAGACGAAGACGAAGACGAAGACGAGGACGAGGACGAAGACGAAGACGAAGACGAGGACGAAGACGAAGACGAAGACGAGGACGAAGACGAAGACGAAGACGAGGACGAGGACGAAGACGAAGACGAAGACGAGGACGAAGACGAAGACGAGGACGAGGACGAGGACGAAGACAAAGACGATGACGAGGACGAAGACGAAGACGAGGACGAAGACGAAGACGAGGACGAGGACGAAGACGAAGGCGAAGACGAAGACGAGGACGAAGGCGAAGACGAAGACGAGGACGAGGACGAGGACGAAGACGAAGACGAAGACGAGGACGAGGACGAAGACGAGGACGAGGACGAAGACGAAGACGAAGACCGGAAGAAGACGAAGACGAAGACGAAGACGAAGACGAGGACGAGGACGAAGACGAAGACGAAGACGAAGACGAAGACGAAGACGAAGACGAAGACGAAGACGAAGACGAAGACGAGGACGAGGACGAAGACGAAGACGAGGACGAAGACGAGGACGAGGACGAAGACGAAGACGAGGACGAAGACGAAGACGAAGACGAGGACGAAGACGAAGACGAAGACGATGACGAGGACGAGGACGAAGACGAGGACGAAGACGAAGACGAAGACGAAGACGAGGACGAGGACGAAGACGAAGACGAAGACGAGGACGAAGACGAAGACGAGGACGAAGACGAAGACGAGGACGAAGACGAAGACCGGAAGAAGACGCAGACGAAGACGAGGACGAAGACGAAGACGAGGACGAAGACGAGGACGAAGACGAGGACGAAGACGAGGACGAAGACGAGGACGAAGACGAGGACGAAGACGAAGACGAGGACGAAGACGAGGACGAAGACGAAGACGAAGACGAAGACGAAGACCGGAAGAAGACGAAGACGAAGACGAAGACGAAGACCGGAAGAAGACGAAGACGAAGACGAAGACGAGGACGAAGACGAAGACGAAGACGAAGACGAAAACGAAGACGAGGACGAAGACGAAGACGAAGACGAGGACGAAGACGAAGACGAAGACGAGGACGAAGACGAAGACGACGACGAGGACGAGGACGAAGACGAGGACGAAGATGAAGACGAAGACGAGGACGAAGACGAAGAAGAGGACGAAGACGAAGACGAGGACGAAGACGAGGACGAAGACGAAGACGAAGACGAAGACGAAGACGAAGAAGACGAAGACGAAGACAAGGACGAAGACGAGGACGAAGACGAAGACCGGAAGAAGACGAAGACGAAGACGAAGACGAAGACGAAGACGAGGACGAGGACGAAGACGAAGACGAGGACGAGGACGAGGACGAGGACGAAGACGAAGACGAGGACGAAGACGAAGACCGAAAGAAGACGAAGATGAAGACAAAGACGATGACGAGGACGAAGACGAAGACGAGGACGAAGACGAAGACGAGGACGAAGACGAAGACGAAGACGAGGACGAAGACGAAGGCGAAGACGAAGACGAGGACGAGGACGAGGACGAAGACGAAGACGAAGACGAGGACGAGGACGAAGACGAGGTCGAGGACGAAGACGAAGACGAAGACGAAGACCGGAAGAAGACGAAGACGAAGACGAGGACGAAGACGAAGACGAAGACGAAGACGAGGACGAAGACGAAGACGAAGACGAAGACGAGGACGAAGACGAAGACGAAGACGAAGACGAGGACGAAGACGAAGGCGAAGACGAAGGCGAAGACGAAGACGAGGACGAGGACGAAAACGAAGACGAGGACGAGGACGAAGACGAAGACGAAGACAAAGACGAAAACGAAGACGAGGACGAAGACGAAGACGAAGACGAGGACGAGGACGAAGACGAAGACGAAGACGAGGACGAAGACGAAGACGAAGACGAGGACGAAGACGAAGACGAAGACGAGGACGAGGACGAAGACGAGGACGAAGAAGAAGACGAAGACGAGGACGAAGACGAGGACGAAGACGAAGAAGAGGACGAAGACGAAGACGAGGACGAAGACGAGGACGAAGACGAAGACGAAGACGAAGACGAAGACGAAGACGAAGAAGACGAAGACGAAGACAAGGACGAAGACGAGGACGAAGACGAAGACCGGAAGAAGACGAAGACGAAGACGAAGACGAAGACGAAGACGAAGACGAGGACGAGGACGAAGACGAAGACGAGGACGAGGACGAGTACGAGGACGAAGACGAAGACGAGGACGAAGACGAAGACCGAAAGAAGACGAAGACGAAGACAAAGACGATGACGAGGACGAAGACGAAGACGAGGACGAAGACGAGGACGAGGACGAGGACGAAGACGAAGACGAAGACGAGGACGAGGACGAAGACGAGGACGAGGACGAAGACGAAGACGAAGACGAAGACCGGAAGAAGACGAAGACGAAGACGAAGACGAAGACGAGGACGAAGACGAAGACGAGGACGAAGACGAGGACGAGGACGAGGACGAAGACGAAGACGAGGACGAGGACGAGTACGAGGACGAAGACGAAGACGAGGACGAAGACGAAGACCGAAAGAAGACGAAGACGAAGACAAAGACGATGACGAGGACGAAGACGAAGACGAGGACGAAGACGAGGACGAGGACGAGGACGAAGACGAAGACGAAGACGAGGACGAGGACGAAGACGAGGACGAGGACGAAGACGAAGACGAAGACGAAGACTGAAAGAAGACAAAGACGAAGACAAAGACGATGACGAGGACGAAGACGAAGACGAAGACGAAGACGAGGACGAGGACGAGGACGAAGACGAAGACGAAGACGAGGACGAGGACGAAGACGAGGACGAGGACGAAGACGAAGACGAAGACGAAGACCGGAAGAAGACGAAGACGAAGACGAAGACGAAGACGAGGACGAGGACGAAGACGAAGACGAAGACGAAGACGAAGACGAAGACGAAGACGAAGACGAAGACGAAGACGAAGACGAGGACGAGGACGAAGACGAAGACGAAGACGAAGACCGGAAGAAGACGAAGACGAAGACGAAGACGAAGACGAAGACGAAGACGAAGACGAGGACGAAGACGAAGACGAAGACGAAGACGAAGACGAGGACGAAGACGAAGACGAAGACGACGACGAGGACGAAGACGAAGACGAAGACGAAGGCGAAGACGAAGACGAGGACGAGGACGAAAACGAAGACGAGGACGAGGACGAAGACGAAGACGAAGACAAAGACCGGAAGAAGACGAAGACGAAGACGAAGACGAGGACGAAGACGAAGACGAAGACGAGGACGAAGACGAGGACGAAGACGAAGACGAAGACGAAGACGAAGACGAAGACGAGGACGAAGACGAGGACGAAGACGAGGACGAAGACGAAGACGAAGACGAAGACCGGAAGAAGACGAAGACGAAGACGAAGACGAAGACGAAGACGAAGACGAAGACGAGGACGAAGACGAAGACGAAGACGAGGACGAGGACGAAGACGAAGACGAAGACGAGGACGAAGACGAAGACGAAGACGAGGACGAGGACGAAGACGAAGACGAAGACGAGGACGAAGACGAAGACGAAGACGAGGACGAGGACGAAGACGAAGACGAGGACGAAGACGAAGACGAAGACGAAGACGAGGACGAAGACGAAGACGAAGACGAAGACGAGGACGAGGACGAAGACGAGGACGAGGACGAAGACGAAGACGAGGACGAAGACGAAGACGAGGACGAGGACGAAGACGAAGACGAAGACGAGGACGAAGACGAAGACGAAGACGAAGACGAAGACGAGGACGAAGACGAGGACGAAGACGAAGACGAAGACGAAGACGAGGACGAAGACGAAGACGAAGACGAAGACGAAGACGAAGACGAAGACGAGGACGAAGACGAAGACGAAGACGAGGACGAAGACGAGGACGAAGAGGAAGACGAAGACGAGGACGAAGACGAGGACGAAGACGAAGACAAGGACGAAGACGAGGACGAAGACGAAGACCGGAAGAAGACGAAGACGAAGACGAAGACGAAGACGAAGACGAAGACGAGGACGAGGACGAAGACGAGGACGAGGACGAAGACGAAGACGAAGACGAGGACGAAGACGAAGACCGAAAGAAGACGAAGACGAAGACAAAGACGATGACGAGGACGAAGACGAAGACGAGGACGAAGACGAAGACGAGGACGAGGACGAAGACGAAGGCGAAGACGAAGACGAGGACGAAGGCGAAGACGAAGACGAGGACGAGGACGAGGACGAAGACGAAGACGAAGACGAGGACGAGGACGAAGACGAGGACGAGGACGAAGACGAAGACGAAGACGAAGACGAAGACCGGAAGAAGACGAAGACGAAGACGAAGACGAAGACGAGGACGAGGACGAAGACGAAGACGAAGACGAAGACGAAGACGAAGACGAAGACGAGGACGAGGACGAAGACGAAGACGAAGACGAAGACGAAGACGAAGACGAAGACGAGGACGAAGACGAAGACGAAGACGAAGACGAAGACGAAGACGAAGACGAGGACGAAGACGAAGACGAAGACGAAGACGAAGACGAAGACGAAGACGAGGACGAGGACGAAGACGAAGACGAAGACGAAGACGAAGACGAAGACGAAGACGAGGACGAAGACGAAGACGAAGACGAAGACGAAGACGAAGACGAAGACGAGGACGAAGACGAAGACGAAGACGAAGACGAGGACGAGGACGAAGACGAAGACGAAGACGAAGACGAAGACGAGGACGAAGACGAGGACGAAGACGAGGACGAAGACGAAGACGAAGACGAAGACCGAAAGAAGACGAAGACGAAGACGAAGACGAAGACGAAGACGAAGACGAGGACGAGGACGAAGACGAAGACAAGGACGAAGACGAGGACGAAGACGAAGACCGGAAGAAGACGAAGACGAAGACGAAGACGAAGACGAAGACGAAGACGAGGACGAGGACGAAGACGAGGACGAGGACGAAGACGAAGACGAAGACGAGGACGAAGACGAAGACCGAAAGAAGACGAAGACGAAGACAAAGACGATGACGAGGACGAAGACGAAGACGAGGACGAAGACGAAGACGAGGACGAGGACGAAGACGAAGGCGAAGACGAAGACGAGGACGAAGGCGAAGACGAAGACGAGGACGAGGACGAGGACGAAGACGAAGACGAAGACGAGGACGAGGACGAAGACGAGGACGAGGACGAAGACGAAGACGAAGACGAAGACCGGAAGAAGACGAAGACGAAGACGAAGACGAAGACGAGGACGAGGACGAAGACGAAGACGAAGACGAAGACGAAGACGAAGACGAAGACGAGGACGAGGACGAAGACGAAGACGAAGACGAAGACGAAGACGAAGACGAAGACGAGGACGAAGACGAAGACGAAGACGAAGACGAAGACGAAGACGAGGACGAAGACGAAGACGAAGACGAAGACGAAGACGAGGACGAGGACGAAGACGAAGACGAAGACGAAGACGAAGACGAGGACGAAGACGAGGACGAAGACGAGGACGAAGACGAAGACGAAGACGAAGACCGGAAGAAGACGAAGACGAAGACGAAGACGAAGACGAAGACGAAGACGAGGACGAAGACGAAGACGAAGACGAGGACGAAGACGAAGACGAAGACGAGGACGAAGACGAGGACGAAGACGAAGACGAAGACGAGGACGAAGACGAAGACGAAGACGAGGACGAAGACGAAGACGAAGACGAGGACGAAGACGAAGACGAAGACGAGGACGAGGACGAAGACGAAGACGAGGACGAAGACGAAGACGAAGACGAAGACGAGGACGAAGACGAGGACGAAGACGAAGACGAAGACGAAGAAGAAGACGAGGACGAAGACGAAGACGAAGACGAAGACGAAGACGAGGACGAAGACGAAGACGAAGACGAAGGCGAAGACGAAGACGAGGACGAGGACGAAAACGAAGACGAGGACGAGGACGAAGACGAAGACGAAGACGAAGACCGGAAGAAGACGAAGACGAAGACGAAGACGAGGACGAAGACGAAGACGAAGACGAAGACGAAGACGAAGACGAAGACGAGGACGAGGACGAAGACGAAGACGAAGACGAAGATGAAGACGAGGACGAAGACGAGGACGAAGACGAGGACGAAGACGAAGACGAAGACCGGAAGAAGACGAAGACGAAGACGAAGACGAAGACGCAGACGAAGACGAAGACGAGGACGAGGACGAAGACGAAGACGAAGACGAGGACGAAGACGAAGACGAAGACGAAGACGAGGACGAAGACGAAGACGAAGACGAAGACGAGGACGAAGACGAAGACGAAGACGAGGACGAGGACGAAGACGAAGACGAGGACGAGGACGAAGACGAGGACGATGACGAAGACGAAGACGAAGACGAAGACGAAGACGAAGACGAAGACGAGGACGAGGACGAAGACGAAGACGAGGACGAAGACGAAGACGAAGACGAAGACGAGGACGAAGACGAGGACGAGGACGAGGACGAAGACGAAGACGAGGACGAAGACGAAGACGAGGACGAGGACGAAGACGAAGACGAAGACGAGGACGAAGACGAAGACGAAGACGAAGACGAAGACGAGGACGAAGACGAGGACGAAGACGAAGACGAAGACGAAGACGAGGACGAAGACGAAGACGAAGACGAAGACGAGGACGAAGACGAGGACGAAGACGAGGACGAAGACGAAGACAAGGACGAAGACGAGGACGAAGACGAAGACCGGAAGAAGACGAAGACGAAGACGAAGACGAAGACGAAGACGAAGACGAGGACGAGGACGAAGACGAGGACGAGGACGAGGACGAAGACGAAGACGAAGACGAGGACGAAGACGAAGACGAAGACAAAGACGATGACGAGGACGAAGACGAAGACGAGGACGAAGACGAAGACGAGGACGAAAACGAAGACGAGGACGAAGACGAAGACGAAGACGAGGACGAAGACGAAGGCGAAGACGAAGACGAGGACGAGGACGAGGACGAAGACGAAGACGAAGACGAGGACGAGGACGAAGACGAGGACGAGGACGAAGACGAAGACGAAGACGAAGACCGGAAGAAGACGAAGACGAAGACGAAGACGAAGACGAGGACGAGGACGAAGACGAAGACGAAGACGAAGACGAAGACGAAGACGAAGACGAAGACGAGGACGAGGACGAAGACGAAGACGAAGACGAAGACGAAGACGAAGACGAAGACGAAGACGAAGACGAGGACGAAGACAAAGACGAAGACCGGAAGAAGACGAAGACGAAGACGAAGACGAAGACGAAGACGAAGACGAAGACGAGGACGAGGACGAAGACGAAGACGAAGACGAAGACGAAGACGAGGACGAAGACGAAGACGAAGACGAAGACGAGGACGAGGACGAAGACGAGGACGAACACGAAGGCGAAGACGAAGACGAGGACAAGGACGAAAACGAAGACGAGGACGAGGACGAAGACGAAGACGAAGACAAAGACCGGAAGAAGACGAAGACGAAGACGAAGACGAGGACGAAGACGAAGACGAAGACGAGGACGAGGACGAAGACGAAGACGAAGACGAAGACGAAGACGAGGACGAAGACGAGGACGAAGACGAGGACGAAGACGAAGACGAAGACGAAGACCGGAAGAAGACGAAGACGAAGACGAAGACGAAGACGAAGACGAAGACGAAGACGAGGACGAGGACGAAGACGAAGACGAAGACGAGGACGAAGACGAAGACGAAGACGAGGACGAGGACGAAGACGAAGACGAAGACGAGGACGAAGACGAAGACGAAGACGAGGACGAGGACGAAGACGAAGACGAGGACGAAGACGAGGACGAAGACGAAGACGAAGACGAAGACGAAGACGAAGACGAGGACGAAGACGAGGACGAGGACGAAGACGAAGACGAGGACGAAGACGAGGACGAGGACGAAGACGAAGACGAAGACGAGGACGAAGACGAAGACGAAGACGAAGACGAAGACGAGGACGAAGACGAGGACGAAGACGAAGACGAAGACGAAGACGAGGACGAAGACGAAGACGAAGACGAGGACGAAGACGAAGACGAAGACGAGGACGAAGACGAAGACGAAGACGAGGACGAAGACGAGGACGAAGATGAAGACGAAGACGAGGACGAAGACGAGGACGAAGACGAAGACAAGGACGAAGACGAGGACGAAGACGAAGACCGGAAGAAGACGAAGACGAAGACGAAGACGAAGACGAAGACGAGGACGAGGACGAAGACGAGGACGAGGACGAGGACGAAGACGAAGACGAAGACGAGGACGAAGACGAAGACCGAAAGAAGACGAAGACGAAGACAAAGACGATGACGAGGACGAAGACGAAGACGAGGACGAAGACGAAGACGAGGACGAGGACGAAGACGAAGGCGAAGACGAAGACGAGGACGAAGACGAAGGCGAAGACGAGGACGAGGACGAGGACGAAGACGAAGACGAAGACGAGGACGAGGACGAAGACGAGGACGAGGACGAAGACGAAGACGAAGACGAAGACGAAGACGAGGACGAGGACGAAGACGAAGACGAAGACGAAGACGAAGACGAAGACGAAGACGAAGACGAGGACGAGGACGAAGACGAAGACGAAGACGAAGACGAAGACGAGGACGAAGACGAAGACGAAGACGAAGACGAAGACCGGAAGAAGACGAAGACGAAGACGAAGACGAAGACGAAGACGAAGACGAAGACGAGGACGAGGACGAAGACGAAGACGAAGACGAAGAAGAAGACGAGGACGAAGACGAAGACGAAGACGAAGACGAAGACGAAGACGAAGACGAGGACGAGGACGAAGACGAAGACGAGGACGAGGACGAAGACGAAGACGAAGACGAAGAAGAAGACGAGGACGAAGACGAAGACGAAGACGAAGACGAAGACGAAGACGAGGACGAAGACGAAGACGAAGGCGAAGACGAAGACGAGGACGAGGACGAAAACGAAGACGAGGACGAGGACGAAGACGAAGACGAAGACGAAGACCGGAAGAAGACGAAGACGAAGACGAAGACGAAGACGAAGACGAAGACGAGGACGAGGACGAAGACGAAGACGAAGACGAAGACGAAGACGAGGACGAAGACGAGGACGAAGACGAGGACGAAGACGAAGACGAAGACGAAGACCGGAAGAAGACGAAGACGAAGACGAAGACGAAGACGAAGACGAAGACGAAGACGAGGACGAGGACGAAGACGAAGACGAAGACGAAGACGAGGACGAAGACGAAGACGAAGACGAAGACGAGGACGAAGACGAAGACGAAGACGAGGACGAAGACGAAGACGAAGACGAGGACGAGGACGAAGACGAAGACGAGGACGAAGACGAAGACGAAGACGAAGACGAGGACGAAGACGAAGACGAGGACGAAGACGAGGACGAAGACGAAGACGAAGACGAGGACGAAGACGAAGACGAAGACGAGGACGAAGACGAAGACGAAGACGAGGACGAAGACGAGGACGAAGACGAAGACGAAGACGAGGACGAAGACGAGGACGAAGACGAAGACGAGGACGAAGACGAGGACGAAGACGAAGACCGAAAGAAGACGAAGACGAAGACGAAGACGATGACGAGGACGAAGACGAGGACGAGGACGAAGACGAAGACGAAGACGAAGACGAAGACGAATACGAGGACGAAGACGAAGACGAAGACGATGACGAGGACGAAGACGAAGAAGAAGACGAGGACGAGGACGCGGACGAAGACGAAGACGAAGACGAGGACGAGGACGCGGACGAAGACGAAGACGAGGACGAGGACGAAGACGAAGACGAAGACGAAGACAAAGACCGGAAGAAGACGAAGACGAAGACGAAGACGAGGACGAAGACGAAGACGAAGACGAAGACGAAGACGAAGACGAAGACGAGGACGAGGACGAAGACGAAGACGAAGACGAAGACGAAGACGAGGACGAAGACGAGGACGAAGACGAGGACGAAGACGAAGACGAAGACGAAGACGAAGACGAAGACGAGGACGAGGACGAAGACGAAGACGAAGACGAGGACGAAGACGAAGACGAAGACGAGGACGAAGACGAAGACGAAGACGAGGACGAAGACGAAGACGAAGACGAGGACGAGGACGAAGACGAAGACGAGGACGAGGACGAAGACGAAGACGAAGACGAAGACGAGGACGAAGACGAGGACGAAGACGAAGACGAAAACGAGGACGAAGACGAGGACGAGGACGAAGACGAAGACGAGGACGAAGACGAAGACGAGGACGAAGACGAAGACGAAGACGAAGACGAGGACGAAGACGAAGACGAAGACGAAGACGAAGACGAGGACGAAGACGATGACGAAGACGAAGACGAGGACGAAGACGAAGACGAAGACGAGGACGAAGACGAAGACGAAGACGAAGACGAGGACGAAGACGAAGACGAAGACGAGGACGAAGACGAAGACGAAGACGAAGACAAGGACGAAGACGAGGACGAAGATGAAGACGAAGACGAGGACGAAGACGAGGACGAAGACGAAGACGAGGACGAAGACGAGGACGAAGACGAAGACCGAAAGAAGACGAAGACGAAGACGAAGACGAAGACGATGACGAGGACGAAGACGAGGACGAGGACGAAGACGAGGACAAGGACGAAGACGAAGACGAAGACGAAGACGAAGTCGAAGACGAGGACGAGGACGAGGACGAAGACGAAGACGAAGACGAGGACGAAGACGAAGACGAAGACGAAGACGAATACGAGGACGAAGACGAAGACGAAGACGAAGACGAAGACGAAGAAGAAGACGAGGACGAGGACGCGGACGAAGACGAAGACGAAGACGAGGACGAGGACGCGGACGAAGACGAAGACGAAGACGAGGACGAGGACGAAGACGAAGACGAAGACGAAGACGAAGACGAAGACGAGGCCGAAGACGAAGACGAAGACGAGGACGAAGACGAAGACGAAGACGAAGACGAGGACGAAGACGAAGACGAAGACGAAGAAGAAGACGAGGACGAGGACGAAGACGAAGACGATGACGAAGACGAAGGCGAAGACGAAGACGAGGACGAGGACGAAAACGAAGACGAGGACGAGGACGAAGACGAAGACGAAGACCGGAAGAAGACGAAGACGAAGACGAAGACGAGGACGAAGACGAAGACGAAGACGAAGACGAAGACGAGGACGAGGACGAAGACGAAGACGAAGACGAAGACGAAGACGAGGACGAAGACGAGGACGAAGACGAGGACGAAGACGAAGACGAAGACCGGAAGAAGACGAAGACGAAGACGAAGACGAAGACGAAGACGAAGACGAGGACGAGGACGAAGACGAAGACGAAGACGAAGACGAGGACGAAGACGAAGACGAAGACGAAGACGAGGACGAAGACGAAGACGAAGACGAGGGCGAAGACGAAGACGAAGACGAGGACGAGGACGAAGACGAAGACGAGGACGAAGACGAAGACGAAGACGAAGACGAGGACGAGGACGAGGACGAAGACGAAGACGAAGACGAAGACGAGGACGAAGACGAGGACGAGGACGAAGACGAAGACGAGGACGAGGACGAGGACGAAGACGAAGACGAAGACGAGGACGAAGACGAAGACGAAGACGAAGACGAGGACGAAGACGAGGACGAAGACGAAGACGAAGACGAAGACGAGGACGAAGACGAAGACGAAGACGAAGACGAGGACGAAGACGAAGACGAAGACGAGGACGAAGACGAAGACGAAGACGAGGATGAAGACGAGGACGAAGATGAAGACGAAGACGAGGACGAAGACGAGGACGAAGACGAAGACGAGGACGAAGACGAGGACGAAGACGAAGACCGAAAGAAGACGAAGACGAAGACGAAGACGAAGACGATGACGAGGACGAAGACGAGGACGAGGACGAAGACGAGGACAAGGACGAAGACGAAGACGAAGACCGGAAGAAGACGAAGACGAAGACGAAGACGAAGTCGAAGACGAGGACGAGGACGAAGACGAAGACGAAGACGAGGACGAAGACGAAGACGAAGACGAAGACGAATACGAGGACGAAGACGAAGACGAAGACGCGGACGAAGACGAAGACGAGGACGAGGACGCGGACGAAGACGAAGACGAAGACGAGGACGAGGACGAAGACGAAGACGAAGACGAAGACGAGGCCGAAGACGAAGACGAAGACGAAGACGAAGACGAGGACGAAGACGAAGACGAAGACGAAGACGAGGACGAAGACGAAGACGAAGACGAAGACGAAGACGATGACAAAGACGAAGACGATGACGAGGACGAAGACGAAGACGAGGACGAGGACGAGGACGAAGACGAAGACGAAGACGAAGACCGGAAGAAGACGAAGACGAAGACGAGGACGAGGACGAAGACGAAGACGAGGACGAAGACGAAGACGAAGACGAAGACGAAGACCGGAAGAAGACGAGGACGAAGACGAAGACGAAGACGAGGACGAAGACGAAGACGAAGACGAAGACGAGGAAAAAGACGAAGACGAAGACGAAGACGAAGACGAGGACTAAGACGAAGATGAGGACGAAGACGAAGACGAGGACGAAGACGAGGACGAAGACGAAGACGAGGACAAAGACGAAGACGAAGACGAAGACGAGGACGAGGACGAAGACGAAGACGAGGACGAAGACGAAGACGAGGACGAAAACGAAGACGAAGACGAAGACGAGGACGAAGACGAGGACGAGGACGAAGACGAAGACGAGGACGAAGACGAAGACGAAGACGAAGACGATGACGAGGACGAAGACGAGGACGAGGACGAAGACGAGGACGAGGACGAAGACGAAGACGAAGACGAAGACCGGAAGAAGACGAAGACGAAGACGAAGACGAAGTCGAAGACGAGGACGAGGACGAAGACGAAGACGAAGACGAAGACGAGGACGAAGACGAAGACGAAGACGAAGACGAAGACAAGGACGAAGACAAAGACGAGGACGAGGACGAAGACGAAGACGTAGACAAGGACGAGGACGAGGACGAAGACGAAGACGAGGACGAGGACGAGGTCGAAGACGAAGACGAAGACGAAGACGAAGACGAAGACGAAGACGAAGACGAGGACGAAGACGAAGACGAAGACGAGGACGAAGACGAAGACGAAGACGAGGACGAGGACGAAGACGAAGACGAGGACGAAGTCGAAGACGAGGACGAGGACGACGACGAAGACGAGGACGAAGACGAAGACGAGGACGAAGACGAAGACGAAGACGAAGACAAAGACGAGGACGAAGACGAGGACGAAGACGAAGAAGACGAAGACGAAGACGAGGACGAAGACGGGGACGAAGACGAAGACGAAGACGAGGACGAAGACAAAGACGAAGACGAAGACCGGAAGAAGACGAGGACGAGGACGAAGATGAAGACGAGGACGAGGACGAAGACGAAGACGAGGACGAATACGAAGACGAAGACAAAGACCGGAAGAAGAGGAAGACGAAGACGAAGACGAGGACGAGGACGAGGACGAAGACGAAGACGAAGACCGGAAGAAGACGAAGACGAAGACGAAGACGAAGACGAGGACGAGGACGAAGACGAAGACGAGGACGAAGACGAGGACGAAGACGAAGACGAAGACGAAGACGAAGAAGACGAAGACGAAGACGAAGACGAATACGAAGACGAGGACGAAGACGAAGACGAAGACCGGAAGAAGACGAAGACGAAGACGAAGACCGGAAGAAGACGAGGACGAAGACGAAGACGAAGACGAAGACGAAGACGAAGACGAAGACGAGGACGAGGACGAAGACGAGGACGAAGACGAAGACGAAGACGAAGATGAGGACGAAGACGAAGACGAAGACGAAGACGAAGACGAAGACGAAGACGAAGACGAGGACGAAGACAAAGACGAAGACGAAGACGAGGACGAAGACGAAGACGAGGACGAAGACGAAGACGAGGACGAAGACGAAGACGAAGACGAGGACGAAGACGAAGACGAAGACGAAGACGAGGACGAAGACGAAGACGACGACGAGGACGAAGACGAAGACGAGGACGAAGACGAAGACGAAGACGAAGACGAAGACGAAGACGAGGACGAAGACGAAGACGAAGACGACGACGAAGACGAGGACGAGGACGAAGACGAAGACGAGGACGAAGACGAAGGCGAGGACGAAGACGAAGACGATGACGAAGACGAGGACGAGGACGAAGACGAGGACGAGGACGAAGACGAAGACGAGGACGAGGACGAAGACGAAGACGAAGACGAGGACGAAGACGAAGACGAGGACGAGGACGAAGACGAAGACGAAGACCGGAAGAAGACGAGGACGAGGACGAAGACGAAGACGAAGACCGGAAGAAGACGAAGACGAAGACGAAGTCGAAGACGAGGACGAGGACGAAGACGAAGACGAAAACGAAGACGAGGACGAGGACGAAGACGAGGACGAAGACGAAGACGAAGACCGGAAGAAGACGAAGACGAAGACCGGAAGAAGACGAAGACGAGGACGAAGACAAAGACGAAGACGAAGACGAAGACCGGAAGAAGACGAAGACGAAGACGAAGACGAGGACGAAGACGAAGACGAAGACCGGAAGAAGACGAAGACGAAGACGAAGACCGGAAGAAGTTGTGTTAGCCTAACCTTGCCACAGCCTGGTGGACTCTGACTACAGTTGTGTTAGCCTAACCTTGCCACAGCCTGGTGGACTCTGACTACAGCTGTGTTAGCCTTACCTTGCCACAGCCTGGTGGACTCTGACTACAGTTGTGTTAGCCTAACTTTGCCACAGCCTGGTGGACTCTGACTACAGTTGTGTAAGCCTAACCTTGCCACAGCCTGGTGGACTCTGACTACAGTTGTGTTAGCCTTACCTTGCCACAACCTGGTGGACTCTGACTACAGTTGTGTCAGCCTAACCTTGCCACAACCTGGTGGACTCTGACTACAGTTGTGTTAGCCTAACCTTGCCACAGCCTGGTGGACTCTGACTACAGTCCTGTCAGCCTAACCTTGCCACAGCCTGGTGGACTCTGACTACAGTTGTGTTAGCCTAACCTTGCGACAGCCTGGTGGACTCTGACTACAGTTGTGTTAGCCTAACCTTGCCACAGCCTGGTGGACTCTGACTACAGTTGTGTCAGCCTAACCTTGCCACAGCCTGGTGGACTCTGACTACAGTTGTGTCAGCCTAACCTTGCCACAGCCTGGTGGACTCTGACTACAGTTGTGTCAGCCTAACCTTGCCACAGCATGGTGGACTCTGACTACCGTTGTGTCAGCCCAACCTTGCCACAGCCTGGTGGACTCTGACTACAGTTGTGTCAGCCTAACCTTGCCACAGCCTGGTGGACTCTGACTACAGTTGTGTTAGCCCTACCCTGCCACAGCCTGGTGGACTCTGACTACAGTTGTGTCAGCCTTACCTTGCCACAGCCTGGTGGACTCTGACTACATTTGTGTCAGCCTAACCTTGCCACAGCCAGGTGGACTCTGACTACAGTTGTGTTAGCCTAACTTTGCCACAGCCTGGTGGACTCTGACAACAGTTGTGTTAGCCTTACTTTGCCACAGCCTGGTGGACTCTGACTACAGTTGTGTTAGCCTTACCTTGCCACAGCCTGGTGGACTCTGACTACAGTTGTGTCAGCCTAACCTTGCCACAGCCTGGTGGACTCTGACTACAGTTGTGTTAGCCTAACCTTGCCACAGCCTGGTGGACTCTGACTACAGTTGTGTTAGCCTAACCTTGCCACAGCCTGGTGGACTCTGACTACAGTTGTGTTAGCCTAACCTTGCCACAGCCTGGTGGACTCTGACTACAGTTGTGTTAGCCTAACCTTGCCACAGCCTGGTGGACTCTGACTACATTTGTGTCAGCCTAACCTTGCCACAGCCAGGTGGACTCTGACTACAGTTGTGTTAGCCTAACTTTGCCACAGCCTGGTGGACTCTGACTACAGTTGTGTTAGCCTTACTTTGCCACAGTCTGGTGGACTCTGACTACAGTTGTGTTAGCCTTACCTTGCCACAGCCTGGTGGACTCTGACTACAGTTGTGTCAGCCTAACCTTGCCACAGCCTGGTGGACTCTGACTACAGTTGTGTTAGCCTAACCTTGCCACAGCCTGGTGGACTCTGACTACAGTTGTGTTAGCCTAACCTTGCCACAGCCTGGTGGACTCTGACTACAGTTGTGTTAGCCTAACCTTGCCACAGCCTGGTGGACTCTGACTACAGTTGTGTTAGCCTAACCTTGCCACAGCCTGGTGGACTCTGACTACATTTGTGTCAGCCTAACCTTGCCACAGCCAGGTGGACTCTGACTACAGTTGTGTTAGCCTAACTTTGCCACAGCCTGGTGGACTCTGACTACAGTTGTGTTAGCCTTACTTTGCCACAGTCTGGTGGACTCTGACTACAGTTGTGTTAGCCTTACCTTGCCACAGCCTGGTGGACTCTGACTACAGTTGTGTCAGCCTAACCTTGCCACAGCCTGGTGGACTCTGACTACAGTTGTGTTAGCCTAACCTTGCCACAGCCTGGTGGACTCTGACTACAGTTGTGTTAGCCTAACCTTGCCACAGCCTGGTGGACTCTGACTACAGTTGTGTTAGCCTAACCTTGCCACAGCCTGGTGGACTCTGACTACAGTTGTGTTAGCCTAACCTTGCCACAGCCTGGTGGACTCTGACTACAGTTGTGTTAGCCTTACCTTGCCACAGCCTGGTGGACTCCGACTACAGTTGTGTTAGCCTAACCTTGCCACATCCTGGTGGACTCTGACTACAGTTGTGTTAGCCTTACCTTGCCACAGCCTGGTGGACTCTGACTACAGTCCTGTTAGCCTAACCTTGCCACAGCCTGGTGGACTCTGACTACAGTCCTGTTAGCCTAACCTTGCCACAGCCTGGTGGACTCTGACTACAGTCGTGTTAGCGTAACCTTGCCACAGCCTGGTGGACTCTGACTACAGTCCTGTTAGCCTAACCTTGCCACAGCCTGGTGGACTCTGACTACAGTCCTGTTAGCCTAACCTTGCCACATCCTGGTGGACTATGACGTCATTAACCACATGTTGCCAACTTTTGAATGCAAAATAAAGCCAGTCTTCACCGGGGAGTTTGAAAATCAAACAGGAATTTATGAAGGAACAATAAATCTTGCATTTAAATTCTTTGTAAATTGATAAATTTATTTAAGTGAAACACGATATAATATGTTTGAAAGATTGAATTAAGATAAACATTCATTCATATGTCATTCATAAAAACAACCTAAAAATTAAGAAGGTAAATAAAAATGATTAATTAATAAATTAATAAAAAGGATTTAGAAGGGAAAAATTTGGTTTATTAATTTATACAATCAAGTTCAGTCCAGCAATATGACGAGCCCAATAGAAGAAGTACCTAATTAGAGAAACGTAATGAAAAAATTAAACTAAGATTAACTAAGATAAACAATCAGCGACGTGGTAACTCTAATAATACTTGACTAAAAATCAACTTTAAAATATTGAAAACAAACGAGGTGCATCACAACCCCACAAGAAAAATGTAATAGTATTTTGAAAACAAATGTTCATCGCAGTGAAGTCTTCATCGCAGTCTAAATAATCACTTGTGCAGTGGTGAAAAACAAATGTTATTAAATTACTAAATTATTTACAAAACTACAATCACATTCATTGACCATAGACTGTGGACAAAAACACTCATGGTCTAAGGATCAGTTTAGCAGGAATGCAACTGTGCATTTTCTCCCTCAACAACGGGCACTAGGTGATGTTAATATTAAATCAAAATGACAAGTTAGTCATTATATTGAAATGAAAGAAAATACAAAATTACATTTGATCAGAAATTGAAAATGTTTGAACTGTCAATTTTGAAAATCAATCTGCAAATTGGTAACATTGGTACCTGGTAAACTAATCAGTAAACCATGTGTTTGACTAGAATCCAATGGTAACTATATAAAAATCTGATCACTTCTTCCGCTTTGATGTGGGTGAAGGAACTAACCTGAACCTGAACCTGAACCCGAAGCAAAGGGGCAAAGCGAAACTATAAATACCGGCCACCAATGTTAACCGGGTTGTTGAGCAAGATCACATTATTCAAATAATCCCTCAAAATAGCACCAAAATCACAATACACTAGGAATGTTAAAAAAACCGGCTGCATGCGCCATCTACTAGCGTCAATCTGTACCATGTGATGGAGCTAGTGCAGCTGTTAGCCGGCAGAGTGCATCAGCTCCTAAACAATTTCAAATCTTCGTGACGGCTCGGCGCTCGGCTCACTACCGAGCTCAGCAGGAAGTTCAGTACGTCGCGAGGCTTCCCCGAGCTAGGACAGCTGGGTCCGCGCCAGGCCAGTGTTTGAAACCGGTACCACGTTGAAATCAAAGCGAATTTTCTAGAACTATATTTATAATGTGTATTTCCATTAGATTCTTCTTTCTGTTTATCATTCACGAGTGTTTTAAATTCAGTTTGTTAGTCATAAGCTTTCGATTCGAACTGTCACTGCCGTGTGCTCGATTTATTCATATGTTTAAGCGTTGTTATTCTGGGAAGCAAATGCCACTTGGCCGTGATATTGCGAACTTTAAATTCAGTGGCTAACTTTGGAAGACTTTGCGGCCGTACTGCTCTAAATGAACCACGTGCTAAAACATTACTCTCCTTGCTCGTATCGTATGTTGCCATGGTTACAAACTGAAGCAACTTTGCTGTGTTGAAACTATCGGTGAGATGTCGGGTCCCATTCCACTTGTTGCTGATGACATACATCGGACAATGACTGGTGCGGCGTCATTCAATTGAGTTCATTTATCAAGGTTTGTTTTTGTTACATTTCTCTTCATTTCATTGCTCTGTCTACAATTGTAACTATCGGTAACAAAGCTTATCAAGGGTTGGGGTTGGGTCTGGCTTTACTCAAGCATTCAAACCCTAAAAACAATGTCTTCTAGTTTTGTCTCGTAGCGCTTTTAAGCCCCACAGAAAGTTTCATTTTGGGATTCGTACTAGTTTACTTGAGATCAGCTGGCTGGATCCTATGTTCTATCCATGTTACTTGAGATCAGCTGGCTGGATCCTATGCTCTATCCACGTTATTTGAGATCAGCTGGCTGGGTCCTATGTTCTATCCAGGTTATTTGAGATCAGCTGACTGGATCCTATGCTCTTTCCAGGTTATTTGAGATCAGCTGGCTGGATCCTATGTTCTATCCAGGTTATTTGAGATCAGCTGACTGGATCCTATGCTCTTTCCAGGTTATTTGAGATCAGCTGGCTGGATCCTATGCTCTATCCAGGTTATATGAGATCAGCTGGCTGGATCCTATGTTCTATTCAGGTTATTTGAGATCAGCTGGCTGGATCCTATGTTCTATCCAGGTTATTTGAGATCAGCTGGCTGGATCCTGTGCTCTATCCAGGTTATTTGAGATCCGCTGGCTGGATCCTATGTTCTATCCACGTTATTTAGATCAGCTGACTGGATCCTATGCTCTATCCAGGTTATTTGAGATCAGCTGGCTGGATCCTATGTTCTATCCACGTTATTTGAGATCAGCTGGCTGGATCCTATGTTCTATCCAGGTTATTTGAGATTAGCTGGCTGGATCCTATGTTCTATCCACGTTATTTGAGATCAGCTGGCTGGATCCTATGTTCTATTAATAATAATATAATATAATAATAATTTGTTTATTGTCAATGTGATCAGGGTATACATGATATATGTGACAGTCAATTTCTTAAAATTTATAAAGTACATACACAGTCATTATAAGCTATCACAAAGTTCTTTAACATTATAAAAACATTTATCTAATAAGTAGTTCTTTAGCTTAGTTTTGAAACTACCATTCTTGCAGTCCTTTATATCTTTTGGCAGTGCATGGTACAATTTTATCCCCGAGTAAATAGGGGTTTTCTTTGAAATAGATTTTGAGTATCTTTTAGTGTCAATTAAGCTATTTCTAGTGTCGTGTAAATGCTGTTTTGTTTTGTCAATGTGATTGTTGTCCACCACGAATAATATGCAATTGAAAATGTACAGACAGGGTAATGATAAAATCTGAAATCGATTGAACAGGGTCTTACAGGAATCTTTCATAAAAGTGACAGCTGTCGGATTATAACTTGCCTTTGCCATGCATCTAAGTGCTTTTTTTTGTAGACTAAAAAGTTGTGCGGAATTCTTAGATCTACCCCAAAATATAATTCCGTATTGTAGCCTGGATTGAATATATGCAAAGTAAACTAGTTTTGCTGTTTGTTCGTCTGTCAGGTTAATGATTCTTTTCATGAGGTAGCATCCGGCTGCTACTTTGCTGCAAGTATTTTTTATATGTGCAACCCAATTTAATTTATTGTCCACTGTGATGCCCAAAAATTTTATTTCGCTTGTCCCAGCGATTGTCTTAGTGTCTAGCCTGATTAGGGGGCTGCTATCGATTTTTGTGAAGTTTGACGTGATGCGCATAAAAACGGTTTTAGATATGTTTATAGAAAGGTGGTTGTTTGCGCACCATGTATGCATTTGGTGGGCTGCTTGGTTGGATTGGAGTCCCAAACTTTCATTTTCGTTGCTAATAATTAGGTGCGTAGTGTCGTCCACGTAGAGAGTGAGTTCACCTGTGTTCACTTCATTTGGAAGGTCATATGTAAAAAGTGAAAACAGCAGTGGGGAGATTATCGACCCTTGTGGCAGTCCAACATTAACTATCATTTCATTTGACATAATTACCTCAGTTTCTGTTTGGATATAGACCGCTTGTTTACGATCTTTTAAATAGGATCTAATCCAGTCATTGGCGACACCTGCTATACCGATATTTTTCAGTTTTTGCAGCAGTAACTCGTGATCGACCGAGTCGAACGCTCTGCTGAAGTCATAGAATATTCCTAGGATATCTTTATTATCGTCAATAGCGTCTATAGATTGGCTAATGAAGTTTGCTATTGCCGTTGTTGTCGATCTTTTCTTTGTAAACCCATGCTGGTGACTGTTATTTAGGGCATATTTGTCTAAAAATGATTGTATTTTTAGACAGAAAGTTTTTTCGATTATCTTTGAAAATCCTGTTTGAAGAGCTATTGGTCTGTAGTTCTCCTTTAATGTCCTGTCACCTTTCTTGTGACATGAGATGATTTTCGAGGTTTTCAATTCTGTGGGGAAAACTCCTTGTGAAAATGACTTATTAATTATTCTTGTTAATGGTTCTCTAATAAATTTGCTAATATCTTTCAAGATGGAGTATGGGATATCATCTGGTCCACTCGATTTCTTTTTACAGACTGAGTGTATGATTTTGTCAAGTTCTTTGCTTGTAATAGGTGATAAAAAAATAATTTTATCTGTAAATTTGTGGGGGGCACTAGTGGGTTTCCCCGCTTTAATTTTATTAATGGACGCGAAATATTCGGTAAATGTGTTGGCCACTAGTACATGATCTTTGATAACTTCCCCTGCACTGTTTTTTAATTCAATGTTTGACCGTCTGTCAGTTAACTTGCTGTTTTGATTTTTTCCAATAACCTCCCACGATACCTTTGATTTGTTGCTAGCTTTTTTTATTTTTTTGATGTTTTCATTCCTTTTGGCAGTTTGAACCTCATTCCTATACTCACGCTTTAGTTTATTATAGTTTTTCCTCTCGGGGTCTAACAGGTCTTTGTATTTACATTTATCATGTGTAGCCAAGAGGATGTCCGCTTTTTGTTTCAACTCTGGTGTGTACCAGCTATTTCGGGTGCTGCGCTTTTTAGATGAATGTTTTATTGTTTTTAGTGGGAAAGCTATATTGAAGGCTTGCTCTATCAGTCTTTTAAATGTATCATAGTCTTTGTCTACATTGTCATCGGGGTTACTCAAATATATGTCCCAGTTTATGAGACTAATATGGTGAGCGAATTTGTCTTTCTGTTGTTTTTTAAAATATCTCCTCTTCATTACTTTATTCATACCGCTTTCAGATGGTCCTAGATTAATGGGAATGTCGATTAATTGACCGTAATGGTCCGAGAGGCCAGTCACTATGCACTTTGGGCCTGGGGCTACTTTTAGTTCGAAGTTGGTGATTACGTTGTCTATTGCCGTAGACGTGTCTTTCGTTACTCGCGTTGGCGTGAACACGTTTGGTTTCAAGTTATATTGTAGTAAAGTACATTCGAGTATATGCCGCTTTCTGTTGGAGGTCATGAGGTCGATGTTTATATCCCCGATTACAGCTATTCGTTTCCTAGGGTCTTTTTGTAATTTTTCCAGTAAGATGTTTAAAGTTTCGATGAATTGTTGGAAGTTTCCATCATCAGGAGGTCTGTATAGGGTTACAATTACAAGGGGCAGTTTAGCATTAACTTCTATGGCACACATTTCAATGACACTTTCCATACTACATTTATTAATGTCGTGTCTAATGATATAGTTCAATTTGCTATTTAGTCTCACATATATTGCTGTTCCACCGCAGAGCGATCGCTCTCTGGTGAATGCAGTAGCTAACTTATAATGATCTATTGTGACACTATCTTCCTGTCCAGGCCTAAACCAGTGTTCTGTTATACATACAATGTCAATGGCCTCCCCTATCGAGTCCATAAACAGTTCGAGCTCGTTTGTTTTGTTAGGAAGGCTGCGAATATTTTGATGCAATACCTTTACTGCTAGAGGTGTCGTTTTCATGGTTTTCAAGTCATCAGCTTCCTCAGTCTTTTTGTTTTCAGTCTTCTTATTCTCAGTCTTTTTGTTTTCAGTCTTCATCTCTTCAGTCTTCTTGTTCTCAGTCTTTCTTCTCTCCGCCTTCTTTTCTTCAATCTACATTTCTTCCGTCTTTCTTCTTTCAGTCTTCTTCTCCTCAGTTTTTCTTCTCTCAGTCTTCTCTTCAGTGTCCAGTTTTCTTTCCTTTATTAGCTTTATTTTATTTTGCTGTAATATTTGCTGTAGCTGCTATTCAGTATATGCAATCCTGTTTTTTAATAGAGCTTCGAGTTTCTGTTTCACCGGACAGCTCCTACTTCTAGCATCGTGCAGTATGTCCCTAACCTTTTCTCGAGATTTTGTGCAATTTACGCAGGAGAGAGTTGTGGATGTGCACTCTAGTTCCTCGTGCCTTTTTCCGCATTTCATGCAAATTTTTTCTTGGGTACAGTTTTTAGCTATGTGATTGAACCCACAGCAATTGTAGCATTGCGTTATGTTAACGTTATCATATATCTTGTATCTGCGCCAACCTATATTAATCTTGTCTTTCTTGAGCAGGAGCAGTCGTGTGCGAGCATTAACCTGGTTATTTGAGATCAGCTGGCTGGATCCTATGTTCTATCCACGTTATTTGAGATCAGCTGGCTGGATCCTATGCTCTATCCTGGTTATTTGAGATCAGCTGGCTGGATCCTATGTTCTATCCAGGTTATTTGAGATCAGCTGGCTGGATCCTATGTTCTATCCACGTTATTTGAGATCAGCTGGCTGGATCCTATGCTCTATTCAGGTTATTTGAGATCCGCTGGCTGGATCCTATGCTCTATTCAGGTTATTTGAGATCAGCTGGCTGGATCCTATGCTCTATCCAGGTTATTTGAGATCAGCTGACTGGATCCTATGCTCTATCCAGGTTATTTGAGATCAGCTGGCTGGATCCTAAGCTCTATCCAGGTTACTTGAGATCAGCTGACTGGATCCTATGCTCTATTCAGGTTATTTGAGATCAGCTGGCTAGATCCTATGCTCTATCCAGAATATTTGAGATCAGCTGGCTGGATCCTATGCTCTATTCAAGTTATTTGAGATCAGCTGACTGGATCCTATGCTCTATTCAGGTTATTTGAGATCAGCTGGCTGGATCCTATGCTCTATCCATGTGTGTTCTATCTATCTGCTGACTGTCTCGCTAGAGTGGCTATCTGCTGACTGTCTCGCTAGAGTGGCTATCTGCTGACTGTCTCGCTAGAGTGACTATCTGCTGACTGTCTCGCTAGAGTGGCTATCTGCTGACTGTCTCGCTAGAGTGGCTATCTGCTGACTGTCTCGCTAGAGTGACTATCTGCTGACTGTCTCGCTAGAGTGGCTATCTGCTGACTGTCTCGCTTGAGTGGCTATCTGCTGACTGTCTCGCTAGAGTGGCTATCTGCTGACTGTCTCGCTAGAGTGGCTATCTGCTGACTGTCTCGCTAGAGTGACTATCTGCTGACTTTCTCGCTAGAGTGGCTATCTGCTGACTGTCTCGCTAGAGTGACTATCTGCTGACTGTCTCGCTAGAGTGGCTATCTGCTGACTGTCTCGCTAGAGTGGCTATCTGCTGACTGTCTCGCTAGAGTGACTATCTGCTGACTGTCTCGCTAGAGTGACTATCTGCTGACTGTCTCGCTAGAGTGACTATCTGCTGACTGTCTCGCTAGAGTGGCTATCTGCTGACTGTCTCGCTAGAGTGGCTATCTGCTGACTGTCTCGCTAGAGTGACTATCTGCTGTCTGTCTCGCTAGAGTGGCTATCTGCTGACTGTCTCGCTAGAGTGGCTATCTGCTGACTGTCTCGCTAGAGTGGCTATCTGCTGACTGTCTCGCTAGAGTGACTATCTGCTGACTGTCTCGCTAGAGTGGCTATCTGCTGACTGTCTCGCTAGAGTGGCTATCTGCTGACTGTCTCGCTAGAGTGGCTATATGCTGACTGTCTCGCTAGAGTGGCTATCTGCTGACTGTCTCGCGGGCTCTTCATGTACACAATGTAATGACTGTTTATCGATATATCACGGTTACCTTTTCCCTGAAATATGACACATGACCAGTTCTGTTCAGGAAAGAGGTTGGAGGGATGAAAGTTAAGCAACACTGCGCTGGGTCAGGTATTGGATGGGTGACCATCATTTTATTTTGAATGCGTATTTGAAGACAATGATATTAATTAAATAATAATCTAAATGAGATTTCCCTATTGTGTGACATTGCAGCTTTCGCAGCCAGTGCAGCGGCTATTGCTTTGGAAAAAGTTAGTGAGCAGGGATCCTGGTAGGCAGGTGTTACGTTGGTGCTAGTTAACACTGTGGTCATGAGATCAGTGTAACTACATTGGGTTCAGGAACAAGTGATAGTGACTTTACTATACATAGTATTTCCAGGGACCAAACTGTCAATGATAATGGCCAATCAGATGCAGAAATTGTGGCAACATGAGCACGTGACAGCTTGGGGTAATGTCGCTAGATGGCTGTGAGATCAGCCATATTTTCCTACATGTTGTAATCCTGGGAATGATACAACTTTACCACCATAGAGTTTCTCGGGTCTACCTGTAAACTCGATGCTACCAATTTGTAAACAACTTGAAGACTTTCATTGAATTTTACAAATGAAAGTGACAATATTAACCAAACGGTTGGAAAGCGGTGGTTGTGAAATGTGTTAATCACACTTCTCTCTTAGTTATCTCGACGCCTTGATAACCTCTGCTTCCCGGTCGACCGCGAACTCCCTGCGTCAATGGCGTGACATCTGCATGGCCTTCCAGACCTAAAGTCTAGACAGTCTTTAGTCCCGACAGACGATAATTCTGCTGTTTTTTAGCTCCTTGTATCATGGGTTTTCCCTTTTGATATTTCAATGAAAACCAAAAGTTCGGAGGAAATCAATACGAGGGTTCGACGGGCGGTATCCCGATTTTTACACTGAATTACAAACGTTACGTGGAATTTATCAATGGATTTTATTTAGAAACATAGGTGATGAAAAATTGGAACAGATGACAAGTTTAGTAAATGATACTGTGGTAAAGAATTGAAAAGAGGTATAAAAGTGGTTACAGACAATCACTGAATTTATGCATGAGATTTTACAAGTATATATTATTATCAAGTAACTCACCAGGGGAATGGATTCTTGCAGCGTCGCACTTGCTCAGTTTGAAATCAGACTTTAGTTGAAAAACTAGACTTGTTGGGAAATTGGCAAATTGAATAAGTTTCTGTGTATTTCTATCAATCAGAATTACAAGTCTTAACGTGATTTTACAAGATGTTACTTTTTGACGACGACTGACGTGGAGGTGTTCTTACTGGCTCAGTACTGGCTACTCTCTTTCTACTGCTTTCAAAAACTGGACTATATATACTGGCAAGTGTTCGGCTGCAGTCGACCAAGGGTGGGAACACATATGTTGGAATGCGGATATCTGGAAAACCACCCTTCTTAAGTTAATAAGAAATCACATAGTGCACTCTGGTCTTCATGATAAAGGTGGTGTTCTAGAAAGTCAAGGGTGGCTGTTGACCGTGGTGATTTATATGCTATTGCAGTTAAGACAAGAGATCTCATGTTGCACTCTGGTCTTCATGATAAAGGTGGTGTTCTAGAAAGTCAAGGGTGGCTGTTGACCGTGGTGATTTATATGCTATTGCAGTTAAGACAAGAGATCTCATGTTGCACTCTGGTCTTCATGATAAAGGTGGTGTTCTAGAAAGTCAAGGGTGGCTGTTGACCGTGGTGATTTATATGCTATTGCAGTTAAGACAAGAGATCTCATGTTGCACTCTGGTCTTCATGATAAAGGTGGTGTTCTAGAAAGTCAAGGGTGGCTGTTGACCGTGGTGATTTATATGCTATTGCAGTTAAGACAAGAGATCTCATGTTGCACTCTGGTCTTCATGATAAAGGTGGTGTTCTAGAAAGTCAAGGGTGGCTGTTGACCGTGGTGATTTATATGCTATTGCAGTTAAGACAAGAGATCTCATGTTGCACTCTGGTCTTCATGATAAAGGTGGTGTTCTAGAAAGTCAAGGGTGGCTGTTGACCGTGGTGATTTATATGCTATTGCAGTTAAGACAAGAGATCTCATGTTGCACTCTGGTCTTCATGATAAAGGTGGTGTTCTAGAAAGTCAAGGGTGGCTGTTGACCGTGGTGATTTATATGCTATTGCAGTTAAGACAAGAGATCTCATGTTGCACTCTGGTCTTCATGATAAAGGTGGTGTTCTAGAAAGTCAAGGGTGGCTGTTGACCGTGGTGATTTATATGCTATTGCAGTTAAGACAAGAGATCTCATAGTGCACTCTGGTCTTCATGATAATGGTGGTGTTCTAGAAAGTCAAGGGTGGCTGTTGACCGTGGTGATTTATATGCTATTGCAGTTAAGACAAGAGATCTCATGTTGCACTCTGGTCTTCATGATAAAGGTGGTGTTCTAGAAAGTCAAGGGTGGCTGTTGACCGTGGTGATTTATATGCTATTGCAGTTAAGACAAGAGATCTCATGTTGCACTCTGGTCTTCATGATAAAGGTGGTGTTCTAGAAAGTCAAGGGTGGCTGTTGACCGTGGTGATTTATATGCTATTGCAGTTAAGACAAGAGATCACATGTTGCACTCTGGTCTTCATGATAAAGGTGGTGTTCTAGAAAGTCAAGGGTGGCTGTTGACCGTAGTGATTTATATGCTATTGCAGTTAAGACAAGAGATCACATGTTGCACTCTGGTCTTCATGATAAAGGTGGTGTTCTAGAAAGTCAAGGGTGGCTGTTGACCGTAGTGATTTATATGCTATTGCAGTTAAGACAAGAGATCACATGTTGCACTCTGGTCTTCATGATAAAGGTGGTGTTCTAGAAAGTCAAGGGTGGCTGTTGACCGTGGTGATTTATATGCTATTGCAGTTAAGACAAGAGATCTCATGTTGCACTCTGGTCTTCATGATAAAGGTGGTGTTCTAGAAAGTCAAGGGTGGCTGTTGACCGTGGTGATTTATATGCTATTGCAGTTAAGACAAGAGATCTCATGTTGCATTCTGGTCTTCATGATAAAGGTGGTGTTCTAGAAAGTCAAGGGTGGCTGTTGACCGTGGTGATTTATATATGCTATTGCAGTTAAGACAAGAGATCTCATGTTGCATTCTGGTCTTCATGATAAAGGTGGTGTTCTAGAAAGTCAAGGGTGGCTGTTGACCGTGGTGATTTATATGCTATTGCAGTTAAGACAAGAGATCTCATGTTGCATTCTGGTCTTCATGATAAAGGTGGTGTTCTAGAAAGTCAAGGGTGGCTGTTGACCGTGGTGATTTATATGCTATTGCAGTTAAGACAAGAGATCTCATGTTGCACTCTGGTCTTCATGATAAAGGTGGTGTTCTAGAAAGTCAAGGGTGGCTGTTGACCGTGGTGATTTATATGCTATTGCAGTTAAGACAAGAGATCTCATGTTGCACTAGATGGTCTTCATGATAAAGGTGGTGTTCTAGAAAGTCAAGGGTGGCTGTTGACCGTGGTGATTTATATGCTATTGCAGTTAAGACAAGAGATCTCATGTTGCATTCTGGTCTTCATGATAAAGGTGGTGTTCTAGAAAGTCAAGGGTGGCTGTTGACCGTGGTGATTTATATGCTATTGCAGTTAAGACAAGAGATCTCATGTTGCACTCTGGTCTTCATGATAAAGGTGGTGTTCTAGAAAGTCAAGGGTGGCTGTTGACCGTGGTGATTTATATGCTATTGCAGTTAAGACAAGAGATCTCATGTTGCATTCTGGTCTTCATGATAAAGGTGGTGTTCTAGAAAGTCAAGGGTGGCTGTTGACCGTGGTGATTTATATGCTATTGCAGTTAAGACAAGAGATCTCATGTTGCACTCTGGTCTTCATGATAAAGGTGGTGTTCTAGAAAGTCAAGGGTGGCTGTTGACCGTGGTGATTTATATGCTATTGCAGTTAAGACAAGAGATCTCATGTTGCACTCTGGTCTTCATGATAAAGGTGGTGTTCTAGAAAGTCAAGGGTGGGTGTTGACCGTGGTGATTTATATGCTATTGCAGTTAAGACAAGAGATCTCATGTTGCACTCTGGTCTTCATGATAAAGGTGGTGTTCTAGAAAGTCAAGGGTGGCTGTTGACCGTGGTGATTTATATGCTATTGCAGTTAAGACAAGAGATCACATGTTGCACTCTGGTCTTCATGATAAAGGTGGTGTTCTAGAAGGGCAAGGGTGGATTCCTATGCTAATGAAGTTCAGGGTAGCTAACCATTGTGTTCAGGAATTTGGCCGGTGTACAGGCTTGTGGCGGCCTGGTTCCCGCGCCGAAATTGAACAGAGGGCCGGGGGACCAGGGGGCAATACGCGAGAGGGTACCAGCGGTAATTCGGGGCAGGTAGCTAGCTACCTGACAGTCTACATCCGACAGCGCACCGGTGAAGATCATCGATCATCGTGTCCATCGTAAAGATTATCCTTGTGCATCTATTGTATGTCTAACGATCCAAACGAATAAAACCTTGTATTAACCTGTATAACCTGTGTACCACACCAGCGCGCGACCAAAGTGGTGACCCCGACGTGATCTCGCGAAAAATCTCAGTGCGGTACCGAAACACGTGCTAATATTCCGTGTCGAATTTTTCTACACGGGTTCCGGACACGCCGTACGAACGGTAGATACAGGTTTGTTGTATTCTGGTGGTTAGTGGTTGTGCGGGGCCATGGACGAGACTTTGAGCGCCGAAAATCAAGCGGTCGACCGCGTGAGCATGCGGGTGCCGCCGTTTTGGGCTGACGACCCCGGGCTGTGGTTCGCCCAGCTGGAGGGCCAGTTCGCGACGGCACGGATAACGCGCGATTTGTCGAAGTTCCACGCCGTGACCGGCTCGCTGGAACAGCGATACGCCGTGGTCGTCCGGGACATAATAGTAAACCCCCCAGACATCAACAGATACGAGCTCCTCAAGAGTGAGCTAATCCGTCGATTCTCTTCGTCCCGCGAATCGAGGATTAAGCAGCTCCTCCAGCACGAGGAGATGGGGGACCGTACCCCATTCCAGTTCCTGCGACACCTACGCGGGCTGGGGGACGGAACCACTATTACCGACGCAGTGTTGAAAACACTGTGGGTGGGCCGCCTGCCACTGCGAATGCAGGACATCCTGGCTGCCGTGCCGTCGACTGATCTGGAGGAGATGGCGGTTTTGGCGGATAAGATCCAGGAGAACACGCCCGCCCCGTCGCGAGTCGCCAGCGTGGACCACCCGCCGGCGGAGAGTTGCCTGGCTATGTTCGAGGCCTTGTCCCGCCAGATCGCCGCCCTCTCTGTGGAGCACTCGGCCAAGGTCGGGGCGCAGCGCGCCCGAGGGCGCTCAACGAGCCGCCGTAGGACCGCAGCGAGCCGAGACGCCACCCCGGGCGCGACCTACGAGGGATGGTGCTACTACCATAATCGGTTCGGCGAGAAGGCGAGGCATTGCAAGCAGCCGTGCAACTACCCGGCGAAAAACCCCCGGGGCAGTCAGTAGCCGCGCCTGGCTCCTGCCCAACATCAAGCCGCCTTTACGTCACCGACGTCGCGACGCGGGTACAGTTTCTTGTAGACACCGGGTCCGACCTTTGCGTGTACCCCCGGAAGAGGGTGAGCGGACCTCGGGCGAAAACGACGTACGAATTGTATGCGGCGAACGGATCGGCGATAGCAACTTACGGAATAATCAACCTCCGTCTAGACCTCGGCCTCCGTCGCGTTTTCGACTGGCGATTCGTCGTTGCCGACGTCTCCCAACCAATCGTGGGAGTTGATTTCCTGTCGTTCTACCACCTCCTGGTGGACGTACGCCACAAACGTCTCAGCGATGGCATCACCTCACTCGCCGTCTCGGGACTACCGTCGTCCGGCCAACCAGAGCAGGTGAAAGTCATCAACGGTGGTTCACCGTACCACGCACTCCTCACCGAGTTCCCCGAGGTTACGCGTCCCTCCGGCGCCCCGCAAAATGTCAAACACAAAACCGTACACCACATCCACACGACACCCGGCCAGCCAACCTCGTGCAGACCGCGACGCCTGGCCCCCGACCGCCTGCGCATCGCCCAGCAGGAGTTCGCAGAGATGGTGAAGTTTGGAGTGGCTCGACGCTCATCCAGCAGTTGGTCCGCCGCCCTACACTTGGTCCCCAAGACGGAGGGCCAGTGGAGGCCTTGCGGGGATTACCGTCCGCTCAACAACCGGACCGTGCCTGACCGCTATCCGGTACCCCACATCCAGGATTTTGCGCAGGCCCTCGCCAACAAAACCATATTTTCGACAGTCGACCTCGTGCGCGCGTATCACCAGATACCGGTCGCCCCCGAGGACGTCCCGAAGACGGCTATCACAACCCCGTTCGGGCTTTTCGAGTTCCCCTATATGAGTTTCGGGTTGCGCAACGCCGCGCAGACATTTCAACGTTTCATCGACGAGGTGCTAAGGGGTTTCGAGTGGTGTTACGCGTACATTGACGATATTTTGGTCGCATCAGCCTCGGTAGAGGAGCACGAACATCACCTCCGCCTTCTCTTTGCGCGACTCGCAGAGTACGGAGTTTTAATAAACGTATCGAAGTGCGTGTTCGGGGCGGCGGAAGTGCGTTTTCTCGGGTACACCGTGAGTGCAGCAGGTACCCGCCCACTCGGGGAAAAAGTTGACGCGATCCGAACGTTCCCCCAACCCACCACCGTCAAACACCTGCGACAATTCCTCGGTATGATTAACTTTTACCGCCGTTTCTTGCCGTCCGCAGCACGCACGCAAGCGCCGCTCAATACCCTTCTCGCCGGGTCCAACATTTCGGGAAAAACCCCCGTTGTCTGGACGCCGGACCTAGAAAGGTCCTTCGCGGAGTGCAAACGCAGTCTCGCCGACGCTACGCTGTTGGCACACCCGGACCTGGACGCTGAATTGGTCATCATCGCCGACGCGTCGGATGTGAGCGTGGGCGCAGTCCTTCAACAACGCGCGACCAACGGGTGGCAGCCTCTCGCCTTCTTTTCAAGGAAACTAAACCCGGCTCAGCAGAAGTACGGCGCGTACGATCGGGAACTACTAGCGGTGTACGACGCCATCAAACATTTCCGCCACATGGTGGAAGCGCGGGAATTTGCAGTGTACACGGATCACAAACCACTGACATTCGCGTTTCAACAAAAACCCGAGAAATGCTCGCCAAGACAGTTCAGACACCTGGACTACATCGGACAATTCACAACCGACATCCGCCACATTCCCGGCGAGGAGAACGTTGTCGCCGACGCCCTATCGCGCGTCGAGGCACTCTCCGGACCGATCGACTACGCTGCGATCGCGCGAGCACAAGTCGACGACGCCGAGCTCCGAGGGTTACTGCAAACAACAAGCACGACTCTTCGATTTCGCGGCCGACGTCTCCCCGGCACCGATGTTGACCTCCAGTGCGATACATCGCTGGCAACACCACGCCCGTTCATACCAGGTCCATTCCGACGACAGGTGTTTGACCACATGCACGGTTTGGCCCATCCCGGCATCAGGGCGACAACAAAGCTCGTCACACAGCGTTTCGTGTGGCCATCGATCAACAAGGATTGCCGAAATTGGGCCCGAACATGCCTGGAGTGCCAGCGCACGAAGGTCACGCGCCACATCAAAGCACAGATTGGGTGTTTCAACACCCCGGAGTCCAGGTTTCAGCACCTCCACATCGACATCGTAGGACCACTACCGGTGTCCGACGGGTTCCGCTACCTAGTCACGTGCGTGGACCGTTTTACGCGTTGGCCGGAAGCAATACCCATCCCCGACATCACTGCAGCCAACGTGGCGGACGCCCTCGTGAACGGGTGGATTGCCCGTTTCGGCACCCCGCTCAGAATAACAACTGACCAGGGACGCCAGTTTGAGTCAAGTCTGTTCCGGTCACTCAATCAAATGACCGGCACGACTCACCTCCGAACGACGGCGTACCACCCCCAAGCCAACGGGATGGTCGAACGCCTGCACCGGCAGCTAAAGGCCGCCATCAAATGCCACGGCACCGAAAGGTGGACGGAGGTGTTACCATGGGTGATGCTAGGTATACGATCGGCCTGGAAAGAAGACCTGAAAGCCACTCCGGCCGAGCTCGTATACGGCACCACCTTGCGTCTCCCTGGCGAGTACCTCGAAGCACCTTCCGCGCCAACAGACTCGACATCGGCCTACGTTGGTCACCTGAGACGCCGTCTCAGCGAGTTGCGCCCCGTGCAGCCGGTTCACCACGGACACCACGCAATTTTTGTGTTCAAACGTTTAGCGACGTGCACACACGTGTTCGTGCGCCACGATGCTGTCCGCACTCCCTTACAGCAACCATACGACGGGCCATTCGAGGTAATAGCCCGCAATGACAAACACTACACCATCAGTCGAAACGGCCGTAAAATCACGGTCTCGATCGACAGGCTAAAACCAGCCTACATCATGGTCGACGACATGTCACACACCCGGGCGGACCCAACGATGCACACCGCGCCACCAACACCGGAACCCGAGTTGCGCTCAACTATTCGCGTAAGAATTCCGAGCGATGGCACCGCAAACACCCCACTACCACCTCCACCAGTCACCACCAGATCCGGACGACGCGTCCGGTTCCCCGCAAGACTGGTGTCATAACATCGTGTACCAGAAACTGGAACACTGGGAAGGGGGTACTGTGGCGGCCTGGTTCCCGCGCCGAAATTGAACAGAGGGCCGGGGGACCAGGGGGCAATACGCGAGAGGGTACCAGCGGTAATTCGGGGCAGGTAGCTAGCTACCTGACAGTCTACATCCGACAGCGCACCGGTGAAGATCATCGATCATCGTGTCCATCGTAAAGATTATCCTTGTGCATCTATTGTATGTCTAACGATCCAAACGAATAAAACCTTGTATTAACCTGTATAACCTGTGTACCACACCAGCGCGCGACCAAAGGCTCAACAAGGATGCAATCTATGATTGCATGGAGGTGGTTGTGAAATGAGAGTAATCACGAGGATTACATTGTGATACACATTTACTTGATAGTTACTCCCTAATTTTTGCTTCAGAATTATATACAGTTGTTAGCTACGCTTTTCATTGATACTGTTCATTTGATGGCTTCATCAGTTTAACAATAAATTGTGCCAAATGCATGAGTTCGTAAAAACATGCATCAACTATAACCGCCTCTAACGTAATCCATAATAAGTATTCATCTAAAAGCTAAATCACAAAAGTCACACTTGTTTAAATTACTAGTCTTTTGTGATAGTTTAGTAAAATTAGTCAATTTAAAAAAAAAACTGTCGGCTGAACAAGCGACCAGTTGACATGTTATCTCGATCCGTTGAAAGGAACACAGATTCTTACAGCTTCTTCAGGTGACCCAGACTCAAGGAAATGTACAAAAAACAATTTTTTCAATTTTTTATTTTTCCATTTGATGTTTTAGCTTTTCAAATATATAATTACGGTTATGTAGTATTATTCTTACAATTACAGGATTGTTTTATATCGATCGATTTGCAATAGCATATCGTGCATGGCATTAATTTTCTGAATATGGTAACCATGTTTTGTTATTTTTCAATCCTGCTTTGTCATTTTCAATATCAGGCTGAATTTGGCTGAAACAAAATTTAAATAGTTGCGCCAACATTCGTCTGTACCGGCTGTCCTTGTTGAACAGATGTTGATTAAATGTTGGTTCCGATTTGAGTGGTATCAGAGGTGGTATACTTCAGTTTACTTCGATCGTTTTATATGGTTTTGTTTGTGCCATATTTGATAATGCCTTGTTGTTTACGTTTAACGAAGAAGCGGAAGCAAAGCTTTCAGATAAAATCAGTTTTTAAGCCTCAAGATGTTGTAGTGGAAAAGAAGCAAAAGTGGGGTTAAATACGCCTGGTACCAGGCGCTCAATAACGCCTTTTTTAAGTTCGTCAAGACAAAAGTTGGAAGGACACTTTGAAGATTCAGAAATCAGTGAGAATAGTCCAGACAGTGGTAACGAAATTATCAATTTGGAACTTTTGACGGTTGCTCTGCAGAGCTTCGTTGCTTGTCGTGAGTGCCACGACAAATCCTGCATCTCTACAGTGACCGCTGTGCATAATAGTCTTGCATCAAAACTGAAACTTTTTGTGAACGTTGTAAAGCTGAGTTTGCCTTCGATTCATCAGAGAAAAGAGTAATTGCAGCTGCTGGTTAAGCTTTTTTGGTATGATGTGAATACACGTTTCGTTTTTGGTCTACGAAAGATTAGCAAGGAGCGCAAGGCAAGGCAGACTAGAAGAAACTGCAAGCGGCAGCTTGAGGACATGGAAGATAACTTGGACAACCCTTCTTATCGAGCTGGAATCGCTAGAAAAATGAGAAAGTAAGATTAAATTATTGCTTCAGGCGGTCCAATTTAGTAATTTAGCGGAATTTATTGGTCAGCGAAACGCGTCAAACAAGAAAATACTATGCAAGATCCAAGAAAACTATTGTATTACTAATAATAAGAAGTATGCCTGCTCAAATAAAATAACTTTTTGGTTCTAAACTTTCAGAACATTGCGCTTTTATGGAAAAATAGCAAAAATAGCGTGCTAAAAATAACCACTGCGATTATCTCGGCTCCCAGTTTTGTTGTATTCATTGTACTTTTACTAAGAGTCTGAAAAGCAGCCTCATCATCCCCTCATTCACAGACCTCATTAAAGATCAGTGCCACATGGCCAATGCAACCATCTTCTGACTTTGTGTTTGTTTGATTCTAGCTTGCAGTGAAGTCTGGAAGGACATAGAGTTGAGCTGTCAACTTCAACTCATCCTACAGATGTGACTCTTGACAGGTAGGTTTCAATATTTCAAGATGCAATACAAAGTGGAAATATATCATCATGGTTTGTTGAGGGGGCAAAGAGGGATGTTACTAATGTCGGCGCTGTGTGCCAGGAATATTGATAAGACTTGGCGCTAATCCACCTTGTATTTGTTCTACGTGATTTAAAACTCCAATCATACTTTATCTTGCTATCGCAACACCAAGGCTTCCTGCTATGCCATAACATGCCATAACGAACCATGTCATACCATACCATTAGATATACCATACCTTGCCATGCCATGCCATGCCATGCCATGCCATGCCATGCCTTGCCTTGCCATGTCATGCCATGCCATGCCATGCCATGCCTTGCCTTGCCATGCCATGTCTTGCCATGCCATGCCATGCCATGCCTTGCCATGCCTTGCCTCGCCATGCCATGCCATGCCTTGCCATGCCTTGCCATGCCTTGCCATGCCTTGCCATGCCATGCCATGCCTTGCCATGCCATGACATGCCTTGCCATGCCATGCCATGCCTTGCCTCGCCATGCCTTGCCATGCCATGCCTTGCCTTGCCTTGCCTTGCCTTGCCTTGCCATACCATGCCATGCCATGCCATGCCTTGCCATGCCATGCCTTGCCTTGCCTTGCCATGCCTCGCCATGCCATGTCATGCCTTGCCATGCCATGCCATGCCTTGCCATGCCATGCCTTGCCATGCCTTGCCTTGCCATGCCATGCCTTGCCATACCATGCCATGCCATGCCATGCCATGCCATGCCTTGCCATGCCATGCCATGCCATGCCATGCCATGCCTTGCCTTGCCATGCCATGCCATGCCATGCCATGCCATGTCATGCCTTGCCTTGCCATGCCATGCCATGTCATGCCTTGCCATGCCATGCCATGCCATGCCATGTCATGCCTTGCCTTGCCATGCCATGCCATGCCATGCCATGCCATGGCATGCCATGTCATGCCATGCCTTGCCTTGCCATGCCATGCCATGCCATGCCATGCCATACCATGCCATGCCTTGCCATGCCTTGCCATGCCATGCCATGCCATGCCATGTCTTGCCTTGCCCTGCCATGCCATGCCATGCCTTGCCAAACGAGGGACTTTTGACCAATATTTCCCGAGCAATATTTGGTTTTGTTCCACGTGGCTGGTGCTGGTGCTGGTGCTGCTAGAAATGGTTGATCTTACAAGATGCTGTGGTTCTGTATCTTTAGAGTTTTTAAGCTTAGAGTAAACAATCTAACAATCCTTCCATTGTCTCTGACTAAAGAGATGTTCGCAAGCTTCCATTACATTGCGTCGATCTGTTGATTCTTGATGGCCGTTATGATTTGATGGCTTTTTGTCTGCTGTCAGATTTAATAGAGGCTTTTCTTTGGCTTCTCTTTGGCTTCTATTTAACTTCTATTTCGGTTGATGTTTGTGCGTTGTTTCAAACGGAAACTGGTTTACCGAGGCAAGATCTTGAGTCGCCGCTATTTCCGACTCTCGCCGAGTGCATCGACGTTGAATGACGGCGTTGTCGCTTAACTCGATCGCTGTGACGTCAGACAGTAGCTGGTGACGTCAGACAGTAGACTGATATCTGTACACGCCAAGAGCTCGCGTGTTGAACGAAGCCTTCTAAACGCCCCTCCCCTTCTAGACACTGAATCTAGGGTCCCTAGCAGAACAAACTCTTATTACACTTGGTACTTAATTCACTTGTTTCTTTTGTTTCAGAATTACCTGCTGAAGAAGGTGAGTTTCATTTACAAGATTAATTCCTAAATGACAGAAACAAGTTGTCTTTGTTGCACTTTGAATCTAAATTGTTTTTATTTCCCGCAGGAAAATCGATATGGCAGTTGGTACTGGAACAATTCGACGACCTTTTAGTCAAGATCCTATTATTAGCCGCAATCATCTCCTTTGTAAGTACAAGATCGCCTCTCTCTTGCCCTGCATTGCTCTCTCTCTTGCTGTCTCACGCCGTCCCTTGTCTTCCAGGTACTAGCCTTGTTTGAAGATAATGAAGACCAAATCACAGCATTCGTTGAACCTTTCGTCATTCTGCGGATTCTCATCGCCAACGCCATCGTTGGAGTGTGGCAGGTAAGAGAACTACCCCTAAAGATGCCCCTGACCTGACCTGACCTGACCTAACCTAACCTAACCTAACCTAACCTAACCTGACCTGACCTAACCTAACCTGACCTTACCTGACCTGACCTAACCTAACCTAACCTCACCTCACCAAACCTGACCTGACCTAACCTGACCTGACCTAACCTGACCTGACCTAACCTGACCTGACCTAACCTGACCTGACCTGACCTGACCTAACCTGAACTGACCTGACCTAACCTGACCTAACTTTACCTAACATAACCTGACCTGACCTAACCTAACCTGACCTAACTTTACCTAACATAACCGAACCTAACCTAACCTAACTTTACCTAACCTAACCTAACCACCCCTAAAGATCCCCTTGACCTAATCTAATCTAACCTGACCTGACCTGACCTGACCTAACCTGAACTAACCTGACCATACCTAATTTTACCTAACATAACCGAACCTAACCTAACCTAACTTTACCTAACCACACCTAACCACCCCTAAAGATCCCCTTGACCTAGTCTAACCTAACCTAACCTAACCTGACCAAATCTAAGCCTGGGACTTCAGTCTCCCAATCTAGGAAGTGGTTTAAATGAGATGGACTTGAATTGGTATAAAATGGATCTCAAGATGATCCTGATTGTTGTTGTGTTTCCAGGAAAGGAATGCTGAGTCGGCTATTGAAGCTCTGAAGGAGTATGAGCCCGAGATGGGAAAGGTCCTCCGAGGGGATAAGTCTGGAATCCAGAAGATCCGCGCCAAGGAGATTGTTCCCGGAGATGTTGTTGAGATCTCAGGTCAGCCGTTTAAACCAATCTTTGTATCCATTCAGCATAAAGTCTTTCAACCTTCTGTTGTAACCATGGAAACCAATGTTTGGGAGGTTATTAGTGTCGTTAATAATAAAATACCATCGACATTGCTAGCGATTGCCATTAATAAACACAATGATTGTGACGTGATATAGCGTCACTAGAATCAGAGTGACTCTGAGTATTCACAGCCTCTTGGTTCTACTCCTTGGAGATCTAAGATGTCCAAGTGGAGATCAGGTGTAGATCTTGGTCCATGTGTTTGATTGGTTAGAGCAACACCCGCGACAGGTGGAGATCGGGGTCCAAGTAGCTCATTTCACTCAGCTTCATTATTTTTTCCTTTTCTATTTCCATAAGAAGTTATTATTCATTTTTTTTTTTTTTTAATATTTTTATATCTTATAATATAGTATAGTCTGTACATTCCTCTGTATTACAACAGAGTAGGAATTCCTAGACTTAAATAATAAATAAATAAATAAATAAATAAATTGGTTAGAGCAACACCCGCGACAGGTGGAGATCGGGGTCCATGCGTTTGATTGGTTAGAGCAACACCCGCGACAGGTGGAGATCGAGGTCCATGTGTTTGATTGGTTAGAGCAACACCCGCGACAGGTTGAGATCGGGGTCCAAGTAGCTCAATTGGTTAGAGCAACACCTGCGACAGGTGGAGATCGGGGTCCAAGTAGCTCAATTGGTTAGAGCAACACCCACGACAGGTGGAGATCAGGGTCCAAGTAGCTCAATTGGTTAGAGCAACACCCGCGACAGGTGGAGATCGGGGTCCAAGTAGCTCAATTGGTTAGAGCAACACCTGCGACAGGTGGAGATCGGGGTCCAAGTAGCTCAATTGGTTAGAGCAACACCCACGACAGGTGGAGATCGGGGTCCAAGTAGCTCAATTGGTTAGAGCAACACCCGCGACAGGTGGAGATCGGGATCCAAGTAGCTCAATTGGTTAGAGCAACACCTGCGACAGGTGGAGATCGGGGTCCAAGTAGCTCAATTGTTTAGAGCAACACCCACGACAGGTGGAGATCGGGGTCCAAGTAGCTCAATTGGTTAGAGCAACACCCGCGACAGGTGGAGATCGGGGTCCAAGTAGCTCAATTGGTTAGAGCAACACCCACGACAGGTGGAGATCGGGGTCCAAGTAGCTCAATTGGTTAGAGCAACACCCGCGACAGGTTGAGATCGGGGTCCAAGTAGCTCAATTGGTTAGAGCAACACCCGCGACAGGTGGAGATCGGGGTCCAAGTAGCTCAATTGGTTAGAGCAACACCTGCGACAGGTGGAGATCGGGGTCCAAGTAGCTCAATTGGTTAGAGCAACACCCGCGACAGGTGGAGATCGAGGTCCATGTGTTTAATTGGTTAGAGCAACACCCGCGACAGGTTGAGATCGGGGTCCAAGTAGCTCAATTGGTTAGAGCAACACCCGTGACAGGTGGAGATCGGGGTCCAAGTAGCTCAATTGGTTAGAGCAACACCCGCGACAGGTGGAGATCGGGGTCCAAGTAGCTCAATTGGTTAGAGCAACACCCGCGACAGGTGGAGATCGGGGTCCAAGTAGCTCAATTGGTTAGAGCAACACCTGCGACAGGTGGAGATCGGGGTCCAAGTAGCTCAATTGGTTAGAGCAACACCCGCGACAGGTGGAGATCGAGGTCCATGTGTTTAATTGGTTAGAGCAACACCCGCGACAGGTTGAGATCGGGGTCCAAGTAGCTCAATTGGTTAGAGCAACACCCGCGACAGGTGGAGATCGGGGTCCAAGTAGCTCAATTGGTTAGAGCAACACCTGCGACAGGTGGAGATCGGGGTCCAAGTAGCTCAATTGGTTAGAGCAACACCCGCGACAGGTGGAGATCGGGGTCCAAGTAGCTCAATTGGTTAGAGCAACACCCGCGACAGGTGGAGATCGGGGTCCAAGTAGCTCAATTGGTTAGAGCAACACCCGTGACAGGTGGAGATCGGGGTCCAAGTAGCTCAATTGGTTAGAGCAACACCCACGACAGGTGGAGATCGGGGTCCAAGTAGCTCAATTGGTTAGAGCAACACCCACGACAGGTTGAGATTGGGGTCCAAGTAGCTCAATTGGGTAGAGCAACACCTGGGACAGGTTGAGATCTTGGTCCATGTGTTTGATTATCTTGTCTTGTTCTTACAGTGGGAGACAAGATTCCAGCTGATATCAGACTCATCAAGATCATGTCAACCACACTACGTATCAACCAGTCGATCCTGACAGGAGAGTCTGTGTCCGTCATCAAGCACACAGATGCGATCCCAGATCCTCGAGCTGTCAATCAAGACAAGAAGAACATCTTGTTCTCTGGAACCAACGTAGCTGCCGGCAAAGCAAGGGGAGTTGTCATCGGTACTGGACTCAACACTGCAATCGGTGAGTTAACTTCAATAATAATAACGTAGGTTAACTCGCTTTTTAATATCGTTACGTGTTTATCAATCGTTGAGGTAAACATTGATGGAGATTTTTTGAGCATGAAAAGTTACAAAAGCGAGTTAACCTACGAGAAATATTGAAATTAAATTTCATACGACAGTGGCTCCACTTAATGTGATGTTCCGGTACTCTGTATTTTTGTCGGTAAGGTAGTCATTTGGCGGCCATCTTTCACGCAGAGACTGAAACATTGACGTTGTTTCTCCACCTAGAACCTTCACTCAACGCTAGCACCACATGGCCAGATGTCAAAACATAATAATGATTTCCTGTACAAAATGTTTGAATGATCCCAGACAGATTGTGAAAAGAAAAAGCTATGCAATAAAATAGTTAACATTTATTATGCTGCCCAAACATTACAACAATAATAATAATAATTTGTTTATTGTCATTTAGAACATATACAAGTAATTTGACAGTAATTGTTTTAAAATTAAATGGTACAATATTCTTTGACAGAATAAAAACATCTCTCAATTAAAAACTATTTTATGCTATTCCTTAGCGCCGGTCCTTTTTTTTCCTTGATATAATTCGGTAGAGCATTGCAGTTTTAGCAGTTTTGCACCTGCAAAATCTGGGTCTTTCTTTGTTATTTCTAGTTTTATTTTCTTTAGTTTATAATTTAAACTAAAATTTAAACTAGTGTTTGGCATGTCCAGTAGATTTGTTCTGGTAATGTTTTCCCAACATTAAAACTTGTTTGTTTGTTTGTTTATCCAGGCAAGATCAGGACTGAGATGTCAGAGACTGAGGAAATCAAGACTCCACTTCAACAGAAGTTGGATGAGTTTGGTGAACAACTTTCCAAGGTAATCTCTCTGATCTGCGTTGCTGTCTGGGCGATCAACATTGGACATTTCAACGATCCGGCTCACGGTGGTTCCTGGATCAAGGGGGCTGTGTACTACTTCAAGATTGCTGTGGCACTTGCTGTTGCTGCTATCCCTGAAGGTGACATATCAAGCTAATACTGGGTCTTTTGCTGATTTAAAACTGTTTCTTTGTTATTATTCATTAGAACTATTTTAAAATACAGAGACCATCTTTACAGTTCATAAACCCATTCACTTTTTCACTATTGTAAGCAAGTTTTGTCATATGTTCATGTCATGGTCATGTCATGGTCATGTCCCCAAGAATCCCCAAGAACGCAAAGGAATTTAGACGCCGGCTAAAAGGAAATCAAAGACGGAACAATCCAAACAACTAGTCCTGTAAATAACGTAGCTAACTTCAAGTGGATACCATAGAACTGGCAATCATAAAACATGTACCATGCTTTAATATGAAAATAAATAAATATTATTATTATTATTATGTTCTTGTCATATGTTCATGTCATATGATTTGATTGGTCTACGCTGTAAGATGCTAAGTTTTGATTGGTTCCCAGGTCTCCCTGCTGTCATCACAACTTGCTTGGCTTTGGGCACTCGAAGGATGGCCAAGAAGAACGCTATCGTACGTTCCCTTCCGTCGGTGGAGACCCTGGGTTGCACATCTGTCATCTGCTCCGACAAGACTGGAACTCTGACCACCAATCAGATGTCAGTTAGCCGACTGTTTGTATTTGACAAGATCGACGGTAACGACAGCTCATTCTCCGAGTTCGAGGTGACTGGATCAACATACGTACCAATCGGTGAAGTCTTCCTTCGTGGACAGAAAGTCAAGGCGGCAGACTACGAGATCCTTCACGAGATGGGTGAGATTCTTCCCACACACAAAGAGAGATTCTGTGTGATTAGTTGTTGGAAATTAATCTAGATTTGCTACGGTAACCAATAGCTGTCAAAACACCCAATTGTAAATATAGCTGGCATTATTTTCAATGAGAATCCCAGCTCTGTTTGAGATTCAGAATAATTTAGTAAATATGACAGCTTGCACTGTTGGCTTTCATCTGTTAAGCATAAAGAAAGCTGAGGCTTGTGAACCCAGTAAACTCCTAGAGGCTGTATTAGTAATTCTGTTGTTCTGATTCTAGGAAACATCTGCATCATGTGCAATGACTCTTCAATTGACTTCAACGAATTCAAGCAAGCTTTTGAGAAAGTAGTAGAAGCCACCGAGACTGCTTTGATTGTTCTCGCTGAGAAGATGAACCCCTTCTCGTTGCCCAAGACCGGACTTGACCGACGTTCCGCCGCCATCGTAGTCCGTCAAGAGATTGAAACAAAGTGGAAGAAGGAATTCACTCTGGAATTCTCTCGAGATCGCAAGTCCATGTCCTCGTACTGCGTACCATTGAAGGCTTCTCGTCTGGGAACTGGACCCAAGCTGTTTGTCAAGGGAGCACCGGAAGGTGTACTTGAACGTTGCACACATGCCCGAGTTGGTACACAGAAAGTGCCGCTGACGCCCACGTTGAAGAAACGCATCCTGGAGCTCACTGCCACCTACGGTTGCGGAAGAAATACTCTCCGTTGTCTTGCCCTGGCTGTTGCTGATACCCCAATGAAACTGGAGGACATGAACCTGACAGACTCGACCAAGTTCTACACTTATGAAGTCAACCTTACCTTCGTTGGAGTCGTTGGAATGTTGGATCCTCCTCGCAAGGAAGTCTTCGACGCCATTGTACGATGCAGGGCCGCTGGAATCCGAGTCATTGTCATCACTGGAGATAACAAGGCTACAGCTGAAGCCATCTGCCGCAGGCACGTATAATACACAAGCTTGCACCAAGCCATATACCTTGGTACACATGTCCCTGACTCCCATTGAAGATGCCAACCCAGCTGTACACATCCATGCTTGCACCATGCCCTATACCTTGACACACATGTCCCTGACTCCCATTGAAGATGCCAACCCAGCTGTACACATCCATGCTTGCACCATGCCCTATACCTTGACACACATGTCCCTGGCTCCCATTGAAGATGCCAACCCAGCTGTACACATCCATGCTTGCACCATGCCCTATACCTTGACACACATGTCCCTGGCTCCCATTGAAGATGCCAACCCAGCTGTACACATCCATGCTTGCACCATGCCCTATACCTTGACACATAGTCCCTGGCTCCCATTGAAGATGCCAACCCAGCTGCACACATCCATGCTTGCACCATGCCCTATACCTTGACACACATGTCCCTGACTCCCATTGAAGATGCCAACCCAGCTGTACACATCCATGCTTGCACCATGCCCTATACCTTGACACACATGTCCCTGACTCCCATTGAAGATGCCAATCCAGCTGTACACATCCATGCTTGCACCATGCCCTATACCTTGACACACATGTCCCTGGCTCCCATTGAAGATGCCAACCCAGCTGTACACATCCATGCTTGCACCATGCCCTATACCTTGGCACACATGTCTCTGGCTCCCATTGAAGATGCCAACCCAGCTGTACACATCCATGCTTGCATCATGCCCTATACCTTGGCACACATGTCCCTGACTCCCATTGAAGATGCCAACCCAGCTGTACACATCCATGCTTGCACCATGCCCTATACCTTGACACACATGTCCCTGACTCCCATTGAAGATGCGAACCCAGCTGCACACATCCATGCTTGCACCATGCCCTATACCTTGACACACATGTCCCTGGCTCCCATTGAAGATGCCAACCCAGCTGTACACATCCATGCTTGCACCAAGCCCTTTACCTTGACACACATGTCCCTGGCTCCCATTGAAGATGCCAACCCAGCTGTACACATCCATGCTTGCACCATGCCCTATACCTTGACACACATGTCCCTGGCTCCCATTGAAGATGCCAACCCAGCTGTACACATCCATGCTTGCACCATGCCCTATACCTTGACACACATGTCCCTGGCTCCCATTGAAGATGCCAACCCAGCTGTACACATCCATGCTTGCACCATGCCCTATACCTTGACACATATGTTCCTGGCTAACAGCTGATTGGTTGCAGGATTGGAGTATTCACTGAAGAAGAGGACACAACTGGAAAGTCTTACTCTGGTCGTGAGTTTGATGACCTGCCCGTAGCTGAACAGAAGGCCACCGTTGCCCGCTCTCGATTGTTCTCTCGAGTGGAGCCGTCTCACAAGTCAAAGATCGTTGAATTCTTGCAGAGCATGAATGAGGTCACTGCTATGACTGGAGATGGTGTCAATGACGCTCCTGCCCTCAAGAAGGTGTGTATTTGTCCTAACCTAACCTTGCCTTACCTGCAAGACCAGGTCTTGACTGAAAGACTGGTGACAGAGATTTGCTTGCACAACAACAGTCTCTTGAAATGCACGAACCTACTCTCAGCAAGTTTAACCTGGAGTTTAAATCCCAAGTAGTTGATAATAACACGTGGCAATAAAATGCCTCCCGCATTGCAAGTGTTTTACTCGCGTGTACTTCAGGCTGAGAATTGTGTTGCTATTTATTAATCACGAGCCCAGCAGCCGTCCTCTGCATTTCTTCTAAATCTTGTTCAAGTTTTGATGTTCGTGGGTCCCATGCCACTGCCACATATTCCAACAAAAGTCACAACATTCCCATGCCACTGCCTCTTCCTATACCTTTGCATCTGTACCCTGTACATTTGTAACCATTACAAACCATAATCTCTCTTTCCAACTATGTTTTTTATATGGTCTTCCCAATTCAGGTTAGATCTAAGAGTTACCCCCAAGTATTTACAAGTATTTTCATACTTAATGTTGAAATTTTGCCCCAGGCTGAGATCGGTATTGCTATGTTTGTCATATTTGAATTGTCATAAGTTTAATTTTGCCCCAGGCTGAGATTGGTATTGCTATGTTTGACATAAGTTTAATTTTGCCCCAGGCTGAGATTGGTATTGCTATGTTTGACATGTATTGTTATTTTGCCCCAGGCTGAGATTGGTATTGCTATGTTTGACATGTATTGTTATTTTGCCCCAGGCTGAGATTGGTATTGCTATGTTTGACATGTATTGTTATTTTGCCCCAGGCTTAGATTGGTATTGCTATGGGATCTGGAACTGCTGTCGCCAAGTCTGCATCCGAGATGGTATTGGCCGACTACAACTTCTCGTCCATCGTGTCCGCGGTAGAAGAAGGCCGAGCGATCTACAACAACATGAAGCAGTTCATCCGTTACTTAATCTCGTCCAACATTGGTGAAGTTGTCTCCATCTTCCTGACCGCCGCTCTAGGTCTACCTGAAGCTTTGATCCCCGTGCAACTTCTCTGGGTCAATCTGGTCACTGATGGTTTGCCTGCAACTGCCCTGGGCTTCAATCCTCCCGACTTGGACATCATGGAGAAGCCACCACGCAAGGCTGATGAATCTCTCATCTCTGGTTGGCTGTTCTTCCGTTACATGGCCGTTGGAACTTACGTAGGAGCTGCCACTGTTGGTGCTGCCACCTGGTGGTTCATGTAGGCACCCGAGGGACCCCAACTTACCTACTGGCAGCTGGTGAGTTTCATTTTATCAACACAACTTAATCTTCAAGTTGACTTAACCTTTCAATTTTCACCTGCTCCGATTGCAATCAAATTTGCAGAGCACATTCCAGTGTTCCCAACTTCGACCCCACGCGGTTTTTAGAAATATCGGTCTGGTAGTTTCATAACGACTCAAAATATAGGAATATTTAGAGATTTTATATTAACTTTTGATGATGTAGGTTCATCATCCTATCAAAGTTTGCAATGATGTGACAGTAGCCAAGTAATTTCAATTGTTTTGTTTGTTTTGTTTCTAGACTCATCATCTGTCATGCATTGGAGAGAGTGAGGACTTCAAGGGAATCAACTGTCACATCTTCCACAGCCCGTATCCCATGACGATGGCTCTTTCTGTGCTTGTTACCATAGAGATGCTCAATGCCATGAACAGGTCTGTACAAGACAACAGAATACACATGTTGTTGTCAACCAGTCCCTGGTTGCCATGGCAAAATAGTTCAACTTGAATGTGTTATGTTCCTGGTTGTCATGCCAACATGTTTTGTTTCAGTTTGTCTGAGAACCTGGTTGTCATGCCAACATGTTTTGTTTGAATGTGTTATGTTCCTGGTTGTCATGCCAACATGTTTTGTTTCAGTTTGTCTGAGAACCAGTCCCTGATTGCCATGCCTCCATGGTGCAACTTGTGGCTGATTGGCTCGATGGCGCTGTCTTTCTCCCTCCACTTTGTCATTCTGCACGTCGAGGTGCTGGCGGTAAGTTGGCGGACCTGGTGGGCTACCGGTATATAGGCTGTTAGATCTGCAACTTGACTGACATGTGTTTGTTTATCTCTGCGCAGGGTGTATTCCAAGTAACTCCTCTGGGTGTTGATGAATGGGTCACCGTCATGAAATTCTCGCTGCCCGTAATACTGCTGGACGAAACCCTCAAGTTCGTAGCCCGCAAGATCACCGACGGTAAGAGTCCGCTGCTCACGGTCCACTGGATCGTGCTCATGTGGGCCGTCTTCTTCGGTTTCATCCTGTATGGTCCGATATAAGCCCCCTGGATACCCACAACCAAGCACCTACTTAACCTCCAGCCCAACAAACTCTAGGAGTTCACTTAAATTCTTAGAGAAGTGCCTTTTGTTTTGTATGCGAGGTGTTATTTTTATATAGAAAGGAAGCGGTTCTTTTTTTAGCAGTTAGTACGTTCCGGCAGAGGATTCCTCGGCCCAATATTACTCGCCTGACAATAATTTTACACGAAAGTGATTCCCGCAACGTGGGGGTTGGCGCCACTGGGTGATAATCGTAGTAGCGTACTTGTATACATTCATTACACACAAACAAAATATGTTAGTAGCGAGTATTTATTATTTAACTTAGTGCAGGAACGTAAGCGGAGACTCACTCACCTTTCCACTAGTAATTTGCCGGGCAAAATGTGCATTCATTAACCTCTTTTCTATTTATTCACACACTAGATATTAGCTACACAGAGATTAGGCTAGCGTGGGCTGGCAACAGAAAGTCCTGCGTCTTCCCTAACAAAGCTCCTGACAAAAGAACCCCTGATCCTGATCCTGGTCCTGGTCCAGACCCCTTGGTTCCCGGTGGAAACGCCGAAGTTTTCAGTGGACAATTGCCGCAAAGTCGTAAGTACTGGCTTGGCCTCGTGGCGTGCTGTTGGTTTGCCTAGCAGACATTTCTCAACCAGATTTCATGAATTGTTGCTTTCAATCTCCTTTTGTCTACCAAAAGTATGTAATATTTGACTGACATCAGGAGTTAAATCAATGAATTATTTAGACAAGGACAAGAGTGTACATAAACCTACAAACTAATAATGTATTGTTCAATTTGTTTCACTTGTCTGACATTGTTGTTTACAAAATAAGACAGTGGATTGCTAATTTAATAAAAACATGAGAGTTTTACGAGGAATGCACCGAGTGTTGTTTGCCGGGTTTGCTTTTCACGTGTGCAGTGGAGTGAGCTTGCCTGGGTTTTATCCGACCATGAACTTGAATGCCAGCGAGCAGCGTGGTTGCCAGTGGTTGGGATGTCTTCCTCCCCGCTTTCTTTCAGCTTCAAGCTTCTTTCAAGTATTTCACATAAATTACACCTCTAATGATATATTTAATGATATATTTGATGATATGTTTGCCAGTAGCAATAGACAAGCAAATGGAGTGAAAACTCATGACATTCCATTGATACATTATCCTATTAACATTGAAAGACAATTTTTGAGTTGAATTTAACCGTTGTGTTTTAAATGGAGTTTGACTTTCAAGTCATGTCTCGTGTTCCTCACTGACCGAGGTACATTCCTGTTTTTGAGTGAGTTTTAGGTTTGGCTTTGTGCAATTGTGAATACTTGCAAGTGAGGCCATGCGTTTGAGTTTGCAATCAGCTGGGACCATCTAATTACTCAGGTAATGTACGTGTAAAGACTGCTTAACTTTATTCTTTTACATCTTTGCAATACAATGCTTTGCAACTTTTCTTGACATTTGGGAGCTTGGACTTGCCAATACAACTTGTTATTTGTTATGGGTCCTTGAAGCAAAGCTTTGTGAAAATTGCCTTGGTCATGGGTAAGATCTTGCAATTACAGAGCTTTGCATTTCTAGAGATCTTCTTTGTTTCACTTGTAAAGTAACAATATTTTCCGATAAGTTTCCGACAGTTGAACATTACTTTACCTGAAGACCTGCAGCTTGCATCTGAATTTCAGCACATTTAGTTTGGTAATCCTGTTGCTCCCGGAGAAGTCTGACATGTAATCCTACAATTTCATTGGCTTGTGTGTTTCTATCATTAGAAACCACCTCCAGCTGCTGGTGCATTTCTTCAAGAGCATTTTGTGTGCACTTTTCCTTGCAGACACTTTCTGCTAGTAGTTGATCTAAATGCAGAAATAGAAGACTAACTTGTGTGGGCTGCAACATTCTGATAGGTAGGATTGAAGTACTTTTAGAAGTACTTTTACAGACAGATTCAGTGTAATTCAACAATAATCGATTATCTATACAAACCAGTGAGTTTCAATTTCATTTCTAATATTTTGTAACTTTCTTCTTTATCACTGAACAATAGCTGCCACTTCATGTTTACTTGGCTGAGCTGATTTTGCTTTTCTTCCAGATTCACTTTAGAATCTTTGCATTGTATTTTTAGCTTCTTGATATAATCCTGGTTTCCTTGGGTTTTTTTCTCCAATTTGCTTTGTGTAGCTCTCACCAACTTGATCAGCTGAGTGTTTTGAAGACTGAACTCCTTGTAGTTGACTTGGAGGTTGGTAAGATCTTCAACGATGGCATCAGCCCAACTTCCCATACAATGCCACTGCGTTGTTTGTATTATTTCCTTCGACGCCACCTTCCTGTGATTATTACTGTCATTTTAATTGGGGTACAATCAAATTTGTATGCTCTTGCTAAAGTATTTTCTAACTGTAAACTACCTCAAATATCGAATGCAAAGTGTCGTAGAATTGTAGTTGGTCTTTACGCGCTACCCAAAGATATTAGTATTTAACTTGGCACTAATAAAATGTTGTTAATTGTTTGAGTTGATCATACATAGATGATATAAACATAGTCAGTAAAACATATAAACAAGTCAATGCAACAAAATGAAAATATAAATAGGTAAGTATATGAACCAGTTGCTGGAGTTGAAGTAATAATTACAAATAATAAACACTTTGTGTTTTCCAATCTGAACCTTTATTCTCATTCTTGAATTAAAGGAATCGGAATTTTATTTCTTGAAGTGTGGAATCAGAACTTTTATTTGAAATAATATGCGCAGTCATAAAACACAAGAAGGTTTTGCTTATAGGTAATAATATGTTTGTAAATAAGTATTTATTGTACCTCTGGGCAGCAACTGAAGATTCTCTGTCGATATCATGACAAGTATTTTCTATCCACGTGATTAGTTTCTTCATGAGTGCTTCATTCATCTGACAGCTTTCACATGAAGCCAAGGAAATCAAATCTGACTAATTCTGGAAACAACTGTGTGGGAAATGTTGGTTGTATTGATATTCAAATCAGTATCTTGGTGCTTGCCATTCATTTCAAACATTTTCCTCTGAGTAACCTGCATAAAAGATATATTATTTTCATCATCAGGAGGTTATCTGCATTTAAAAGTAACATTACAACATTACAGAATGATATTCAAGAGTTGTAATCATTCCAAACCATGCAATCGATCATGCTCTTCTGCAAAGATTGCATTCTCGACCAGAATATGTTTAGTAGACCTCCAAGTGAGAGCTGTTGTGGACGGATCACATTTTTAGCCGCATACAAATTGGTCGAGGGATTTGGAAAATTGTCCACAAATTTTATCAGTAAATTCAGAATCAATAAAAGTCTGAAAAAAAAAACAGAACGAGGTAAAAGTGATGTTCACATTTAATAGCACAGAACAATAATCGCTCTTTTGTGCCAGTTTTGTCGCCTTCCGAAACGCACCGCTTCAGTAAAATCTATCTGGTAGACTCAGTAACTCCTGGAAACTTCTTTGCTGTGACTTTAAGATTCTGAACACCCAATAAAGTATGTTGTTGTGGTATCAGAATAGATTCAGTAAGATTCCCATAATAATAAGATGCCCAGTAGGTACGTATAGTAATTATTTTAGTACAAGACTCAACCTATATTTCAGTGTGCTGCAGGTAACTTTTAGTTGTTGATGTGAATTCCATGGTTGAAGGTAGAATGTACGTATTAGATTCTGAATTTTAATTCAGTTGGTAGGGTCATATACGCTAACTCATGCTCACATCCGAATAAAAAATATAGCCAGCTGAATTCTAAAATAATTTTTCCCAAATTCTATTCCAAATACCAGAATTATTTGGATGGATTTCGGTACAATAGTTAAGTTACCTGTCATAGATGCATTCTAAAAGATTGATGTAGTATTCACCAGCAGATCCATTGAGCTTGTTAAAAATAGACTAGACATCTACAGATTGTGACTGCTTGGAAGGATATCTCCAAGACTTGCAGTCAATCTTGCCCATCCACGAAGACAATGTAATCGAGATATTGACTACTTCTTTCAGATCCCACACCATGGCACGAATCAAGTTTTCATTTAATTGTGCCATCGTTTAAAAATTAAGAGTAAATGAGTAAATCATTCCCTTAGTCAGGAGCACTGACATGTTTAGCGCAAAAGTTGAAAATCATCGATGGGCGCCAGATCCATCGGCTCTGACTTTCATCGACTCTGGCTTGCCTGTCATGGAAGAATCTGTGGTTAGTAGTGTGACCAGCGCGGGCAAAATCGAGCAATTTGTTAATGAAATATTACTGTACAGTTCTCAATATGGAAATAGCTCTAGTATTTCGTTCACGGCAGTCAATTTGATTGGAAAACCAAGAGTTTTTCCACGTTATGGCGACTCTCACGAAGCATATTCTCCTGTAAGTTGTCGGACCAAGCAGTCGCCGAAATTTGATGAAGCCTTCCAACAACGCTAATCTTGTTAAGTATGCTTAAAGAGTCTATATGATATGCTATTCAAGATGGCGGGTGAGGAGAGTAGTGCGTCTGGTGCCTCCAAAATTAAATATTCTTCCTAAATGTCCGAAGTGCTCAAGAAAAGTTGTAAATGGTGTGAAGTGTGTAATATGTGGCCAACTCAATCATCTGAGATGTGCGCAAGGGACTTCTGGTGAGGAAAACGTAGATATTGATGACTTTATTTGCGGCGACTGCACAACTAGAGAAGCCACCATGCTTGATCTACACACGTCCAATGTAGAGCTACTGCATCAACGGATCAAGGACCTCGTGTACATTGTTCAACTCCAAAAAGCAAGAATATCTGAACTAGAAAACAGGAACGACTACATATCAGCTAATATGACATCATTTCCAGCAAAAACGTCATACAGCCAAATTCTGAGAGGTAAGCCTGAAGTTATTCAAATTACACCAGTGGCTGACCAAGACAAAGCAACAACAAAACATGACGTCAAATCACAGAATAATCCAGCAAAACTTCCGATAGGAATTTCAAATATGCGACAAAGCAGAAATGGAGATGTCTTGATCAACTGTCCAAACAGCAAATCAGCTGAAGCATTACTGAAAGAAGCAGAACAAGTGCTAGGAAACAAGTACACAGCCACAATCAAAACAAAATTCAATCCCAGACTAAAAATCATGCATATTGAACTAGGAAATACTGACACGAAGTCCTTCAGAGAAGCAGTAATAATTCAAAACCAACTGGATCCCACTGACCCACATTTTTCGCTAAAAGTCATCACCACTATCACGCAAAAAAGTGGATTAACCTTCACGATAATTGAAGTCGATGCCCGAACCCGCTCGAAACTAATGCGCGAGGGACGGATTAATTATGAATGGAAAAGGTATAGGCTATATGACCACATACACGTAGCACAATGTTTTAAATGTGCCAGCCTGAGAGGGCTGCGACCATCTTCAGCCCTGTCCTGTCACCAGGCTGGTAGCTCTATCAGCTGAGAGGGCTGCAACCCTCTGCAGCCCTGTCCTGTCACCAGGCTGGTAGCTCTATCAGCTGAGAGGGCTGCGACCCTCTGCAGCCCTGTCCTGTCACCAGGCTGGTAGCTCTATCAGCTGAGAGGGCTGCGACCCTCTGCAGCCCTGTCCTGTCACCAGGCTGGTAGCTCTATCAGCTGAGAGGGCTGCGACCCTCTGCAGCCCTGTCCTGTCACCAGGCTGGTAGCTCTATCAGCTGAGAGGGTTAAGAATTTCCCCCTTGCGATGCCGGTAATAGTAAACATGATAGTGAATGCTAATAATTGGTGATTGCAATCAGCTTGACTCGGCTGGACTCGGCTAGTCTCGCCTAACCTTCGTATCAGCCGAGTCGGCGCTGTGTGCCAGGAATATTGATAAGACTTGGCGCTAATCCACCTTGTATTTGTTCTACGTGATTTAAAACTCCAATCATACTTTATCTTGCTATCGCAACACCAAGGCTTCCTGCTATGCCATAACATGCCATAACGAACCATGTCATACCATACCATTAGATATACTATACCTTGCCATGCCATGCCATGCCATGCCATGCCATGCCATGCCTTGCCATGCCATGCCATGCCATGCCATGCCATGCCTTGCCTTGCCATGCCTTGCCATGCCATGCCATGCCATGCCATGCCATGCCTTGCCTCGCCATGTCATGCCTTGCCATGCCATGCCTTGCCATGCCATGCCTTGCCTTGCCATGCCATGCCATGTCATGCCATGCCTTGCCATGCCATGCCATGCCATGCCATGCCTTGCCATGCCATGCCTTGCCATGCCATGCCATGCCATGCCATGTCTTGCCTTGCCATGCCATGCCATGCCATGCCATGCCATGCCATGCCTTGCCATGCCATGCCATGCCATGCCTTGCCCTGCCATGCCATGCCATGCCATGCCATGCCTTGCCTTGCCATGCCATGCCATGCCATGTCTTGCCTTGCCATGCCATGCCATGCCATGCCATGCCTTGCCAAACGAGGGACTTTTGACCAATATTTCCCGAGCAATATTTGGTTTTGTTCCACGTGGCTGGTGCTGGTGCTGCTAGAAATGGTTGATCTTACAAGATGCTGTGGTTCTGTATCTTTAGAGTTTTTAAGCTTAGAGCACAGATTGACATACACAGATATATCACCTTACCCAGCTTTGGCTACGGCACGCTACGGCAAAAAAATACTTGTTACGCGAGCACTGAGGGGCGCTGGCATCGCGATGTATAGTAGCATCAGTTGAATATTGGGCCACCAGAGTGCAGGGTAATCGGTTTGACCGAGTGGTGGGGCGAGAGTACAGCTTGCTGAACTAAAAAATGGGTACTGGATTTGGCGAAGTACTTGTCATTGGAAAAGGGATCGTGTTAGTGTTAAAAATTGAAGAAAATTGAGGATTTAGGTGCAAACGTCGGTACACTGCAGCTGAATAAAAAGAAAGGCGAGTCCATTATCATATTTAAACTATATTTTAATCGCAAGCAGGGACATATGTGTGTTTCCTTCTGAAGGCACTGCAAGCTGACAGTACCTATTTTGTTTCTATTACAAATGCATAATGGCTGGGGAAATAAAAATACATTAACAACAATATATTGTTATATTTCAGGTTTCAATTTGAAGAAACTAGAACAAAAAGTCAGTCTCATCTAAAGAGATCAAATGAAAATACAAAGCAAGTCCCAATACCAGGGGCGCCGACTACGTGTGTGCCCGAGAGCTCGAGCAACCCTCGAAAACTCTTTGGATATTCTCAAATCTTTCGATACGAGATTTTTTTCCGTAACTCATCAATAGCTGTCAACATTCCAGGGCTAAAAAGTAAAAGCCATCCGTATGGCATGAGTTGCCGTACAGTAAGATGGTTCAAAGAATCTTACAAAATCATTCTGAAAAATATATGACAACAGCTATGCTCGCTCATAATAATATTGACTACGCGATCGCGAAACTATAAGCTTGGCCAAGGTCAGCGCACCGCATACCCTTTGTAAGGCAGCGCCGACAAAGCAATGCGAATACCCCTATTTTTGTAGTTTCCACTCTCAGTACATGACCGATCCTTTCGTAACAAGAACGACCAGCAATGATGTCATTAAAGGGGCACAAATCACGTTTTGGTCAGTTTGCAGTTTCAGATTATGTGTCTAGCTATGCGTCTAGATTTGATTTGGAACAAAACACTACTGAATATCTAAGCCGATTTGCGATAAAAATGTTCCGAGAATCGCTAATACCAGAGCCATTTAACTCACAAAACCATCTTATGCTAATAATTGAATTTCGAAATTTTTTAAAGCACCATTACATTCGGCATCGAAACCTGATTTCAAATCAGTTTGAATTTTTGTTCTAATGTTGAAACTACCCTCTCTAGCATCAATTTACCGTGATCAACCAGCAAGGTTACTGGGCCACCTGCTCAGTCTCGCCAAACCATCGTAATCGCCTGGCGATATTATTATAAAACCCAGCAATGCGGGAATTCCAAGAAAATCAACATTGAGATAAGCACCCGCCAAGTCAAAGTACCTATCATTTAATAGATTTTCGAAATTTGAAACAATCCACATTACTTTCCGAAATTTTCTATGCGGAAATCTTTTTTGATCGACATCCTAGCCCCAGATTTAGCGATTTGACATTAGTTCTCACCCAACAATTTCAATATGACTTGGTCATGATCGTGAATTTATGCAATGAGAGGCTCACAGCGACTTCCAAGCGTGTTTATATAAGCAATAGTCTAGGAATATCGAGCGGCTATCTCTTCAAATAGAGAAGTTAGGATATTCGGTGTTATATAAAGCTGAAATTTTGATATTATGTGCATAACACCATGACACAACTATTGTCACAAACCCGGACAAAAAATTTTCATCGGAAGACATTCAAAAAAATTACCAAAGTCAAAATTTCTTAAAAAATGAAAATTTCTTAAAAGTTGAATAAGTATGTCATTTTTGAATTTATAAACGTCTAGTTTCCGCAGAAGCCTAGGCATTAATACGTTATATCGATGCCGTTTTTAAAAAACATCAAAAAGTTTTTTCTAACCTATGATATGAGCCAAAAAGTAGCTAAAAAAAACGCAAAAAAAATATATACCACTTTTCACTTAATGCCACGGGACTAAATATTGGCCAAATGTTATAAAACGAGTTTGTGAAGATAGCTCAAATCTTTGTCTACAAGACTGCAGATCTAACTTTTTGAACACGTCAAGTTCACAACTGAGATTTTTGCTTTTCCCTACGAGAGGTAACTCTTGGCGCGCTGCCAAGCGCCGATAAGCCGTGCGGCTGGCTGGCATCCACCGAGTCTAACGGGCTGCAATATGGTATCACAATTTAGTTCAGTAGCAAGCATTTTACTTGCCGAAATAAGCAGCCGACTAGATTTGACATATCTCGTGTACGATTTATAGCTAAGAAAACTCGTTCATGACATCGCTCTGAGGTGCATTGTGACAATATTCTTTCTGTACCGAACTGAACTTCTCGGTGCAATAAATTGAACTAATTAACGGTGTAACTAATAATGAAAATATACAACAAAGCAGGGAACAAGAAATCACCCTTTATGTACTTAATCCTATTTCTTATTGATTTCTTATTGAACCACGCAGATATTTGATATTTTTATTCAACTTGATATTTTATTGAAACGAATTTGAATTAGATCTAAAAAAAACGATCGCGAACTTCGATCTTCGATCGCGATTGTTTTTTGACGACGATCTTGATCTTTTTAAAAGATCGCTTTCAAAACGATCTTCCCCAAATATGGCACCAGAGCATCATTATAATTATTTTCTGGGATGTTTACATTTTTCTTCAATGTTGGACTTGCTCGAACTCCGCTGCAGTTATCGCCTGGATACAGTAGGATAGCGGCAGCGCTGAGAGCGAATGTGAGCGAAAGGACTTTAGACCGATGACCGAGCAAGCTTGGAACAGATAGTAAACTTGAGAGGGAGCGAATGTGAGCGAAAGGACTTTAGACCGATGACCGAGCAAGCTTGGAACAGATAGTATACTTTAGAGGGAGCGAATGTGAGCGAAAGGACTTTAGACCGATGACCGAGCAAGCTTGGAACAGATAGTAAACTTGAGAGGGAGCGAATGTGAGCGAAAGGACTTTAGACCGATGACCGAGCAAGCTTGGAACAGATAGTATACTTTAGAGGGAGCGAATGTGAGCGAAAGGACTTTAGACCGATGACCGAGCAAGCTTGGAACAGATAGTAAACTTGAGAGGGAGCGAATGTGAGCGAAAGGACTTTAGACCGATGACCGAGCAAGCTTGGAACAGATAGTATACTTTAGAGGGAGCGAATGTGAGCGAAAGGACTTTAGACCGATGACCGAGCAAGCTTGGAACAGATAGTAAACTTGAGAGGGAGCGAATGTGAGCGAAAGGACTTTAGACCGATGACCGAGCAAGCTTGGAACAGATAGTATACTTTAGAGGGAGCGAATGTGAGCGAAAGGACTTTAGACCGATGACCGAGCAAGCTTGGAACAGATAGTAAACTTGAGAGGGAGCGAATGTGAGCGAAAGGACTTTAGACCGATGACCGAGCAAGCTTGGAACAGATAGTATACTTGAGAGGTAGCGAACGTAGCGCCATCCCGTGTCCAGAGGGCAAACTATTTTAGCTTGTGGGTGAGGGGATTGGCGCGAATCTTGCGGGGCGAAAGCTTTCGCGTAGCTCCCAATAGCATAGGAGTGGACAATCTGTGTATGTCTATCTGTGCTTAGAGTAAACAATCTAACAATCCTTCCATTGTCTCTGACTAAAGAGATGTTCGCTGGCTTCCATTACATTGCTTCGATCTGTTGATTCTTGATGGCCGTTATGATTTGATGGCTTTTTGTCTGCTGTCAGATTTAATAGAGGCTTCTCTTTGGCTTCTCTTTGGCTTCTATTTAACTTCTATTTCGGTTGATGTTTGTGCGTTGTTTGAAACGGAAACTGGTTTACCGAGGCAAGATCTTGAGTCGCCGCTATTTCCGACTCTCGCCGAATGCATCGACGTTGAATGACGGCGTTGTCGCTTAACTCGGTCCCTGTGACGTCAGACAGTAGCTGGTGACGTCAGACAGTAGACTGATATCTGTAAACGCCTTGAGCTCGCGTGTTGAACGAAGCCTTCTAAACGCCCCTCCCCTTCTAGACACTGAATCTAGGGTCCCTAGCAGAACAAACTCTTATTACACTTGGTACTTCATTCACTTGTTTCTTTTGTTTCAGAATTACCTGCTGAAGAAGGTGAGTTTCATTTACAAGATTAATTCCTAAATGACAGAAACAAGTTGTCTTTGTTGCACTTTGACTCTAAATTGTTTTTAATTCCCGCAGGAAAATCGATATGGCAGTTGGTACTGGAACAATTCGATGACCTTTTAGTCAAGATCCTATTATTAGCCGCAATCATCTCCTTTGTAAGTACAAGATCGCCTCTCTCTTGCCCTGCATTGCTCTCTCTCTCTTGCTGTCTCACGCCGTCCCTTGTCTTCCAGGTACTAGCCTTGTTTGAAGATAATGAAGACCAAATCACAGCATTCGTTGAACCTTTCGTCATTCAGCTGATTCTCATCGCCAACGCCTTTGTTGGAGTGTGGCAGGTAAGAGAACTACCCCTAAAGATGCCCCTGACCTGACCTAACCTAACCTAACCTAACCTGACCTGACCTAATCTAACCTGACCTGACCTCACCTTACCTGACCTCACCTCACCTCACCAAACCTGACCTAACCTAACCTGACCTAACCTGACCTGACCTAACCTGACCTGACCTAACCTGACCTAACTTTACCTAACATAACATAACCGAACCTAACCTAACCTAACCTAACCTAACCTAACCTAACTTTACCTAACCTAACTTTACCTAACCTAACCTAACCACCCCTAAAGATCCCCTTGACCTAATCTAATCTAACCTGACCTAACCTGACCATACCTAATTTTACCTAACATAACCGAACCTAACCTAACTTTACCTAACCACACCTAACCACCCCTAAAGATCCCCTTGACCTAACCTAACCTAACCTAACCTAACCTAACCTGACCAAATCTAAGCCTGGGACTTCAGTCTCCCAATCTAGGAAGTGGTTTAAATGAGATGGACTTGAATTGGTATGAAATGGATCTCAAGATGATCCTGATTGTTGTTGTGTTTCCAGGAAAGGAATGCTGAGTCGGCTATTGAAGCTCTGAAGGAGTATGAGCCCGAGATAAGAAAGGTCCTCCGAGGGGATAAGTCTGGAATCCAGAAGATCCGCGCCAAGGAGATCTTCCTGGAGATGTTGTTGAGATCTCAGGTCAGCCGTTTAAACCAATCTTTGTATCCATTCAGCATAAAGTCTTTCAACCTTCTGTTGTAACCATGGAAACCAATGTTTGGGAGGTTATTAGTGTTGTTAATAATAAAATACCATCGACATTGCTAGCGATTGCCATTAATAAACACAATGATTGTGACGTGATATAGCGTCACTAGAATCAGAGTGACTCTGAGTATTCACAGCCTCTTGGTTCTACTCCTTGGAGATCTAAGATGTCCAAGTGGAGATCAGGTGTAGATCTTGGTCCATGTGTTTGATTGGTTAGAGCAACACCCGCGACAGGTTGAGATCGGGGTCCAAGTAGCTCAATTGGTTAGAGCAACACCCGCGACAGGTTGAGATCGGGGTCCAAGTAGCTCAATTGGTTAGAGCAACACCCGCGACAGGTTGAGATCGGGGTCCAAGTAGCTCAATTGGTTAGAGCAACACCCACGACAGGTGGAGATCGGGGTCCAAGTAGCTCAATTGGTTAGAGCAACACCAGCGACAGGTGGAGATCGGGGTCCAAGTAGCTCAATTGGTTAGAGCAACACCCGCGACAGGTGGAGATCGGGGTCCAAGTAGCTCAATTGGTTAGAGCAACACCCACGACAGGTTGAGATTGGGGTCCAAGTAGCTCAATTGGTTAGAGCAACACCTGAGACAGGTTGAGATCTTGGTCCATGTGTTTGATTATCTTGTCTTGTTCTTACAGTGGGAGACAAGATTCCAGCTGATATCAGACTCATCAAGATCATGTCAACCACACTACGTATCGACCAGTCGATCCTGACAGGAGAGTCTGTGTCCGTCATCAAGCACACAGATGCGATCCCAGATCCTCAAGCTGTCAATCAAGACAAGAAGAACATCTTGTTCTCTGGAACTAACGTAGCTGCCGGCAAAGCAAGGGGAGTTGTCATCGGTACTGGACTCAACACTGCAATCGGTGAGTTAACTTCAATAATAATAACGTAGATTAACTCGCTTTTTAATATCGTTACGTGTTTATCAATCGTTGAGGTAAACATTGATGGAGATTTTTTTAGCATGAAAAGTCACAAAAGCGAGTTAACCTACGAGAAATATTGAAATTAAATTTCATACGACAGTGGCTCCACTTAACGTGATGTTCCGGTACTCTGCATTTTTGTCGGTAAGGTAGTCATTTGGCGGCCATCTTTCACGCAGAGACTGAAACATTGACGTTGTTTCTCCACCTAGAACCTACACTCAACGCTAGCACCACATGGCCAGATGTCAACATAATAATGATTTCCTGTACAAAATGTTTGAATGATCCCAGACAGATTGTGAAAAGAAAAAGCTATGCAATAAAATAGTTAACATTTATTATGCTGCCCAAACATTACAACAATAATAATAATAATAATAATTTGTTTATTGTCATTTAGAACATATACAAGTAATTTGACAGTAATTGTTTTAAAATTAAATGGTACAATATTCTTTGACAGAATAAAAACATATCTCAATTAAAAACTTTTTTATGCTATTCCTTAGCGCCGGTCCTTTTTTTTCCTTGATATAATTCGGTAGAGCAATGCAGTTTTAGCAGTTTTGCACCTGCAAAATCTGGGTCTTTCTTTGTTATTTCTAGTTTTATTTTCTTTAGTTTATAATTTAAACTTAAATTTAAACTTGTGTTTGGCATGTCCAGTAGATTTGTTCTGGTAATGTTTTCCCAACATTAAAACTTGTTTGTTTGTTTGTTTATCCAGGCAAGATCAGGACTGAGATGTCAGAGACTGAGGAAATCAAGACTCCACTTCAACAGAAGTTGGATGAGTTTGGTGAACAACTTTCCAAGGTAATCTCTCTGATCTGCGTTGCTGTCTGGGCGATCAACATTGGACATTTCAACGATCCGGCTCACGGTGGTTCCTGGATCAAGGGGGCTGTGTACTACTTCAAGATTGCTGTGGCACTTGCTGTTGCTGCTATCCCTGAAGGTGACATATCAAGCTAATACTGGGTCTTTTGCTGATTTAAAACTGTTTCTTTGTTATTATTCATTAGAACTATTTTAAAATACAGAGACCATCTTTACAGTTCATAAACCCATTCACTTTTTCACTATTGTAAGCAAGTTTTGTCATATGTTCATGTCATGGTCATGTCATGGTCATGTCCCCAAGAATCCCCAAGAACGCAAAGGAATTTAGACGCCGGCTAAAAGGAAATCAAAGACGGAACAATCCAAACAACTAGTCCTGTAAATAACGTAGCTAACTTCAAGTGGATACCATAGAACTGGCAATCATAAAACATGTACCATGCTTTAATATGAAAATAAATAAATATTATTATTATTATTATGTTCTTGTCATATGTTCATGTCATATGATTTGATTGGTCTATGCTGTAAGATGCTAAGTTTTGATTGGTTCCCAAGTCTCCCTGCTGTCATCACAACTTGCTTGGCTTTGGGCACTCGAAGGATGGCCAAGAAGAACGCTATCGTACGTTCCCTTCCGTCGGTGGAGACCCTGGGTTGCACATCTGTCATCTGCTCCGACAAGACTGGAACTCTGACCACCAATCAGATGTCAGTTAGCCGACTGTTTGTATTTGACAAGATCGACGGTAACGACAGCTCATTCTCCGAGTTCGAGGTGACTGGATCAACATACGTACCAATCGGTGAAGTCTTCCTTCGTGGACAGAAAGTCAAGGCGGCAGACTACGAGATCCTTCACGAGATGGGTGAGATTCTTCCCACACACAAAGAGAGATTCTGTGTGATTAGTTGTTGGAAATTAATCTAGATTTGCTACGGTAACCAATAGCTGTCAAAACACCCAATTGTAAATATAGCTGGCAATATTTTCTATGAGAATCCCAGCTCTGTTTGAGATTCAGAATAATTTAGTAAATATGACAGCTTGCACTGTTGGCTTTCATCTGTTAAGCATAAAGAAAGCTGAGGCTTGTGAACCCAGTAAACTCCTAGAGGCTGTATAAGTAATTCTGTTGTTCTGATTCTAGGAAACATCTGCATCATGTGCAATGACTCTTCAATTGACTTCAACGAATTCAAGCAAGCTTTTGAGAAAGTAGGAGAAGCCACCGAGACTGCTTTGATTGTTCTCGCTGAGAAGATGAACCCCTTCTCGTTGCCCAAGACCGGACTTGACCGACGTTCCGCCGCCATCGTAGTCCGTCAAGAGATTGAAACAAAGTGGAAGAAGGAATTCACTCTGGAATTCTCTCGAGATCGCAAGTCCATGTCCTCGTACTGCGTACCATTGAAGGCTTCTCGTCTGGGAACTGGACCCAAGCTGTTTGTCAAGGGAGCACCGGAAGGTGTACTTGAACGTTGCACACATGCCCGAGTTGGTACACAGAAAGTGCCGCTGACGCCCACGTTGAAGAAACGCATCCTGGAGCTCACTGCCACCTACGGTTGCGGAAGAGATACTCTCCGTTGTCTTGCCCTGGCTGTCGCTGATACCCCAATGAAACTGGAGGACATGAACCTGACAGACTCGACCAAGTTCTACACTTATGAAGTCAACCTTACCTTCGTTGGAGTCGTTGGAATGTTGGATCCTCCTCGCAAGGAAGTCTTCGACGCCATTGTACGATGCAGGCCCGCTGGAATCCGAGTCATTGTCATCACTGGAGATAACAAGGCTACAGCTGAAGCCATCTGCCGCAGGCACGTATAATACACAAGCTTGCACCAAGCCATATACCTTGGTACACATGTCCCTGACGCCCATTGAAGATGCCAACCCAGCTGTACACATCCATGCTTGCACCATGCCCTATACCTTGACACACATGTCTCTGACTCCCATTGAAGATGCCAACCCAGCTGTACACATCCATGCTTGCACCATGCCCTATACCTTGACACACATGTCCCTGACTCCCATTGAAGATGCCAACCTAGCTGTACACATCCATGCTTGCACCATGCCCTATACCTTGACACACATGTCCCTGACTCCCATTGAAGATGCCAACCCAGCTGTACACATCCATGCTTGCACCATGCCCTATACCTTGGCACACATGTCCCTGACTCCCATTGAAGATGCCAACCCAGCTGTACACATCCATGCTTGCACCATGCCCTATACCTTGACACACATGTCCCTGGCTCCCATTGAAGATGCCAACCCAGCTGTACACATCCATGCTTGCACCCTGCCCTATACCTTGACACACATGTCCCTGGCTCCCATTGAAGATGCCAACCCAGCTGTACACATCCATGCTTGCACCAAGCCCTATACCTTGACACACATGTCCCTGGCACCCATTGAAGATGCCAACCCAGCTGTACACATCCATGCTTGCACCATGCCCTATACCTTGACACATATGTCCCTGGCTCCCATTGAAGATGCCAACCCAGCTGTACAAATCCATGCTTGCACCCTGCCCTATACCTTGACACACATGTCCCTGGCTCCCATTGAAGATGCCAACCCAGCTGTACACATCCATGCTTGCACCATGCCCTATACCTTGACACACATGTCCCTGGCTCCCATTGAAGATGCCAACCCAGCTGTACACATCCATGCTTGCACCATGCCCTATAACTTGACACACGTGTCCCTGGCTCCCATTGAAGATGCCAACCCAGCTGTACACATCCATGCTTGCACCCTGCCCTATACCTTGACACACATGTCCCTGGCTCCCATTGAAGATGCCAACCCAGCTGTACACATCCATGCTTGCACCATGCCCTATACCTTGACACACATGTCCCTGGCTCCCATTGAAGATGCCAACCCAGCTGTACACATCCATGCTTGCACCATGCCCTATAACTTGACACACATGTCCCTGGCTCCCATTGAAGATGCCAACCTAGCTGTACACATCCATGCTTGCACCATGCCCTATACCTTGACACATATGTTCTTGGCTAACAGCTGATTGGTTGCAGGATTGGAGTATTCACTGAAGAAGAGGACATAACTGGAAAGTCTTACTCTGGTCGTGAGTTTGATGACCTGCCCGTAGCTGAACAGAAGGCCGCCGTTGCCCGCTCTCGATTGTTCTCTCAAGTGGAGCCGTCTCACAAGTCAAAGATCGTTGAATTCTTGCAGAGCATGAATGAGGTCACTGCTATGACTGGAGATGGTGTCAATGACGCTCCTGCCCTCAAGAAGGTGTGTATTTGTCCTAACCTAACCTAGCCTTACCTGCAAGACCAGGTCTTGACTGAAAGACTGGTGACAGAGATTTGCTTGCACAACAACAGTCTCTTGAAATGCACGAACCTACTCTCAGCAAGTTTAACCTGGAGTTTAAATCCCAAGTAGTTGATAATAACATGGCAATAAAATGCCTCCCGCATTGCAAGTGTTTTACTCGCGTGTGCTTCAGGCTGAGAATTGTGTTGCTATTTATTTATCACGAGCCCAGCAGTTGTCCTCTGCATTTCTTCTAAATCTTGTTCAAGTTTTGATGTTCGTGGGTCCCATGCCACTGCCACATATTCCAACAAAAGTCACAACATTCCCATGCCACTGCCTCTTCCTATACCTTTGCATCTGTACCCTGTACATTTGTAACCATTACAAACCATAATCTCTCTTTCCAACTATGTTTTTTATATGGTCTTCCCAATTCAGGTTAGATCTAAGAGTTACCCCCAAGTATTTACAAGTATTTTCATACTTAATGTTGAAATTTTGCCCCAGGCTGAGATCGGTATTGCTATGTTTGTCATATTTGAATTGTCATAAGTTTAATTTTGCCCCAGGCTGAGATTGGTATTGCTATGTTTGACATAAGTTTAATTTTGCCCCAGGCTGAGATTGGTATTGCTATGTTTGACATGTATTGTTATTTTGCCCCAGGCTGAGATTGGTATTGCTATGTTTGACATGTATTGTTATTTTGCCCCAGGCTGAGATTGGTATTGCTATGGGATCTGGAACTGCTGTCGCCAAGTCTGCATCCGAGATGGTATTGGCCGACGACAACTTCTCGTCCATCGTGTCCGCGGTAGAAGAAGGCCGAGCGATCTACAACAACATGAAGCAGTTCATCCGTTACTTAATCTCGTCCAACATTGGTGAAGTTGTCTCCATCTTCCTGACTGCCGCTCTGGGTCTACCTGAAGCTTTGATCCCCGTGCAACTTCTCTGGGTCAATCTGGTCACCGATGGTTTGCCTGCAACTGCCCTGGGCTTCAATCCTCCCGACTTGGACATCATGGAGAAGCCACCACGCAAGGCTGATGAATCTCTCATCTCTGGTTGGCTGTTCTTCCGTTACATGGCCGTTGGAACTTACGTAGGAGCTGCCACTGTTGGTGCTGCCACCTGGTGGTTCATGTAGGCGCCCGAGGGACCCCAACTTACCTACTGGCAGCTGGTGAGTTTCATTTTATCAACACAACTTAATCTTCAAGTTGACTTAACCTTTCAATTTTCACCTGCTCCGATTGCAATCAAATTTGCAGAGCACATTCCAGTGTTCCCAACTTTGACCCCACGCGGTTTTTAGAAATATCGGTCTGGTAGTTTCATAACGACTCAAAATATAGGAATATTTAGAGATTTTATATTAACTTTTGATGATGTAGGTTCATCATCCTATCAAAGTTTGCAATGATGTGACAGTAGCCAAGTAATTTCAATTGTTTTGTTTGTTTTGTTTCTAGACTCATCATCTGTCATGCATTGGAGAGAGTGAGGACTTCAAGGGAATCAACTGTCACATCTTCCACAGCCCGTATCCCATGACGATGGCTCTTTCTGTGCTTGTTACCATAGAGATGCTCAACGCCATGAACAGGTCTGTACAAGACAACAGAATACACATGTTGTTGTCGACCAGTCCCTGGTTGCCATGGCAATATAGTTCAACTTGAATGTGGTATGTTCCTGGTTGTTATGGCAACATGTTTTGTTTCAGTTTGTCTGAGAACCTGGTTGTCATGCCAACATGTTTTGTTTGAATGTGTTATGTTCCTGGTTGTCATGCCAACATGTTTTGTTTCAGTTTGTCTGAGAACCTGGTTGTCATGCCAACATGTTTTGTTTGAATGTGTTATGTTCCTGGTTGTCATGCCAACATGTTTTGTTTCAGTTTGTCTGAGAACCAGTCCCTGATTGCCATGCCTCCATGGTGCAACTTGTGGCTGATTGGCTCGATGGCGCTGTCTTTCTCCCTCCACTTTGTCATTCTGCACGTCGAGGTGCTGGCGGTAAGTTGGCAGACCTGGTGGGCTACCGGTATATAGGCTGTTAGATCTGCAACTTGACTGACATGTGTTTGTTTATCTATGCGCAGGGTGTATTCCAAGTAACTCCTCTGGGTGTTGATGAATGGGTCACCGTCATGAAATTCTCGCTGCCCGTAATACTGCTTGACGAAACCCTCAAGTGCGTAGCCCGCAAGATCACCGACGGTAAGAGTCCGCTGCTGACGGTCCACTGGATCGTGCTCATGTGGGCCGTCTTCTTCGGTTTCATCCTGTATGGTCCGATATAAGCCCCCTGGATACCCACAACCAAGCACCTACTTAACCTCCAGCCCAACAAACTCTAGGAGTTCACTTAAATTCTTAGAGAAGTGCCTTTTGTTTTGTATGCGAGGTGTTATTTTTATATAGAAAGGAAGCGGTTCTTTTTTTAGCAGTTAGTACGTTCCGGCAGAGGATTCCTCGGCCCAATATTACTCGCCTGACAATCATTTTACACGAAAGTGATTCCCGCAACGTGGGGGTTGGCGCCACTGGGTGATAATCGTAGTAGCGTACTTGTATACCTTCATTACACACAAACAAAATATGTTAGTAGCGAGTATTTATTATTAAACGTAGTGCAGGAACGTAAGCGGAGACTCACTCACCTTTCCACTAGTAATTTGCCGGGCAAAATGTGCATTCATTAACCTCTTTTCTATTTATTCACACACTAGATATTAGCTACACAGAGATTAGGCTAGCTTGGGCTGGCAACAGAAAGTCCTGCGTCTTCCCTAACAAAGCTCCTGACAAAAGAACCCCTGATCCTGATCCTGGTCCTGGTCCAGACCCCTCAGTTCCCGGTGGAAACGCCGAAGTTTTCAGTGGACAATTGCCGCAAAGTCGTAAGTACTGGCTTGGCCACGTGGCGTGCTGTTGGTTTGCCTAGCAGACATCTCTCAACCAGATTTCATGAATTGTTGCTTTCAATCTCCTTTTGTCTACCAAAAGTATGTAATATTTGACTGATATCAGGAGTTAAATCAATGAATTATTTAGAGAAGGACAAGAGTGTACATAAACCTACAAACTAATAATGTATTGTTCAATTTGTTTCACTTGTCTGACATTGTTGTTTACAAAATAAGACAGTGGATTGCTAATTTAATAAAAACATGAGAGTTTTACGAGGAATGCACCGAGTGTTGTTTGCCGGGTTTGCTTTTCACGTGTGCAGTGGAGTGAGCTTGCCTGGGTTTTATCCGACCATGAACTTGAATGCCAGCGAGCAGCGTGGTTGCCAGTGGTTGGGATGTCTTCCTCCCCGCTTTCTTTCAGCTTCAAGCTTCTTACAAGTATTTCACATAAATTTCACCTCTAATGATATATTTAATGATATATTTGATGATATGTTTGCCAGTAGCAATAGACAAGCAAATGGAGTGAAAACTCATGACATTCCATTGATACATTATCCTATTATTAACATTGAAAGACAATTTTTGAGTTGAATTTAACCGTTGTGTTTTAAATGGAGTTTGACTTTCAAGTCATGTCTCGTGTTCCTCACTGACCGAGGTACATTCCTGTTTTTGAGTGAGTTTTAGGTTTGGCTTTGTGCAATTGTGAATACTTGCAAGTGAGGCCATGCGTTTGAGTTTGCAATCAGCTGGGACCATCTAATTACTCAGGTAATGTACGTGTAAAGACTGCTTAACTTTATTCATTTACATCTTTGCAATACAATGCTATGCAACTTTTCTTGACATTTGGGAGCTTGGACTTGCCAATGCAACTTGTTATTTGTTATGGGTCCTTGAAGCAAAGCTTTGTGAAAATTGCCTTGGTCATGGGTAAGATCTTGCAATAACAGAGCTTTGCATTTCTAGAGATCTTCTTTGTTTCACTTGTAAAGTAACAATATTTTCCGATAAGTTTCCGACAGTTGAACATTACTTTACCTGAAGACCTGCAGCTTGCATCTGAAACTCAGCACATTTAGTTTGGTAATCCTGTTGCTCCCGGAGAAGTCTGACATGTAATCCTGCAATTTCATTGGCTTGTGTGTTTCTATCATTAGAAACCACCTCCAGCTGCTGGTGCATTTCTTCAAGAGCATTTTGTGTGCACTTTTCCTTGCAGACACTTTCTGCTAGTAGTTGATCTAAATGCAGAAATAGAAGACTAACTTGTGTGGGCTGCAACATTCTGATAGGTAGGATTGAAGTACTTTTAGAAGTACTTTTACAGACAGATTCAGTGTAATTCAACAATAATCGATTATCTATACAAACCAGTGAGTTTCAATTTCATTTCTAATATTTTGTAACTTTCTTCTTTATCACTGAACAATAGCTGCCACTTCATGTTTACTTGGCTGAGCTGATTTTGCTTTTCTTCCAGATTCACTTTAGAATCTTTGCATTGTATTTTTAGCTTCTTGATATAATCCTGGTTTCCTTGGGTTTTTTTCTCCAATTTGCTTTGTGTAGCTCTCACCAACTTGATCAGCTGAGTGTTTTGAAGACTGAACTCCTTGTAGTTGACTTGGAGGTTGGTAAGATCTTCAACGATGGCATCAGCCCAACTTCCCATACAATGCCACTGCGTTGTTTGTATTATTTCCTTCGACGCCACCTTCCTGTGATTATTACTGTCATTTTAATTGGGGTACAATCAAATTTGTATGCTCTTGCTAAAGTATTTTCTAACTGTAAACTACCTCAAATATCGAATGCAAAGTGTCGTAGAATTGTAGTTGGTCTTTACGCGCTACCCAAAGATATTAGTATTTAACTTGGCACTAATAAAATGTTGTTAATTGTTTGAGTTGATCATACATAGATGATATAAACATAGTCAGTAAAACATATAAACAAGTCAATGCAACAAAATGAAAATAGAAATAGGTAAGTATATGAACCAGTTGCTGGAGTTGAAGTAATAATTACAAATAATAAACACTTTGTGTTTTCCAATCTGAACCTTTATTCTCATTCTTGAATTAAAGGAATCGGAATTTTATTTCTTGAAGTGTGGAATCAGAACTTTTATTTGAAGTAATATGCGCAGTCATAAAACACAAGAAGGTTTTGCTTATAGGTAATAACATGTTTGTAAATAAGTATTTATTGTACCTCTGGGCAGCAACTGAAGATTCTCTGTCGATATCATGACAAGTATTTTCTATCCACGTGATTAGTTTCTTCATGAGTGCTTCATTCATCTGACAGCTTTCACATGAAGCCAAGGAAATCATATCTGTTTGACTAATTCTGGAAACAACTGTGTGGGAAATGTTGGTTGTATTGATATTCGAATCAGTATCTTGGTGCTTGCCATTCATTTCAAACATTTTCCTCTGAGTAACCTGCATAAAAGATATATTATTTTCATCATCAGGAGGTTATCTGCATTTAAAAGTAACATTACAACATTACAGAATGATATTCAAGAGTTGTAATCATTCCAAACCATGCAATCGATCATGCTCTTCTGCAAAGATTGCATTCTCGACCAGAATATGTTTAGTAGACCTCCAAGTGAGAGCTGTTGTGGACGGATCACATTTTTAGCCGCATACAAATTGGTCGAGGGATTTGGAAAATTGTCCACAAATTTTATCAGTAAATTCAGAATCAATAAAAGTCTGAAAAAAAAAACAGAACGAGGTAAAAGTGATGTTCACATTTAATAGCACAGAACAATAATCGCTCTTTTGTGCCAGTTTTGTCGCCTTCCGAAACGCACCACTTCAGTAAAATCTATCTGGTAGACTCAGTAACTCCTGGAAACTTCTTTGCTGTGACTTTAAGATTCTGAACACCCAATAAAGTATGTTGTTGTGGTATCAGAATAGATTCAGTAAGATTCCCATAATAATAAGATGCCCAGTAGGTACGTATAGTAATTATTAATAGTAATTTTAATAGTATAGTAATTTTAATTCAGTTGGTAGGGTCATATACGCTAACTCATGCTCACATCCGAATAAAAAATATAGCCAGCTGAATTCTAAAATAATTTTTCCCAAATTCTATTCCAAATACCAGAATTATTTGGATGGATTTCGGTACAATAGTTAAGTATGCATTCTAAAAGATTGATGTAGTATTCACCAGCAGATCCATTGAGCTTGTTAAAAATAGACTAGACATCTACAGATTGTGACTGCTTGGAAGGATATCTCCAAGACTTGCAGTCAATCTTGCCCATCCACGAAGACAATGTAATCGAGATATTGACTACTTCTTTCAGATCCCACACCATGGCACGAATCAAGTTTTCATTTAATTGTGCCATCGTTTAAAAATTAAGAGTAAATGAGTAAATCATTCCCTTAGTCAGGAGCACTGACATGTTTAGCGCAAAAGTTGAAAATCATCGATGGGCGCCAGATCCATCGGCTCTGACTTTCATCGACTCTGGCTTGCCTGTCATGGAAGAATCTGTGGTTAGTAGTGTGACCAGCGCGGGCAAAATCGAGCAATTTGTTAATGAAATATTACTGTGCAGTTCTCAATATGGAAATAGCTCTAGTATTTCGTTCACGGCAGTCAATTTGATTGGAAAACCAAGAGTTTTTCCACGTTATGGCGACTCTCACGAAGCATATTCTCCTGTAAGTTGTCGGACCAAGCAGTCACCGAAATTTGATGAAGCCTTCCAACAACGCTAATCTTGTTAAGTATGCTTAAAGAGTCTATCTTCTAGAGGACTTATGGCCCGTGGTGGGATATGGCGCCTTCCGCGAGCAAACCCATTCAAACGCAAAACTTGGCTCGAATCCAAGCGAAGGATTTTGTAGGTAAGCAACAAAGACGTAAGCAACTTAACCTCAATGTAGTCCATGTGCTACAAGTGTCAGAAGAAGTAATTGTAGTTAAATTCATGTAGTTATTTCATTGTTTACTGGTATATTTATCCATTTATCTTCTGTAGATGGGTATCTGTATCTGATGTTGGTACCCAAATGTTATGTAAGTGTTTGTAAATAAGTAAATATTGTTGTTTGTTAGTGGTCAGCTTCGAGTTGGCTGTATTCCCGAGTGAAGTCAGTGTCTATGAGACAGACAACCCAGGCAGCGTTGTAAGAATCTGGGCGTGTCCTTACGCTGCTAACATCTCACAAGACATTCGCTGGCGTTTGCTTTACGAGGGGGAACCACATTCCACGGAGAAACAATCTCGCATCTTTTCTCCACCGCTCAGAAACATTCCATTTCCCACAAGGTAGAACAAATGACCACCAAATACACTAAAATCATCTCAAAAAACTAGTGTCCAAGTAGCTCAATAGGTTAGAGCAACACCCGCGACAGGTGGAGATCGGGGTCCAAGTAGCTCAATTGGTTAGAGCAACACCCGCGACAGGGGGAGATCGGGGTCCAAGTAGCTCAATAGGTTAGAGCAACACCCGCGACAGGTGGAGATTGGGGTCCAAGTAGCTCAATTGGTTAGAGCAACACCCGTGACAGGTGGAGATCGGGGTTCGAGTAGCTCAATTGGTTAGAGCAACACCCGTGACAGGTGGAGATCGGGGTTCGAGTAGCTCAATTGGTTAGAGCAACACCCGCGACAGATGGAGATCGGGGTCCAATTTAGCTTCATTTACTAAAGAAATTACTAGGTTAAGCAAGTTCTCATAAGGTTTTATTATTATGTCGATAGCATAGGAGTCGTGCATTAAAATCTGATAAGTGTTGTTGTATGGATGTAAATTGAGACGCGGGATGCGCACTCGCAAGTCGCTGTTAGCGATTTTCATTTACTACCTCTTGCCAATGAATTGCGTCAGCCAGTGGAGTGGCGTGCGGAACTTTTGCTCTCGGGTGCAGGCATGGGAGAAGCCGCGAGGTCTATGGAGTACGTGGTCTCGGCGTTTCGCGAGGGTTTTGATTCGGCCAGAAGCCTGTTGTATTTTTTAGTTTTTTTTTGCGTAGCTGGGCTTCACTCAAGTGGGATGGGGACGAATTGTGAGGTGCACATAATGCATACAATCTTCGAGCCATGTGCGTCGAGCCATCTGTATAATATATCTGTTAGGCATCAATAAGGGTGACAAGTATTCTGGCATCGGTTTGCGCGATGCACATAATGCATACAATCTTCGAGCCATGTGCGTCGAGCCATCTGTATAATATATCTGTTAGGCATCAATAAGGGTGACAAGTATTCTGGCATCGGTTTGTGCGATGCACATAATGCATACAATCTTCTAGCCATGTGCGTCGAGCTATCTGTATAATATATCTGTTAGGCATCAATAAGGGTGACAAGTGTTCTGGCATCGGTTTGTGCGATGCACATAATGCATACAATCTTCGAGGCACGCGCGTCTGTTTAATATCCGATAGTTTTGTAAGGGTGACAAGTGTTCTGGCATCGGTTGAAAGGCGACTGGGTAGCCACATGCTTCGCAGGAATGTGTCGATGTTCGCAGTGAGGTCCAGTCCCCATTATCCTTTCCAAAGTGCCTCTCCCAATTAGTTATTGTTCTTTAAATGTACAATAGAATAAATTCGAGCAAATGATTGGCCGAGGAAGTCACGAGGTGTAATCTGGAGAGGGAGCGTGAGGAACGCCAGCGGAAGAACAAGGGAGGAACGGGAGAAGGCCCGAGACCGGGAACGTGAGAAGGCTGATCAGTGGAGACGAGAGAGTACACCGGGACCAGTACACCAAGTCAGCGGAGGTACGACGCCTGGAGTGGCGACGCTGTCTCGAGCTACGAATCCTGAGCCACGACGTCGCCTGATACCACGACGTCGCCCGAGTTGCGACGCGGCCTCGATCCACGCCGCCTGTTTGATTGCGCCCGGAGTTGCGACGCGAACCCGAGCCACGACGCCTAAGTCGCGATCCTCATTAGTCACACGACGCCTGTTCGACGAGTCAACGCGAACGTCGTCGCCTGATCGACGGAGAAACACGGCTACCTCGGCGATCAAATTCAAGTAATCTTCATAATTTTATTCTGGCCAATGACAGCTAGCTAGGGACTTAGGGATTTTTTATCTTATCACTCTTATAGTAAATTGTTAGTTTGTAATTAGGATTATTTTCATATTACCTTTCATGTACCTATCAGAGATGTCGTGCATTGAGAGTAAATTGTTATTTCTTAAGAGTGTTTTATATTAGGCTAACTTTGTACCCCGCACCCTACCCCTTCGTAGGACGACATTGCGTGCGTCGACGTACACTTGCGAGCATCGAGACGTTTAGAGGTATTTACAGGGTCTCACCTTACAGTACATAGTCCAGTTTGTTAAGTGCTACTTTGGCACGGCCACCGGGAGCTTTAGACAGTTCCGAGTGAAGATCTTGTATTATCTGAAGCGATGTCGTCAAAGGTTCTCAAATCGTCTCTAGCAATTTTATTTTTCCAGGAATGGTACCAAAATTGGATTTAATATATATCAGATCGCTAACTTTTGATTTGGATGTGAATAATTTCTGAAGGGTTTTTATGCTTGCCGCCTCTTCTGGATCAAACGACACTATCACTGATTTGACCTCCTCAAAGTGGTCACAATAGAATATAGCTGCCTCAATCCACGATCCCCAACGAGTGATGATAGGTTCAGGTGGCAGCGGAACTCCAGGTAGCAAATTTCGATAAGTATTTATCCTCGATGGAGCTTTAGAAAAAACTTTTTTGGTACATGATATTAGGGTGTTGACTTCATCATAGCTTGTTGAGAAGAAGCTGGTTGAGTCGGTATTATGGCTTTGAAAATCAAGTTTCCCCAAAAATGTTTGTATGGTTAGAGAAAAAATCATCAAAAAGGCAGCTGTGTTGATTTTTAATTTGCAATTTTATCTGTATGGCATAAAAGATAAAATAAATTAAAAAGCTGATATTTAAAATATCTTGCATAGACTTTTTTACAATACGACACTGATTTAAACTTTATTAACATCCCCAGTTTTGATAAATTAGCACCTCTTGTGGTGTGAAATCCACACGAGTTCACGGGCAATGAAGCAACAAAACAGCTGATTTCACTTCCAAGGCAAGCGTCAGTAAGTTCAAACCTCTGTTCAAACGTAGCTTCTAATTGGCGGTACTATATTCCTACCCTGCTGGATCCATTGCCTCTGACCAAGAATTATGCTGCAATGCGTATGTAAAATTGTGTACTATTCAAATATGCCCCATTTTTCGTCTGGATTTATCGCCTCTGACCGATATTCCTGCTGCATTTCTTATGCAAAGTAGTGCAACCTGTTGACAGCACGTTGGCATTTTATCGTGTGTTTATTCGATAGGTAAGACGTTTATTTGTCTAATTAATGGCTTGAGAGGATCTAGAAGGTGTAAATGTGGGGAAATGTAGTGTTGGAAGTAGAAAGAGGACGAAAAATAATTCTACCAGGACACGAGAGAAGAAACAAAGGTACGTACTTCTTCTGCGCATTTTGTGGTTATGTTCTACTTGATTCAATGCACGAAACTTGTTTCACATGCTGATTTCACCATGATATTCATACCGATATTGATATTCATATTCATGATATACCCATACCGCCGCACGGATAATCCTGGTCGGATTGCTTTTTTGTTGGTATATTTGGATTCCTTGTTCAATTTTGAGTCGATATGGGTCGGGAGACTTGTGCCGTGACGTCTTATTTGGATGTAGTTGTTTTTGTGCCTAAATGATCATGTTTGTCAAAATGTTCTAACATTTGCTGAAATTGCTTTGAATATCTCGGAATGAGTGTGATTGGACTGTGTCATGCCAGTCGAGCCAAGCTAGCAAACCAATGTACATATTCTATTTCTGATTTCAATTCCTTTCTCATAGCATCACTGTCTCCTCATTTCTACGCTTTTAACCCACATTTACCGTTGGTCAGCAAACCCAACCCTTCTTCAATATACCAGCCTCACATTCCTACATTATGCGTCAAACCACCTCCACTGACCTTTAGCACTTGCAACTTCCCTCTGTACCATCCCTCTGTTCCTCTAGCAAGTGAGCGGTCACTTCTTTTAGCTTCATTGTAAAGTTCAAGTGTAAATTACGTTAGTAATTCAAGTTCAATGTTCCAGTTCTTTCTATTTTCTTCGTCTTTACTAGATATTATTTTGTTAGCAATATTAAAGAGCAATGTGTGTGGTTATCCACTAGAGAATTGTAAGTAGTACCGTCTAGATCATATTGTTTCTATAATTAAATTCAAATCATCATTTCAATCCTAAATTTGTGTCTCTTGTTCATTCATTCAGTCAATCTTGCCGATTTCAATTTCCATTGCACTCAGGAAACCAAGGCTCACGCTTTGGCGAATTCACACTTTCTGAAGAGCGCGTACCGAATTTCCATAATGGCAATAAGCCTCTGTTACGCCCCTGTTAAGCCCCTGTTAAGCCCCTGTTAGGCCTCTGTTAGGCCCCTGTTAAGCCCCTGTTAGGCCTCTGTTAGGCCCCTGTTAAGCCCCTGTTAGGCCTCTGTTAGGCCCCTGTTAGGCCTCTGTTAGGCCTCTGTTAGGCCCCTGTTAGGCCCCTGTTAGGCCTCTGTGAAGCCCCTGTTAGGCCCCTGTTAGGCCTCTGTTAAGCCCCTGTTAGGCCTCTGTTAAGCCCCTGTTAAGCCCCTGTTAGGCCTCTGTTAGGCCCCTGTTAGGCCTCTGTTAGGCCTCTGTTAGGCCCCTGTTAGGCCTCTGTTAGGCAGGGCTGGTGGCAGCGACCCGACAATCTTGTCAGCTCAGATGTTCCATGTCTGTGATGACCATTTTGTCCCATACACTCTAATTATTCACCACCTGACCGCATTAGTGGGCCACGATCTAGTGGCTACACGACAGACTGTATCTTTTACAAACTATACTCAACTAATTTTGCCATGAGAAATTTAGAAATGTATTTTTCTGAGCTGCATTTTGAATACTTTGTGATATTGTCACAACCCAATCTTTGACCTGCCCTTGAAGGATCACACACTGGCCTAGTCAGGGGCCTAATAGATCTTAATTAATCATCTTCTTTATTGATTGATTTATTTACAGGTCGCTGTTGGATTCATTCATGAAACAGAGAACAAGGATCAGTGACTTCTTCTCAAGCTCGGCCTCCTCCGTTCTCTGTCACCAACTCATACCGTGATGTCATGCAATGCATGTTCTTCTGGTGAAGTATCTTTTTCCTATTGTGACACTTTGAGGGAGATTTGAAAGCGTTTTTTTGGTGAAATATTGATAATTGTGTTTGCATCGTGGCTGGCGAGGCGATTTAAAGCCATGTCTGACAGCTCGATTTTTATTTAATTCAAACTTGCCTTTAAATGACCTGCAGCATCTCGGTAATACTCTTCATGCATTCCCATGGAAGTTGTTGAAGAAATTGAGCCCAAACACTGTTATTTAAGTTCGTTTTACGTGAAATATTAATTAATTTGCAAAAAGTTTGACAGATGCATTAATTTGTTTGGTTTTTTAACCACAGCAAGGTGAACGAATTCTTGAACTTATCTTTGCGGCAGTGCATTCAGGATTTTCAAACGTCAAACGGGATTAGAATGTCAAATACTTTTAAGAAACCGGTCAAACATTGCTGGGAATAATTTTAAATTTTACATGAGTCAGAGCACGACCCTACGCGACATTTATACGATGATTTATTGGGATTTTCATAATAAATTTTATTTAAAACTTGGTGGCAAGGAAAGATTTTGACAGTTCTCAATCAATGTCAAACAACTTAAATTACATTTTGTCAATTCTAAGTGCTTATCCGTTCTTTAAACATGTTTTTAGTAAGATCTAGTGGAGATGTAAAAGGTATTTCACAAGTTTCACTCTCTAAGAAATATTTCAAGAAATCATACACGGAAATCTTTTGACAGCCAACGTCGTTTGTTTTCGAAATTGTCATCGTGGTCACTTAAGAATTCACAGAGTTTCCACAATGCAGTGACCCTAAGTGACATAAGCGGCAAATTTCAAATAAAATAAATGGGGGTACTGTATGGTATTGCATGGTAGGCTTTACATTTAAACCAAAATGCCCAGTCCCTCAAAATCTTAAGCGGCCGTTAGGCAGCGGGTACTGCAAGTTTGACATATCATTGCTGTATTGTTATTGCTGATCATTGCTGAATTCAGCTATAGCAGCGCTACTATATCTATATATACTATCTTCTTTCTGTTGTTAGCTTTAACTGTCAAGTATTTGACATATCATCGCTGTATTGTTATTGCTGATCATTGCTGAATTCAGCTATAGCAGCGCTACTATATCTATATATACTATCTTCTTTCTGTTGTTAGCTTTAACTGTGAAGATTATCAAAAATTACAGTTGCATTTTGCCAAAGAACTGATAAAGTTTATCTGAAAGTTTTGTGATAAAGTTTGGGCCAGTTATGAGATAAAAAAAGGTTTATCTCAATTACATCTGAAAATCAGAAAAGCACATAATGTTAACTCCTGATCTTTAAGACTTGCTACTCGTTCTTAAAGATGAAAAAATGCTTTTTATAAATGTGTCTAGTAGCAATATGAAGCCTCTCAGAAATGTTTGGGTTTGACAGTAACAGTTGTATTTGTTTTCCAGTCTGGCAGATGAAGTTGGAGATCTTCTTCCGTTGGTGGAATCTTGTTCTTCGCTGAAGAAGCTGGGCCTGGCTGCTTGTCGTGGAACTAATGATGCAGACCTCCTGCAGTTGGTCCAAAGTGCATCCTCCCTACAACAGCTGGACTTGACAGGTATCAATGGTAGGGGTAAGTGTAAGCCAAGCCAAGCCAATCCTAGCCAATCCTAGCCAATCCTAGCCAAGCCAAGCCAATCCTAGCCAAGCCAAGCCAAGCCAAGCCAAGCCAAGCCAAGCCAAGCCAATCCTAGCCAAGCCTAGCCAAGCCAAGCCAAGCCAAGCCAAGCCAAGCCAATCCTAGCCAAGCCAAGCCAATCCTAGCCAAGCCAATCCTAGCCAAGCCAATCCAAGCCAATCCTAGCCAAGCCAAGCCAAGCCAATCCAAGCCAATCCTAGCCAATCCTAGCCAATCCTAGCCAATCCTAGCCAATCCTAGCCAAGCCAAGCCAATCCTAGCCAATCCAAGCCAAGCCAATCCAAGCCAAGCCAAGCCAAGCCAATCCTAGCCAAGCCAAGCCAATCCTAGCCAAGCCAATCCAAGCCAATCCCAGCCAAGCCAAGCCAAGCCAAGCCAATCCAAGCCAAGCCAAGTCAATCCTAGCCAAGCCAATCCTAGCCAAGCCAAGCCTAGCCAAGCCAATCCTAGCCAAGTCATGCCAAGCCAAGCCAAGCCAATCCTAGCCAAGCCAAGCCAAACCAATCCTAGCCAAGTCATGCCAAGCCAAGCCAAGCCAAGCCAAGCCTAGCCAAGCCAAGCCAAGCCAAGCCAATCCTAGCCAAGCCAAGCCAAGCCAATCCAAGCCAAGCCAAGCCAAGCCAATCCTAGCCAAGCCAAGCCAAGTCAAGCTAAGCCAAGCCAAGCCAAGCCAAGCCAAGCCAATCCTAGCCAAGCCAATCCTAGCCAAGCCAATCCTAGCCAAGTCATGCCAAGCCAAGCCAAGCCAATCCTAGCCAAGCCAAGCCAAACCAATCCTAGACAAGCCAAGCCAAGCCAAGCCAATCCAAGCCAAGCCAAGCCAAGCCAATCCTAGCCAAGCCAAGCCAAGTCAAGCTAAGCCAAGCCAAGCCAAGCCAAGCCAAGCCAATCCTAGCCAAGCCAAGCCAAGTCAAGCTAAGCCAAGCCAAGCCAAGCCAAGCCAATCCTAGCCAAGCCAATCCTAGCCAAGTCATGCCAAGCCAAGCCAAGCCAATCCTAGCCAAGCCAAGCCAAACCAATCCTAGCCAAGCCAAGCCAAGCCAAGCCAAGCCAATCCTAGCCAAGCCAAGCCAAGCCAAGCCAAGCCAAGCCAAGCCAATCCTAGCCAAGCCAATCCTAGCCAAGCCAAGCCAAGCCAATCCTAGCCAATCCTAGCCAAGCCAATCCTAGCCAAGCCAAGCCAAGTCATGCCAAGCCAAGCCAAGCCAAGCCAAGCCAAGCCTAGCCAAGCCAAGCCAAGCCAATCCTAGCCAAGTCATGCCAAGCCAAGCCAAGCCAATCCTAGCCAAGCCAAGCCAAACCAATCCTAGCCAAGCCTAGCCAAGCCAAGCCAAGCCAAGCCGCTCCTAGCCAAGTCAAGCCAAGCCTAGCCAAGCCAAGCCAAGCCAATCCTAGCCAAGTCATGCCAAGCCAAGCCAAGCCAATCCTAGCCAAGCCAAGCCAAGCCAATTCTAGCCAAGTCAAGCCAATCCTAGCCATGCCAAGCCAATCCAAGCCAAGCCAATCCTAGCCAAGTCGAGCCAATCCTAGCCAAGCCTAGCCAAGCCAAGCCAATCCAAGCCAATCCTAGCCAAGCCAAGCCAAGCCAAGCCAAGCCAATCCAAGCCAATTCTAGCCAAGCCAAGCCAAGCCAATCCTAGCCTAGCCAAGCCAAGCCAATCCTAGCCAAGCCAAGCCAAGCCAAGCCAATCCTAGCCAAGTCGAGCCAATCCTAGCCATGCCAAGCCAATCCTAGCCATGCCAAGCCAAGCCAAGCCAAGCCAATTCTAGCCAAGCCAAGCCAAGCCAATCCTAGCCTAGCCAAGCCCAGCCAATCCTAGCCAATCCAAGCCAAGCCAATCCTAGCCAAGTCGAGCCAATCCTAGCCAAGCCAAGCCAAGCCAAGTCAAGCCAATCCTAGCCAAGCCAAGTCAAGCCAAGCCAAGCCAAGTCAAGCCAAGCCAATCCTAGCCAAGCCAAGCCAAGCCAATCCAAGCCAATCCAAGCCAAGCCAAGCCAAGCCAAGCCAAGCCGAGCCAAGCCAAGCCAAGCCAAGTCAAGCCAATCCAAGCCAAGCCAATCCTAGCCAAGCCAATCCTAGCCAAGCCAAGTCAAGCCAAGTCAAGCCAATCCTAGCCAAGCCTAGCCAAGCCAAGCCAATCCAAGCCAAGCCAATCCTAGCCAATCCTAGCCAAGCCAAGCCAAGCCAATCCAAGCCAAGCCAATCCAAGCCAATCCAAGCCAAGCCAATCCTAGCCAAGTCAAGCCAAGCCAAGCCAAGCCAAGCCAATCCAAGACAAGCCAAGCCAAGCCAAGCCAAGCCAAGCCAAGCCAAGCTTAGCCAAGCCAAGCCAAGCCAAGCCAATCCAAGCCAATCCTAGCCAAGTCATGCCAAGCCAATCCTAGCCAAGCCAAGCCAAGTCAAGCCTAGCCAAGCCAAGCCAAGCCAATCCTAGGCAAGCCAAGTCAAGCCAAGCCAAGCCGAGCCAAGCCAATCCTAGCCAAGCCAAGCCAAGCCAAGCCAAGCCAATCCTAGCCAAGCCAAGCCAAGTCAAGCTAAGCCGAGCCAAGCCAATCCTAGCCAATCGAAGCCAAGCCAAGCCAATCCTAGCCAAGCCAAGCCAAGCCAAGCCATTCCAAGCCAAGCCAAGCCAATCCTAGCCAAGCCAAGCCAATCCTAGCCAAGCCAAGCCAAGCCAATCCTAGCCAATCCAAGCCAATCCAAGCCAAGCCAATCCTAGCCAAGACAAGCCAATCCACGCCAAGTCAAGCCAATCCAAGCCAAGCCAATCCTAGCCAAGCCAATCCTAGCCAAGCCAAGTCAAGCCAATCCTAGCCAAGCCAAGCCAAGCCAAGCCAATCCAAGCCAAGCCAATCCAAGCCAAGCCAAGCCAATCCTAGCCAAGCCAAGCCAAGCCAATCCAAGCCAATCCCAGCCAAGCCAAGCCAATCCTAGCCAAGCCAAGCCAAGCCTAGCCAAGCCAAGCCAAGCCAATCCTAGCCAAGCCAATCCTAGCCAAGCCAAGCCGAGCCAATCCTAGCCAAGCCAAGCCAAGCCAAGCCAATCCAAGCCAATCCAAGCCAAGCCAAGCCAAGCCAATCCTAGCCAAGTCAAGCCAATCCTAGCCAAGCCAAGCCAAGCCAAGCCAATCCTAGCCAAGCCAAGCCAATCCTAGCCAATCCTAGCCAAGCCAAGCCAAGCCAATCCTAGCCAAGCTAAGCCAAGCCAAGCTTATCCTAGCCAATCCTAGCCAAGCCAAGCCAATCCTAGCCAATCCTAGCCAAGCGAAGCCAAGCCAAGCCAATCCAAGCCAAGCCAAGCCAAGCCAATCCTAGCCAAGCCAAGCCAATCCTAGCCAAGTCAAGCCAAGCCTAGCCAAGCCAAGCCAATCCTAGCCAAGTTAAGCCAAGCCTAGCCAAGCCAAGCCAATCCTAGCCAAGCCAAGCCAATCCTAGCCAAGCCAAGCCAATCCTAGCCAAGCCAAGCCAAGCCAATCCTAGCCAAGCCAAGCCAAGCCAAGCCAAGCCTAGCCAAGTCAAGCCAATCCTAGCCAATCCTAGCCAATCCAAGTCAAGCCAAGCCAAGCCAAGCCAAGCCTCGCCAAGCCAAGCCAAGCCAATCCTAGCCAAGTCAAGCCAAGCCAATCCTAGCCAAGCCAAGCCAATCCTAGCCAAGCCAATCCAAGCCAAGCCGAGCCAAGCCAAGCCAATCCTAGCCAAGCCAATCCTAGCCAAGCCGAGCCAAGCCAAGCCAATCCTAGCCAAGTCAAGCCAAGCCTAGCCAAGCCAAGCCAAGCCAAGCCAATCCTAGCCAAGTCAAGCCAATTCTAGCCAAGCCAAGCCAATCCAAGCCAAGTCAAGCCAATTCTAGCCAAGCCAAGTCAAGCCAAGCCAATCCTAGCCAAGTCGAGCCAATCCTAGCCAAGTCAAGCCAATTCTAGCCAAGCCAAGTCAAGCCAAGCCAATCCTAGCCAAGTCAAGCCAATCCTAGCCAAGCCAATCCTAGCCAAGTCAAGCCAATTCTAGCCAAGCCAAGCCAAGTCAAGCCAAGCCAATCCTAGCCAAGTCAAGCCAATCCTAGCCTAGCCAAGCTAAGCCAAGCCAATCCAAGCCAATCCTAGGCAAGCCAATCCTAGCCAAGCCAAGCCAATCTTAGCCAAGTCAAGCCAATGCTAGCCCAGCCAAGCCAATCCAAGCCAATCCAAGCCAAGCCAAGCCAAGCCAATCCTAGCCAAGTCAAGCCAATCCTAGCCAAGCCAAGCCAAGCCAAGCCAATCCTAGCCAAGCCAAGCCAATCCTAGCCAATCCTAGCCAAGCCAAGCCAAGCCAATCCTAGCCAAGCTAAGCCAAGCCAAGCTTATCCTAGCCAATCCTAGCCAAGCCAAGCCAATCCTAGCCAATCCTAGCCAAGCGAAGCCAAGCCAAGCCAATCCAAGCCAAGCCAAGCCAAGCCAATCCTAGCCAAGCCAAGCCAATCCTAGCCAAGTCAAGCCAAGCCTAGCCAAGCCAAGCCAATCCTAGCCAAGTTAAGCCAAGCCTAGCCAAGCCAAGCCAATCCTAGCCAAGCCAACCTATCCTAGCCAAGCCAAGCCAAGCCAATCCTAGCCAAGCCAAGCCAAGCCAAGCCTAGCCAAGTCAAGCCAATCCTAGCCAATCCTAGCCAATCCAAGTCAAGCCAAGCCAAGCCAAGCCAAGCCTAGCCAAGCCAAGCCAAGCCAATCCTAGCCAAGTCAAGCCAAGCCAATCCTAGCCAAGCCAAGCCAAGCCAAGCCAAGCCAATCCTAGCCAAGCCAATCCAAGCCAAGCCGAGCCAAGCCAAGCCAATCCTAGCCAAGCCAATCCTAGCCAAGCCGAGCCAAGCTAAGCCAATCCTAGCCAAGTCAAGCCAAGCCTAGCCAAGCCAAGCCAAGCCAAGCCAATCCTAGCCAAGTCAAGCCAATTCTAGCCAAGCCAAGCCAATCCAAGCCAAGTCAAGCCAATTCTAGCCAAGCCAAGTCAAGCCAAGCCAATCCTAGCCAAGTCGAGCCAATCCTAGCCAAGTCAAGCCAATTCTAGCCAAGCCAAGTCAAGCCAATCCTAGCCAAGTCAAGCCAATCCTAGCCAAGCCAAGCCAATCCTAGCCAAGTCAAGCCAATTCTAGCCAAGCCAAGCCAAGTCAAGCCAAGCCAATCCTAGCCAAGTCAAGCCAATCCTAGCCTAGCCAAGCTAAGCCAAGCCAATCCAAGCCAATCCTAGGCAAGCCAATCCTAGCCAAGCCAAGCCAATCTTAGCCAAGTCAAGCCAATGCTAGCCAAGTCAAGCCAATCCTAGCCAAGTCAAGCCAAGCCAAGTCAAGCCAAGCCAATCCAAGCCAAGCCAAGCCAAGCCAAGTCAAGCCAATCCTAGCCAAGCCAATCCTAGCCAAGCCAAGCCAAGCCAAGCCAATCCTAGCCAAGCCAAGCCAAGCCAAGCCATTCCAAGCCAAGCCAAGCCTAGCCTAGCCAAGCCAAGCCAAGCCAAGCCAAGCCAATCCTAGCCAAGCCAAGCCAATCCTAGCCAAGCCAATCCTAGCCAAGCCAAGCCAATCCTAGCCAAGCCAAGCCAAGCCAAGTCAAGCCAATCCTAGCCAAGCCAAGCCAAGCCAATCCTAGCCAAGCCAAGCCAATCCTAGCCAAGCCAATCCTAGCCAAGCCAAGCCAAGCCAAGCCAAGCCAAGCCAATCCTAGCCAAGCCAAGTCAAGCCAATCCTAGCCAAGCCAAGCCAAGCCAAGCCAAGCCAAGCCAATCCTAGCCAAGCCAATCCTAGCCAAGCCAAGCCAATCCTAGCCAAGCCAAGTCAAGCCAATCCTAGCCAAGCCAAGCCAAGCCAAGCCAAGCCAAGCCAATCCTAGCCAAGTCAAGCCAATCCTAGCCAAGCCAAGTCAAGCCAATCCTAGCCAAGCCAAGCCAAGCCAAGCCAAGCCAATCCTAGCCAAGCCAAGCCAATCCTAGCCAAGCCAATCCTAGCCAAGCCAAGCCAATCCTAGCCAAGCCAAGCCAAGCCAAGTCAAGTTAATCCTAGCCAAGCCAAGCCAAGCCAAGCCAAGTCAAGCCAATCCTAGCCAAGCCAAGCCAAGCCAATCCTAGCCAAGCCAATCCTAGCCAAGCCAAGCCAAGCCAATCCTAGCCAAGCCAATCCTAGCCAAGCCAAGCCGAGCCAAGCCAATCCTAGCCAAGCCAAGCCAAGCCAATCCTAGCCAAGCCAAGCCAAGCCAATCCTAGCCAAGCCAATCCTAGCCAAGCCAAGCCGAGCCAAGCCAATCCTAGCCAAGCCAAGCCAAGCCAATCCTAGCCAATCCTAGCCAAGCCAAGCCAAGCCAATCCTAGCCAAGCCAAGCCAATCCTAGCCAAGCCAAGCCAATCCTAGCCAAGCCAATCCTAGCCAAGCCAAGCCGAGCCAAGCCAATCCTAGCCAAGCCAAGCCAAGCCAATCCTAGCCAATCCTAGCCAAGCCAAGCCAAGCCAATCCTAGCCAAGCCAAGCCAAGCCAATCCTAGCCAAGCCAAGCCAATCCTAGCCAAGCCAAGCCAAGCCAATCCTAGCCAAGCCAAGCCAAGCCAATCCTAGCCAAGCAAGGCCAAGTCAAGCTAAGCCGAGCCAAGCCAATCCTAGCCAATCGAAGCCAAGCCAAGCCAATCCTAGCCAAGCCAAGCCAAGCCAAGCCAAGCCAATCCTAGCCAATCCTAGCCAAGCCAAGCCAAGCCAATCCTAGCCAAGCCAAGCCAAGTCAAGCTAAGCCGAGCCAAGCCAATCCTAGCCAAGCCAAGCCAAGCCAAGCCAAGCCAATCCTAGCCAAGCCAAGCCAAGCCAATCCTAGCCAAGCCAAGCCAAGTCAAGCTAAGCCGAGCCAAGCCAATCCTAGCCAATCGAAGCCAAGCCAAGCCAATCCTAGCCAAGCCAAGCCAAGCCAAGCCTAGCCAATCCTAGCCAATCCAAGCCAAGCCAAGCCTAGCCAAGCCAAGCCTAGCCAAGCCAAGCCAAGCCAAGCCAAGCCTAGCCAATCCTAGCTAAGCCAAGCCAAGCCAAGCCAAGCCAAGCCAAGTCAAGCTAAGCCGAGCCAAGCCAATCCTAGCCAATCCAAGGCAAGCCAAGCCAATCCTAGCCAAGCCAATCCTAGCCAAGCCAATCCTAGCCAAGTCACCCTCAAAGTCAATATTCCTATTCTCTACCAATCCTGGAGAGATCTCCTTTGGAATCCGCTTCCTCCAAAACAAACACTGGAGCGAACTAGATGAGTTCTCCATCTGAGTTCATAGCCAGCAACTTGCACCTCCTAACCGACCCCCTCACCCTCATCAATAATAGCTCCTTTACCTCAACATATTCCCACCAAACTCAAACAGGCTCTCATCATCCCAATCGTTGACAACGATAGGCCCATCTCCTACCTCTCCACATTGTCCAGACTCATCGAATAAATCATGCTCTCCCGGCTTCTTTCCTTGCTTAACACCCACAACATCCTTCCAGACTGCAAACACAGCTTCCAGAAGAATAAATTCACCATCACAGCCATCTTGCAATTCCTCTCTACCATCCACACTGCCCTGGACAAAGATGATCAGGCACTGGGACTCTTGTGATCTCAGCAAAGTCTTGGACACAATCAACCACACCCTCCTCCTCCCCAATATCCAGTCTCAAGGAACCAGAGGAACCCATGACAAGTGGATTGCCTCATTACTCTTCAACCCCCGGCAAACCCCCCTTCATATCTACCCCCCTACGTATCTACCTCCCTCCGTATCTACCCCCCTCCGTATCTACCCCCCTCCGTATCTACCCCCCACCGTATCTACCCCCCACCATATCTACCCCCCTACGTATCTGTATCTGTATGTATTCTCTATCAAGCAAGGCTCGGTGCTTCCCCTCTCCTTTTCCTCCTCTACGTCAACGACCTTCCTCAACTTTTAACTTGGCCGCTCCCTCTTCCAATTTGCAGACAACACGACCCACCTTCCCACCAGCCTGAAATCTCAACCTACCAGCTCCCTCACCCAAGCTGCAAACTCCCAAACAATTATTATCTCCTCCTATTACCTAAACAACCAACTAGCCCTCCAGCCAGCAAAGTCCACCTTCATCAACTTCCACACTAAAACAAACTCCCCGACTTCTTCCCCCTCATCTGAGTCAACTGCAAAGTAACTCCAAGTGCCCCCTCGACTAAATTCCTTGGCATCCACATCACCCCTAACCAAGACTGGACACTTCGTGTTCAAAAAACTCTCTCCAAAATCAAAACTACCGGCTCCTCCGTTGACTAGACAAGGTAGTCAACCCCCACTCTGTCAAACTAGTTTATCATGCACACCTACACTCACACATATCCTACAACCTCCTTTTCTAGGGCACCTACCCCCAAGCAAAAAGAATCTTTACTACCCAAAAACAAGCGGTCTGCATTATTGCAGGAGCATCCTGCCATAACACATGCAAACCCCTCTTCATAACTCTCAAAATCCTTACCCTCACCTGCACCCTCGTTCAAATTGCAAGCACCCTAGTCAGATCCCACCCTGACCTATTCCCACCTGACTCCTCCGTTCACTCTCACGCAACGAGTAGAAGTCAGGAAATCCTTACCCTCACCTGCACCCTCGTTCAAATTGCAAGCACCCTAGTCAGATCCCACCATGACCTATTCCCACCTGACTCGTTCACTCCCACGCAACGAGTAGAAGTCAGGAAATCCAAGCCCTCACCTGCACCCTCGTTCAAATTGCAAGCACCCTAGTCAGATCCCACCATGACCTATTCCCACCTGACTCCTCCGTTCACTCTCACACAACGAGTAGAAGTCAGGAAATCCTTACCCTCACCTGCACCCTCGTTTAAATTGCAAGCACCCTAGTCAGATCCCACCCTGACCTATTCCCACCTGACTCCTCCGTTCACTCTCACGCAACGAGTAGAAGTCAGGAAATCCAAGCCCTCACCTGCACCCTCGTTCAAATTGCAAGCACCCTAGTCAGATCCCACCCTGACCTATTCCCACCTGACTCGTTCACTCCCACGCAACGAGTAGAAGTCAGGAAATCCTTACCCTCACCTGCACCCTCGTTTAAATTGCAAGCACCCTAGTCAGATCCCACCATGACCTATTCCCACCTGACTCCTCCGTTCACTCTCACGCAACGAGTAGAAGTCAGGAAATCCTTACCCTCACCTGCACCCTCGTTTAAATTGCAAGCACCCTAGTCAGATCCCACCCTGACCTATTCCCACCTGACTCCTCCGTTCACTCCCACACAACGAGTAGAAGTCAGGAAATCCGAGCCCTCCCCCATAAAACCACACTTTTCAAACACAACCCCCGATACCTTTGTATCAACATCTACAAACACCTTCCTGCCCTCGTCAAAGACTCCCCAACCTTCAGCTGCTTTGACTTTAAACTGCATATCTTCCTTCTCAACAACCACTTCTACTCCCTTGATGAAAATTAAAACCTTTCTAACAATTTGCAAAACTGTCATCTGTAAATATGTTCATCTCTTGGAACAAAACTAATTGTTATTATTGTTTTTACTATTATACTTTACCCCTATCAATATTATTTGCCTATATTATAGCTGACCTGACTTTGCTCACACTGGTTCACTATACTTGTCAGGGACAAAAATACAATACAATACAATACAATACAATACAATACAATACATCCTTGTTAGAAAAACTATTTGAACTGGGTTTTGAATGCTAAGTAAAGGGCTACTAAATTTCCCGACGTTTCGTAACATATACTAGTTACTTCTTCAGAGGTTTGAGCAGTCCTGACAATTTTCCGATAACAAAAGAACCACATAAAATCATAACAATTCCCAAGTCCATATGACCGTCCCATAAGAAATAATTGCACTTTAAACATTCTTCTATCAAATTGATCAACGTTATTGGTAGCCTAAACTTTCTATTATTTGTCTTCAAAATTCCTATTGTTTTGTTAAATGGAATGTTACTAAATAGTCCAAAAACATCTAAACTAACCAGCATGTCTCCTTCTTCCAAATGCACCTGTTTTACCTTTGATAAAAAGTCTTGAGAATTCTTTACAAATAATTTAGCCTTCATTACTGGTTCATTACTGGACTTTTCCTATGGTTCTAGCTATTTCATGTGCTGGTGCACCTATCACACTGGTTACAAGTTGCATTGGCACTTGCATCTCTTCTCAACTATCCTCTGCTTTTCCCAATCTATTTTGTGAATTTTTGGTAACCCATAACCTTTTGGAATGATTGATTCTTTTGGAACTAATTCTCTTATTAACTTTTCTTCTACTGGCGCTTTCTCTAAGTATTCTGTTTATCTCTTCTCAAATTTTGTTGTGGGGTCTTTATTCAGTTTTACGTAATCCTCTGATGGTATAACTTCATCCATTTGCCTCTTGTAATCTTCTGTATTCATAATAACTGTTGAATTCCCTTTGTCTGCTTTCAAAATTACTACCTTCTTATTTTTCTTCAATTCCCTCAAAGCTTCTGTCTCTTCTGGTTTTGTGTTTTGTTTAAACTCTTCTGTTTTTCCCTTCCTTCAAATGTATGCTACATCCTGTCTTATAACATCTGCTAATTTGAAAGGTAACCTTTTAACTGCATCTTCTGCCCCTGCTATTATTGTTTCTACTGGAATACTTTTTGAAGCTATTGCAAAATTGAATCACTTTTCTAAAACTCTATTACCAGCCTCTGACACACAGGTATTAGATAAATTGTAAACTGTCTTAGGTTTTATGAATGTCCCTCTTGAACTCCAATTTCTTTGTTGTTTCCTGCAGAAGTTATTTAGCTTTCTACTAAGTTTCTCACTAGTCATTTGGTGAAGCCAACAGTTGTGATTGGAAACGATATAATCAAATCTATCCCATAAATCCAAGGAAATAAAATCACATACCTTCGATCTGCAGAAATAAATTTGTTCGTTACAAACCCAAATTTTCTTTCTTGTGTCTTGAATGGTTTTCCGTAACAACGCTTTACTGGCCCTATCAAAAATTAACTCGGTGTTTTTATCCCTCAAGTGATGCTTGATTTTAATCCACGACGGTATCACGTCTAAATCCCTACATCGAATCAGAAAATGTAATCTACAATCTAAGTCTATGCTGGTAGATGCTACAATGCTGCTATGCTACAATCTAACTAGTAGATGTTACGAAACGTCGGGAAATTTAGTAGCCCTTTACTTAGCATTCAAAACCCAGTTCAAATAGTTTTTCTAAAAACTTGTGCTAAGGATAAATCAAGTAGACATGAGTCTAAAAACTATCATATATACATCCTCTTTATCAGTATAACAACATTGGTCAGACAGTTAACATTTCTTTCACTGGATAAAAGCAGTAACTGTCAATCTAAAGCACAAACAAACTACTTTTAAAACTGTCATCTAATCATAATCATAATCATTGACGATACCCATACCATGTACAATGTACTAGTCAACGGGATAATAAATACAATACAATACAATACAAGAAATTTCTTAAAGCCAAGTTGGTAGAGCGTTGAAGAATACAATTCCAGCTTAAGTAGGACCTTTATTGTTCATATTAAGTGTTGCAACTAAAATGACAACTGTGTTCTATTTGCATTGCAGGCCTCGGAGCTTTGTTGGAGGGAACTCCCAACTCATCGTGACCAGACCTTGTCTACTACAACAGCTTCACACACAACAACATGGGCTGGAAGATACATATCATAGACAGCTACGAGGAGGCACGATCCAACATTTTCTACTCTGTCTCTAGTCTGGTTAATAATGTCACCAGCATTGTAGAGATGGAACACCTTGTACCACCTGACTTTGATGTGCTAAACAGAGCATCATTGTTACCACAAACATATCTTTACCAGCCCCGAGTATTACCTGCACTTTAAACATTAGCTGGAGTTGTAGTTTATATCCACTTGGAAAGTGATGTTTGAAAAACTGATATCATCAAAATGATGATGGAAAATGTAATCCACTTGGCACAGGTTGGTAACATCGTGGTAGGAATGAAGCTCCTTAAATCTTGCCTGTTACATGATATCTTTTAGAACTTGAAGCATGCAATCCAGTAACTCATTTTGTTTGGCTTTCAATGCACATTTCAATATTCAAGTAGATTCAAGGTACTCTTGTAATTCATGGCTGCAGTATTAGTTGACCAGGCCCCAAAATATTGATTGCATGAATCTTTGGTCTCATCGCGACCACGGATAGCAAGTTGCAATACTTGACTCAGTCTATCGAGGTATTCAGTGTCGTGCCTGTTCTTGGTCACCTTTGCTTCATAAGCTGCTATCAAATCATTATGAAAGCAAGCAAACCAGAAAGCAAACAATGCAATTCTCCAACTATTACACAGACTATAAATTATAATCAGTTTTATTTAGCTAAACAGTCTTTACCTGTTAAATAGAAAATACTGATTACACATTTTGATCAGTCACTCTTGACAATTGATCTTAAATTCTATTGCTCTGTAACAATGTTCAATCTTTGTTGGCAGTAAATCACACAGCTTGATCCCTGTATTAAATGTTGAAAGTGAACATTGAAAGCTAGAACATTTATTTCTAGAACTATTTTATTCTCTATTTCAGATATTATTTGTGTGTGCTTGGCCTACATGTATTAAATATATCTTTCAATATCTTGGCATCATTTTTAATTACATTTTGTGTTTAAAAACTAATACAGATTGGTTTTAGTCAGTAATGCAACTGCCTGGAAAATAATATCTCTATGTCACTGTCTTAACCTTTTATATAATAATAATAATAATATATTTATTCAGCCTCAATTGATCACAGTACATGATATTGGTTTGACAGTTATTATGGTGCTAGTTATTATCTAAAACACATAGGAATTGTTTCACTTTGTAGTAGCATTTGGTCAGCAGATGCAGTTTTAGACTATCATTAAATTTGTATCCTTTTAGTTTTTTATCTCCACTGGCAGTTAGTTATATAATAATGAGACTGCATAAATTGGGCAGTTGTCTGTCATTTTTAATCTATCTTTCGATACATAAATGTTGTTAGTTCCTCTTGTAAAATGCTTATGTACATCACAATTCTCTATTACCAGAAAGTTGTTATCCACTACAAATAATATTGTCAAGTAAATGTAAATGCAGGGCAATGTCTTGATTCGTAGATTTCTAAAAAGTTATTTACAAGAGTCTTTGTAATAAAAATCCGCACAGGGGTCATAGCTTGCTCCACCTAAAATGCAGAGAGCTTTTTTCTGCATAGCAAATAGTCTGGGTGCATGAACTGAGTTGCCCCACATGATAATTCCATAGCTAATTCTAGAATGAATGTGTCCATAATATGCTAGTTTAGCTGCATCAGCGCTGCAAATGTCCAAAATCTTTTTTAAAAGGTAGGTAGCATCCTGAAGCCACTTTCAGGCGCACGTGCTTGATGTGGCTTTCCCAGTTCAATTGATTGTCTAATCTAAGACCTAGAAATTGTACTTTGTTCATTTCTTTGTGAATGTACCTAACATTCATTCTTGTTGCTCTCTGTGAATGCAGATTTATTAATCTGGGATCTCAATTCATTCCACGCTTCTTCTTCATTAATGATTTTGTACGCAAGTTGAGCATCAGCCCTTCTTATTTATATTGTTTCCCATCCTAATTCAGACATCCATTCAGTAGGGCTGTGGCTTCTTTCATACTAATTGCCATTACCTTCCTAGCCGACTTTTGGTATAGTGTTTCTAGCCTGTCTTTTAACCCTCGTTGCTGATTAAATCTTGAGCGTTATTTAATGTTACTGCTTCTAATATTTTCACAACTGTGTTTCTCTTTTGCAACAAATTACTCATCTCAATGGTTGCCCTGAACTCAAAATGTGATCTAACTAATGTTGAGTAAGCATATTGATTGACCAAGATGATAATGTTCTTGAAACTCTTCTCATGTAATCCAAGTTTTTCAGTATTTTTTAAAATAATTTCCCCCGTCTGGGCAATAAGAAATAGAAGCATGCATTTTGCTGACATCTCACTCTGGTTGTTATACAATCGCTTCACTCAATATTTAGAGAGCAAAGGCTGGGAGAAGTGTGATCGAACCAGGATATGAACCCAGGACCTTCCGATTGCCGATCTGGTGCTCTAACAAGTGAGCTATTCAGGGAAGAAGACAAGTCACCTTAGCCTCTTCTTCTGAAACCAAACAATCCTTGACTTCATGGAGGTCCTACGGTCGACATCCAGGCAATCAGGATCACACATCCTGGAGTAAACATAGTAAGTACCATATGCATGAAAGACAGAATTTTAATTTAATACCGTGGGGCTTTGCTGCAAGGCGCTCTCGCTTGGAAATTGTCTGCTTTCATATTTCACGTTAATTCTTACTATTTTTTTACAATAGTTAAGAAGTATTGTAACTTGTAAGAAGTTAGTACACATTTTCAAAGTATACAAATGTTTATAGGGTAGCAGTTATAATTGTCACATTTATCTGCAAAATAATCAGACTTGATTTAAATGGTTTCAAGCTTGGTGAAACTAGTCTATGATGGTTACACAGCTTATAAAGTTTGACTAGAACAAAGAATGATTAGAACCTTACATTTTTAAACTCTATCAATTTGGTTGCAGTAGCTTCACTTTTTCCCCATGGACTCCTTCCCCGGACATTTTATTTTCCTCTTTTCGTTTCTGTTGTTACTCCTGCATTATGCAAAGAAGTATTTTAAATTTTTAGAAAAACTATTTGAACTGGGTTTTGAATGCTAAGTAAAGGGAACATATACTAGTTACTTCTTCAGAGGTTTGAGCAGTCCTGACAATTTTCCGATAACAAAAGAACCACATAAAATTATAATAATTACTTAGTTCAAGCTTCCTAAATGCATCTAAACAAAATAATCAGGGTCAATAACTTAAAAACTAATGTATTATGTATTTTCTGAAATAAGAACTCGAACACATTGGCATTTTTTAACTAACTAATTATGTGTATGGAAAAAACGCCAATTTTTCGAGGTTGTCCTAACGTTATGTGATACAATCATAATTTCCTTATTCATTACGTTTAGTTCAAACCTCTCAAAACTGCTCAAACCTCTGAAGAAGTAACTAGTATGTATGTGTTACAAAACGTCGGGAAATTTAGTAGCCCTTTACTTAGCATTCAAAACCCAGTTGAAATAGTTTTTCTAAAAACTTGTGCTAAGGATAAATCAAGTAGACATGAGTCTTAAAACCATCATAAAGCATTTTAAATAATTTCTTTCTTCATGGCTCATGGAAAGAGGATTTAGTGTAGTTTCCAATCAGCGTTGGAAAGAAAGAAATTGGCAGCAAATCACTGAACGTGCAGATTTATGTCTTTAACTCACTAATTTGAAGCCAAATATTTACAAGTTGATATTCGAGCATCAGTTCAGCCTTCAGCCTTCAGCATTTATTCATTTTTTGTAAGAATTTGATATATTTACATGTTTAAATGTTTATTGACAAGCTAATCTTAATACACATTGTTTCATATAGGTTAAGCTAGGTTCAAAACAAACGGATCTACAGCTGTTAGAACCAATGTGCTGCCATCCTTGTGTACAGTCCGGTAATATTTGAATTTATCTTCGAAATTTGCGAGCCAACGACACGCGTGGCTGTGACGCATTGTAGCCGTGCGGTCAAACAGTGTAGAGGTCAGTTATTTTGCTGCTGAAATAATTACCGTGTGTACCTAGGAAGGGTGTAAGAGCTGGGGTTGTTTGATTTCAATGAGTCTTGGCCTGTTGGATACGTTATAATATGCTGTGAGATCTTATTTCAATATCAAATGCTTGCAATGGGCAAAGTATTTTATTACTGGGGCCAGCCATGCGTCTGGCGCACGTGGTTGAATTCAGATGAGTAGACGAAGGGGGGGATACGTTATAAATGTTCGTATCTTATTTATTTATTAATTTAAAACTCAGAACAATTATATAGTAACTAAATAATAATTAAGTAAGTACGTATCAGTATAATAATATTTAATGTTCATCAATAGCTCAGGTACAATATTGTAACGGTCCCCATGCTTTGTGACAACGCCGGTCGTCTTTACCTGCCGTCCATGATTCATACCAAAGTCTATACCCCGTTGCTGTTCGTGGGAAGTTAGCCTCAGCCTTCGCCTTTAAAAGCTCGGAATTGCTCGGAATTGCTTAGCAGACTATGTGAACAAACCGCAGTAAAAAAAGTGTGTACAAAAGGAACAGCACATAAATATTCCACCCTTAATAACGCATGAAAGCAAATAGTAACATCATTGAATTTTTCACAGTAAATAGAACACGTGATGGGCTTTTGATCCGTGATGGTCTAAATTTTAAGCCCAGCCTAGGAAAAAATAGGCTAACTTTGACCAAAATTTGCTTTTCAATTATTTGCGAGAAAATGAAGGGGGGGTTCTCCCTTGAAATTTTCACAGATGATAGAGTAAGTGATGGGCTTTCGATCTGTGATGGTCTTAATTTTTGGCCCAGCCTAGGAAAAAATAGGCTAACTTTGACCAAAATTTGCTTTTCAATTATTTGCGAGAAAATGAAGGGGGGGTACTCCCTTGAAATTTTCACAGATGATAGAGTAAGTGATGGGCTTTCGATCCGTGATGGTCTTAATTTTTGGCCCAGCCCTGGACAAAAGAAATCTCGATGTAGCCTGGAGGCATCGAGATTTCTATAATCAGTTGAACATGAAACGGCAAATCGACTGCATCTACCAGAATAAAATCGTGTGAAACTCAAAATCTTGTAAAATTATAAAAACATAATGAGGTCCCTTGAGGTAGACGCAAATTTTGTGCCCAAATTTTCAAAATGGGTTTTAAATCATCCAACACCCAACAAAGACACAATTTCTTGTTACCTTGAGTTACTAAACCGGCTGTAACTACCAAACGAAATCCCGGCCCAACTCAAAAATCTTTGTAAAATGATCAGAACATACAGAGGTACCTCAAGGCAAAAGGAAAATGTGGGCCGGATTTTCTGAAGTGGTTAAACGGCGTCTAAACCCAACACCAATACGATTTCTTGGGTTATCCACTGCTGTCGCCTGTATGTATGCAACCCACACTACATACAAGCACACAGAATTGCGTTACGACACGGCGTTGTCATTGCCCGTTTGATTCTACGATTCTACCGTTCCTTGCGCCAGAACAGCTGTTTTGAAATATTAACCTCTACGTTTGTAGAGGAAATGTCATCGACCTATTGCAAACGAAAATGATTTCACATTTATTTATCAGACTTCGGTTGTTTATTCACTTAAATAATTTTACAAGTTATCAATGAATACTTAGTGAGAAGGTTTACGTAACCGTAACAACAGAAATTATAATTCAGAACTAGAATTCGAACTGCATTGATACGGCCAGGACAAGGTGTGAAAGATTGGTCTGAAACTAATTATGTGCCTTCTCATTTAAATTATTGTAAGTACGATTTTACTGTTATTTATTTGTGTGATCTCGTTTGAATGTTTCTAAATGTTTTCTCGACAGATAGTTTGAGCAAAAACTCTCTTTTGTAACTCCAACAAACCGCCGTATGAACGTCACGTTGGATAAAGCTTACAAATAATGTTCATTTCAAAACCATTTCCAGTTGTTTCCAATCAATTTTCACAATCTCTATTTGGGGTGTCGATTTCCAAGTGAATGTCGCGGAAAAGACAGGCCACTTACCGATGTACTTACATACCAACAACCATTGTTACATGAAATTACACAGTTTTCACATTTTGTTTGGCTTTCTTGGTTTTAGCTTTCGACGAGCTAAAATCCTGTACACTGCTGATTCACGATCTAATCACGAATTAAGCTTTAAATAACTTTGACCGTTTTCAATCACTTTTGACATATTGGCATACCTCTCTGCGGAGAGGGTCACATATTTCTCAGCGAATTTTTACCACACAAAGGACAGGTATGTGATTAGGTAATAGTTGAGGTACGCATTGACCGTTGTTCAGCTATTTATAGAAAATAACTGCCTCGTTTAGTTAGACCTATTGTCTATGTATAAATCCACCAATTATGTAGGCCGTCGATATCAAAGTTTTATCCAAACTAACAAAATGCTACACGATCAAATAAATCCACTAGAATAGGAAAGTGAGCAAGAAAACTCAACAAATATTCACTTATCTTAGGCTTCGAGCCTTTTTCAGAGCTACCAAAAGTATTTTGAGAAAAAGGAATTCCTAATTTTCAGATTTTTTTCTTAAATAATAATTTTAAAGACCGTTGGCAATGACATTGCACACTACGATTCTAATAAAATCTAGCGCTATGCTCTTGTAATTATAAAGATCAACCGCATAAAACACTGCTATTAAAACGCCATCATTTATGTACCTAGCGAGCTATCCATCTATGCATGCAACTGGGTAAGTAGCTAGGGTACACACATATTTACCAAACTATATTTATTTTGTGAAATTGTACGGTTTATAAATTTGTTTCGTAAGTGCAAGGAAAATTGCGCCGAGGAATATGTTTTCTCTTGAATGTTTTCATATTTTCCAAGCAGTTCGGCTAAGTACCACTGCATGCAGCCAGGTGGCGTCGTTCAATTAGCAGGTAGTTCACTTCCCGCCAACACGCACCAACCGTTTACTGGCTGTTTTTAGCGGAGCTCGGGCATTCGCTTCTGAACTCTCCGACGAGAACGTTGTGCTGTCTTCTCGTCTCTTGGCCAAGACAACTCTGTGGAAGATCAACTTGCTTGCTGTTGGCTCAAAATGTCTCTCAAATTATTTCGGTAAGTTGACATTTTACGTTTTTTACAATTCAACTAAATAATTCAACCGTCGCAGCTCGACTCTCGGTCGCCACATTTATGTTATTAGTATGCATTCAAATTTACCCGAGGTCATTTAACCCAGCCTTTTTAATTATAAATAATCTATTTGGCTTCAATTTATAACAGCAGAGAAAATACGGGGACGCAATATCAGAGGCGCTATTACAATCATTATTAGATTTACTGCTATCGTTTATTTCAATATCCACTTCATTTTGACATTATTTTTGCAATTAACTTCAAAACGCTGTTGTAGCTTTGCTGAACGAATGGCGTACAATTGCACTTGTTGCAGGCAACGAGGAGTCGTGGTTAGAATGTGTTTAATTGTCTAATAATGGCGTCTGTTTTTCAGACATGGGACGCCTTCAACACGAGAGCAGCAACATGGACGAACATTGACCGCCCATGAAAGACAAGATGGAGTCGTCGCTTCATTGTTTGGGTGAGTCTTTCAATGCTTTGTCATTCCTCTTCATTTCGCAAAACCTGCTACAAACATTGGTTTTATAACCCTCGCGTGTTGCCTAGTTTATTTAATTTCTGGTTACCTGCGTTTCTTTCTTTAGAAGATTAGACCTTAATAGTTTAGACAATCATTTAGTCAATCCGATCTCCACCTGTCGCGGGTGTTGCTCTAACCAATTGAGCTACTTGGACCCCGATCTCCACCTGTCGCGGGTGTTGCTCTAACCAATTGAGCTACTTGGACCCCGATCTCCACCTGTCGCGTGTGTTGCTCTAACCAATTGAGCTACTTGGACCCCGATCTCCACCTGTCGCGGGTGTTGCTCTAACCAATTGAGCTACTTGGACCCCGATCTCCACCTGTCGCGGGTGTTGCTCTAACCAATTGAGCTACTTGGACCCCGATCTCCACCTGTCGCGTGTGTTGCTCTAACCAATTGAGCTACTTGGACCCCGATCTCCACCTGTCGCGGGTGTTGCTCTAACCAATTGAGCTACTTGGACCCCGATCTCCACCTGTCGCGGGTGTTGCTCTAACCAATTGAGCTACTTGGACTCCGATCTCCACCTGTCGCGGGTGTTGCTCTAACCAATTGAGCTACTTGAGCACTGGCTTTTTGAGATGATTTCAGTGTTTTTGATGAGAATGACAGATCTTCAAGGAGTAGAACCACGAGGCTGTAAATACTCACAGTCACTCTGATTCTAGTGACGCTATATCACGTCACAACCTGTCAAACTCGAGTAACTTCAATTTGACGTTGGACGCGTTTTATTTAGTTAAAATATTATTTAACTTGCATCAATTTTGAGACGGCTATAGAGTTCATAATAATAAAAAAGCGTTTTTTTGCTTCATAAAGAACTTCCCTCTCTTGCCGTGAAGTTTTTCCCCAAGTAACTTGTTTTTGAGAGTGCAAACGTTCAGTTTGTTTCGATGCTTGGTTTTAAAAAACAACAATTCGTCACGTAATGCCAAACCTTAAGCATCATCCCGGGCTTACTATCTGTTTCAACAGATTTGATTTCTTATTTCAATTGAACACACGACCTTGTATCTTTTACCATCGTAAGGAAACATAGCACCTAAAAGCCAAGACTTGGACCCGATTTTTGGAAAGGTTTTTTTCAATTGAGAACTCTCGTTCCATGAATTGAGATTCCATCATCCTTCATCACCTGTTGCCTTGCTCTCCAGTACTTTGCCAGTCTCCTCCTTGTTTGTATCGTTGAGGTAGTCCGAGACCCAGCGTGCTTTTTTGTCATCATTTAGTCACATTTCAATTCCTGGGGCTGCCCCAATCGACCACTGAATTTGACAAAATTTAAATTGTGTTTTCTCCTTTTATATTGCCGAACAACATTTAACGATGACATGTTTTATTATTAGAAACACAAAAAACCTCTCAGAAATTGGTGATCTTGGTCCTTGAAGATTCGTCGTTCTCATTAAATTCACTCAAATCCTCTCCAAAGTAAGTCTTCTGTCCAAGTAGCTCAATTGGTTAGAGCAACACCCGTGACAGGTGGAGATCGAGATTCCAGTCCCCGTTGGATCATCCATTTTTTAGAGGTTATTAGTGTTCTTAATAAAAAAATACTTTGCCCATCGCAAGCATTGAGTCACCGAGGTTGAATGGATGTGGATAGAATCAGAGTGACTGTGACCATGCACGGCCTCTTGGTCATTCACCCGTCATTTGTATTCAACGCATTAAAATCGTCTTGAAAAGCTCTTGTCCTATTAGCTCAGTTGGATGTTTGAGCAACACCAAGACCAGACGGACCGGGTTCGAGACCCCGACTAGCCACTTACTTATGTTGGGTTAATTATGTTCCTAACAATAAACTACCCCGGGGACCAATTGCGAGCAATTGCATCAATTTTGAATTCCACAATCAAATTAAAACTGAAGCTAGTTATTGATTCGAGTATATCTCTGTTCGCTGCAGGCCCCGCCGAGATTGAGTCTACTCCGACGCCGAGACTTCGACGCCGAGACTTCGACGCCGAGACTCGCCCGCGGTTCTCGTCGTCATCGGAATCGGGACACGGGCGCGTAATCCGTCACCTCGGTCGGCCGGGATGTTTGCGTTCAACATCAGCTAAGTGGTCTTGGGTTAGCGCTACAAGGCCTCACACAAACAAACACACAAACACACAACCAGTTAGGCAACAGGTATCTACAGGTAGCAGTCATCCACGAGCCAACGGGTCCACGAGCCGACGAGTCTTCATCTTCTGCATGGCATGTGGGCACCGCATGATGCACACTCACACTCGAAGCGCTAATCCTACGACCTCTTTCCTCAGCGTTCATTACGATTTCGCTTCGGTACCGTGATTAGTCTTGCGTTTTTACCGCGTTTATTCTGCGTTTTTGATGCGTTTTTACCGCGTTTATTCTGCGTTTTTGATGCGTTTTTGATGCGTTTATTCAGCGTTTATTCTGCGTTTTTGATGCGTTTATTCTGCGTTTTTACTGCGTTTATTCTGCGTTTTTACTGCGTTTTTACTGCGTTTTTACTGCGTTTATTCTGCGTTTTTGATGCGTTTTTGATGCGTTTATTCTGCGTTTTTGATGCGTTTTTACTGCGTTTATTCTGAGTTTATTCTGCGTTTTTACTGCGTTTATTCTGCGTTTATTCTGCGTTTATTCTGCGTTTATTCTGCGTTTTTACTGCGTTTATTCTGCGTTTATTCTGCGTTTATTCTGCGTTTATTCTGCGTTTATTCTGCGTTTTTACTGCGTTTATTCTGCGTTTACTCTGCGTTTATTCTGCGTTTTTACTGCGTTTATTCTGCGTTTTTGATGCGTTTTTACTGCGTTTATTCTGCGTTTTTACTGCGTTTATTCTGCGTTTACTCTGCGATTTTACTGCGTTTTTACTGCGTTTATGCTGCCGGCCCGTATAGCTGGCACGATCTGAACTGGAGGAATCGTGGTGGGAACGAGAGTTTGGAATCAGGAACTGTTGTGATTGTCAAGTGTGAGATTGTAACAAATGTTGTGGCTTTAAATGTTCCTGTTTGTGTCAATGTTTGTGTTAATGTTTATAAATGTACCTGTTCGCGACTATGTTTTTGATTTTGTACCTGACTGTACTAATTGCGTTTGATGTTATTTTTACAATTGCGTTCTGTTTCACTAACTTGTGTTCTTATAATCCATGTCGCAGGAACCTAATGACGGAGCCTTTACCTTTCAGCGCCTGATAATCAAATGCCAGGCAATAACAAAAACTTTTTTGATTTCATTGTTGCGAACGTCAAGTGTCTCCGTGAACACTGCTACCAACTCGACTGGCCGATTTTTGCATCAGCTCCATGGCTACCAACTGGACCATCATCTCGGCAACAAAGATGGAACGCAGTTTAGAAGAGGGTTCTGGTTCGACTCCCAGTACCTGGCCAGTCGCCGTGGCAACAAAGATGGAACGCAGTTTAGAAGAGGGTTCTGGTTCGACTCCCAGTACCTGGCCAGTCGCCGTGGCAACAAAGATGGAACGCAGTTTAGAAGAGGGTTCTGGTTCGACTCCCAGTACCTGGCCAGTCGCCGTGGCAACAAAGATGGAACGCAGTTAAGAAGAGGGTTCTGGTTCGACTCCCAGTACCTGGCCAGTCGCCGTGGCAACAAAGATGGAACGGAGTTTAGAAGAGGGTTCTGGTTCGACTCCCAGTACCTGGCCAGTCGCCGTGGCAACAAAGATGGAACGCAGTTTAGAAGAGGGTTCTGGTTCGACTCCCAGTACCTGGCCAGTCGCCGTGGCAACAAAGATGGAACGCAGTTAAGAAGAGGGTTCTGGTTCGACTCCCAGTACCTGGCCAGTCGCCGTGGCAACAAAGATGGAACGGAGTTTAGAAGAGGGTTCTGGTTCGACTCCCAGTACCTGGCCAGTCGCCGTGGCAACAAAGATGGAACGCAGTTTAGAAGAGGGTTCTGGTTCGACTCCCAGTACCTGGCCAGTCGCCGTGGCAACAAAGGTGAGCCAACAAATAAACATTACAAATTATTTAACAAGTTGAGTCGAGACCGATGAAGCACTCTTGACTAGATTTACATAATAACCGTTGTTTGCTTCGGGAATATTTTGAAACTCTGTGCATCTCTTCCCGGTGAAATTTGTCAGCCAGCAACGTTTGTTTTATTTTTGTCCTTTGATTTCCAGCTGACCGCACGAGGCTACAGAATCTGCGCCCGTAACACTTGTCGCTCGAGACCGAAACGAAGAATGAAGATCGACATGATGCTCGACTGACCGATGGTAAGCCAAGATTTGATCGGCATTTTCCACAATAAATCCGCTGCAGGAATCGATTCTTCCAACTTACCAGTGGTGTAGTCCTACATTATTTTGTTTTGGGTATACGCTGGGTTATCAGGCCTTGAGTTCCAAATGCCGTGGTCATCACTAGGTTAGGTACTGGCTAGGTACTTCTAGTCTATTCACTAGTTATAGTTCATAGATAGTCCATTCCTATCAACACTAAAACTACTACTTGGTGTTGGGGTCGCTGCAATCGCGCTTTCCTGGGGTGGGTTGAATGAGTACGTTGACTGCTTGGAAAAAACATTGCATACCCATCCAGATCATACGAACCTCTACTATACACGGACTACCCACTTTTCAGAATAAACTTTGCTTTTCAAGTTTTTATAGTGCATGTTGTAGGGAGATTAAGAATTGTCGTTGCATAACGCATTTTAAAGTTTTGCAAAGTGTATTTACTGGGCGTATACCCTGTAATTTTTTTGGGTATACGCTCGGTGTCTAAAAGTTTTTTGGGTATACGGCTAATACCCGCGTACACCCTCGACTACACCACTGCAACTTACCTTGCACTAAACGAGTCCGTCCGTTGTGCTTTGCTCGTTTAAATTTCGCGTCTACCCGTCCCAGTGGCGTTGCAAGCCACTGTCGATCGTGACTAACGTGTTTCTGGTTTTGTCTGCAGTCGGCGGTTGTCATTCACGATTGAAGAAAGTGACGGTGAAGACCTCGAGGAACCTGAGCCCCCAGGCTTCCCCCGCGACAAGTGTCGTACAATGGAATATATTCGACAACAAAACTACAGGTACGCAACTGCATGGACGTAAAGCTCCCTGCTCCAAACCGTAACTTTGATTGTAAGCCGACATTTTAATTCGACATGTACATCGGTGAGAATGCAATCAACTGAGAGCGTACACAACTACCCTCTAGAAACTTTGTTCCCATTCGTGGAATCGACCCACAGTTGTTAGCTTACGAGGCACATACTCATGGACTTAACCTCAAAAAGTTGTTGCTAGCAACCGTCTAGCGGGAACATAATTGATGAACGGTTTGGCGTGTTGGAAACACCGGTTCTCGTAAGATCACCATAGTTAAGCAACACTGCGCTGGGCCAGGTATTGGATGGGTGACCATCATACACATGACCAGTTCTGTTCGGGAGAGAGGTTGGAGGGATGAAAGTTAAGCAACACTGCGCTGAGTCAGTTATTGCATGGGTGACCATCATACACATGACCAGTTCTGTTCGGGAGAGAGGTTGGAGGGATGAAAGTTAAGCAACACTGCGCTGGGTCAGGTATTGGATGGGTGACCATCATACACATGACCAGTTCTGTTCGGGAGAGAGGTTGGAGGGATAAAAGTTAGTACAGCAACTTCACTCGCCTTGCTTATCAACCTCTCGACAGCATGGATTTGTGGAGGAATCCTGTTGTTCGCGTTGTACCGTCCTTCGGAAGGGACGTTAAGCCGGTGGTCCCCTTGGTCTTCGACAGGAGTAGGCTACGTGCCGGCACCGGGTTTCCCCTCCTGCCTTCTAGGCTAGGTTAGGTTCATCATCATCATCCACTCATTCACCGACGCCATCAGACCAGTGCTGCATGGCACGTTGTCAAAACAGTGTGTCGTTAAACACCGCAAATAATAATAATAACATAGATGTGTTGCCTAATCTGCGGCCTTTCTTTTCACGCAGGTTTCCACTCTGCCTTGGTTTGGATGGAAAGCTGTCCGCAGTGGGACGTAATCCGATCTCCTACAAGCGACATCGAGACGTCTCTACAGCAGCGTCGATAGATGTAAGTCGGCATGCGAGCCTTCCAATACAAGTCCGTAATCTCTCGCCCTAGAATTGGCTTTTCAAAGACGTATCGCGTCAAAAACTGGATACATTTTGTCTCCGTCTAAGAGATATAATCCACAGGTTCATGACCAACGAACAAAGCTAATGATAGTTTTTAGACTCATGTCTACTTGATGTAAACTTAGCACTAGTTTTAACAAAAACTATTTCAACTGGGTTTTCAATGCTAAGTGAAGAACAACTGAATTTCCCAACGTTTCGTAACTTGTACCTGTTACTTTATCAAGGGTAAAGCAGTCCTGACAATACAAAATACATTAGTTTTTGAGTTATTGACCCTGATTATTTTATTTAGATGCATTTAGGAAGCTTGAACTAGGAAATTGTTATAATTTTGTGTGGTTCTTTTGTTATTGGAAAATTGTCAGGACTGCTCTTACCCTTGAAGAAGTAACAGGTACAAGTTACGAAACATTGGGAAATTTAGTTGTCCTTTACTTGGCTTTCAAAACCCAGTTGAAATAGTTTTTCTACATAGCTAATGTTTTCCCAAGTTTGAAAACTGGTTTTGCGCAATTTTTCCCGAGTAAACGTCGCTGTCCGGAGCATGTTTTACTGAGTGCAAGAGTCGTCATGTACCTGGCAATGAATCTAATGTCACTTTATTCTGTTGTCTTCAGGTGAACTCCACGAGTCGCTGCTGGAAGCCGATGCATCTTGGCTTCCTCCGACGAGACCTTGCTTCAAGCCCTGGAAATTGTAGCAAGAACGCTCTGTGAGAGTTTTATCAGGGCTCTGAGGAAACGTGGGGCAACTTTTGTTAGATAGATAACATATTTAATTGCTTGCTTTGTGGGGCTTAACGTCACGTCAGTTCAGAGGCTGTTCAAGTCTCGAGTTCGGGAAATATTCATAATTATTGATTAATTTGTGTGACATGAGAGAAGTTGAGAAAAATTTGGGGACAAGGCCATTGTTGTTAGACTTCCTGTCCAAGTTTTGGATTGTTGTAGGTTCTTGCTAGAGGTGTATCGTTCTTCACGGTTAGATAGGTTCGGTACCGAACCGTAGTAGGTTTGTTAGGTTTGTTAGGTTTGTTAGGTTTGTTAGGTTTGTTAGGTTTGTTAGGTTTGTTAGGTTTGTTAGGTTTGTTAGGTTTGTTAGGTTTGTTAGGTTTGTTAGGTTTGTTCGGTTTGTTAGGTTTTTTAGGTTTGTTCGGTTTGTTCGGTTTTGGTGTCGAATGGTTGTTTCTTTGTCGCTTTGTCCATCGTTGAGGGTCGCTGGAATTAGGTTAATTTGTTCTTCTAGTTTTCATGTCCAATTTTGTTCTCTTCTCTCATGTTGCATTTTTCTCTTAGCTTGCCTTACGCCTAGAACATTTTGTAATATTGTGGTCAATAGAGCCAACATAAAATCATAGCAGATCGAGTCATAAGGGAGAGTAGAGTTTCCTCAGATGCTTTGAGATTCATGTGACCAAATTTACAAGCCATAGGACTTTATCGCTCGCCTGCATAATGTTCCTGTTTGCACCCGTGAGGCCCGCCTCGGACGTTCGTTTTTCATGGTTTTCGCGCGTCTTAAGTTAAGCTAATGCTGGGCGATTGATTATAATCAATGCAAAATACAGATTATAATCGGCCATGACCACTGACCTCACGGAACAAACGCTTGGAAATATCAAATGAATCACTCTCACAGTTAGCAAGATTTACGTAAACACAAACACGTAAATAGTAATTCAGATATTGTTAAAACATTTGAATTGTATTTGATGGCGATATTAATGTCATTATATATATATTGTGTTGTGATATAAAAATTTACAACCCTATAGCCTTTTGATTGGGATCCCTGGATGAAAAGAAATTTCACGAATTTGCGGTGCTTGTAAATCTGGAATTCCTGTAACTTCCACTTCCAAATTTTCCTTCCGCCTTAAGGTACCTCAGTATGATATTATTATTGTACACATTAAGTTACTCAAGGTAGCAAGAAGTCGTATGTGTGTTGGGAATTAGACGCCGTTTAACCCCTTCAGAAAATCCTGCTGGTTTAGACATTCACGCTTCTCTGGTATGTTTATTATTTTAGTCGTAATTGTGTCCATTTAGTGCATTCTCAGTTTATAAGTAATTTTTGTGTGTTTTGATGTGATTTATTTTATTTTGAGCCTAGATTTAAATTGTTCTTGTATTTCTTTTAATTACTCGCAATATTTTTCATTTCTTTTGTTCGAATTTGCGCGAATGGCCTTAAATTACAAGGTCCATTGCTGGGTTCTTGATTGGCTTAGCGGGCATGATAGTAGCCTCCTAAGGGATGTTTAAATGTCAGCCATGTTTAATCAGAATGTGCCGCTGGTTGGGCCTGACCCCAATAAGCAGCCCATTCAGATTGTCGAATTGAAACATCTTGTAAAATGGTGACAGCATAACGAGGTTTCTCGAGGTAGAAGGAAATTTTGTGCCCGAATGTTCTAAATGGGTTTAAAATTATCCACGACACGATTTCTTGCTATCTTGAGTAACTAAACCCGGCTTCAACTTCCAAATGAAAACCTATTGATTGAATGATTGATTATTGGTATTTAACGACGCACTGTTATACAACTGGGCATGCGGCACTGGTCTAATGGCGACGGTGAATGAGCGGATGATTATGAGGATGATGATTAATCTAACCTAGCCTAGAAGGGAGACGGGGAAACCAGGTGACTACACGTACCCTACTTCTGTTGAAAAGCTTGGACCACTGGCTTAACGTCCCTTCCGAAGGACGGTACAACGCGAACAACAGGATTCCTCCACAAATCCATGCTGTCGAGAGGTTGATAAGCAAGGCGAGTGAAGTTGCTGTACTAACTTTCATCCCTCCAACCTCTCTCCCGAACAGAACTGGTCATGTGTATGATGGTCACCCATCCAATACCTGACCCAGCGCAGTGTTGCTTAACTTTCGTCCCTCCAACCTCTCTCCCGAACAGAACTGGTCATGTGTATGATGGTCACCCATCCAATACCTGACCCAGCGCAGTGTTGCCTAACTTTGATCCCTCCAACCTCTCTCCTGAACAGAACTGGTCATGTGTATGATGGTCACCCATCCAATACCTGACCCAGCGCAGTGTTGCTTAACTTGCATCCCTCCAACCTCTCTCCCGAACAGAACTGGTCATGTGTATGATGGTCACCCATCCAATACCTGACCCAGCGCAGTGTTGCTTAACTTTCGTCCCTCCAACCTCTCTCCCGAACAGAACTGGTCATGTGTATGATGGTCACCCATCCAATACCTGACCCAGCGCAGTGTTGCCTAACTTTCATCCCTCCAACCTCTCTCCTGAACAGAACTGGTCATGTGTATGATGGTCACCCATCCAATACCTGACCCAGCGCAGTGTTGCCTAACTTTCATCCCTCCAACCTCTCTCCCGAACAGAACTGGTCATGTGTGTGATGGTCATCCATACAATACCTGACCCAGCGCAGTGTTGCTTAACTTCGGTGATTTAACGAGAACCGGTGTTTCCAACACGCCAAACAGGGAGTACCCCCCCTTCATTTTCTCGCAAATAAATGGAAACCAAATTTTTTTATTGTTATGTCTGTTTCGTTCAGTACATCACGTATTTTTGAAGGCTAGAGCTTATGAGTTTTGTAGGCTTTTTCTCATTTTTGTCCAGGGCTGGGCCAAAAATTTAGACCATCACAGATCGAAAGCCCATCACGTACTCTATCATCTGTGAAAATTTCAAGGGAGTAGCTCCCCTTCATTTTCTCGCAAATAAATGATAACACAAATTTTTTTATTGTTAGCCTGTCTCGTTCAGTACATCACGTATTTTTGAAGGCTAGCGCTTATGAGTTTTGTAGGCTGTTTTCTCGTTGCGCTATGTTGAGTTGGTGCCTTTAGATGGCGTTTTAGATTTTGCGAGCTAAGTATCCACTAGTGTCCGGTGTGAGTTTTATCAGTTCAGTTCACTCGAGCGCTTTCTTCGATCGTTTTATATGGTTTTGTTTTTATCCCATATTTGATAATGCCTTGTTGTTTACGTTTAACGAAGAAGCGGAAGCAAAGCTTTCAGATAAAATCAGTTTTTAAGCCTCAAGACGTTGTAGTGAAAAAGAAGCAAAAGTGGGGTTAAATACGCCTGGTACCAGACGCTCAATAACGCCTTTTTCAAGTTCGTCAAGACAAAAGTTGGAAGGACACTTTGAAGATTCAGAAATCAGTGAGAATAGTCCAGACAGTGGTAATGAAATTATCAGCATGGAACTTTTGACGGTTGCTCTGCAGAGCTTCGTTGCTTGTCGCGAGTGCCACGACAAATCCTGCATCTCTACAGTGACCAGTGTGCATAATAGTCTTGCATCAAAACTGAAACTTTTTGTGAACGTTGTAAAGCTGAGTTCGCCTTCGATTTATCAGAGAAAAGAGTAATTGCAGCTGCTGGTTAAGCTTTTTTGGTATGATGTGAATACACGTTTCGTTTATGGTCTACGAAAGATTAGCAAGGAGCGCAAGGCAAGGCAGATTTGAAGAAACTGCAAGCGGCAGCTTGAGGACATGGAAGATAACTTGGACAACCCTTCTTATCGAGCTGGAATCGCTAGAAAAATGAGAAAGTAAGATTAAATTATTGCTTCAGGCGGTCCAATTTAGTAATTTAGCGGAATTTATTGGTCAGCGAAACGCGTCAAACAAGAAAATACTATGCAAGATCCAAGAAAACTATTGTATTACTAATAATTATAAGTATGCCTGCTCAAATAAAATAACTTTTTGGTTCTAAACTTTCAGAACATTGAGCTTTTATGGAAAAATAGCAAAAATAGCGTGCTAAAAATAACCACTGCGATTATCTCGGCTCCCAGTTTTGTTGTATTCACTGTACTTTTACTCAGAGTCTGAAAAGCAGCCTCATCATCCCCTCATTCACAGACCTCATTAGATCAGTGCCACATGGCCAATGCAACCATCTTATGACTTTGTGTTTGTTTGATTCTAGCTTGCAGTGAAGTCTGGAAGGACATAGAGTTGAGCTGTCAACTTCAACTCATCCTACAGCAGTGACTCTTGACAGGTAGGTTTCAATATTTCAAGATGCAATACAAAGTGGAAATATATCATCATGGTTTGTTGAGGGGGCAAAGAGGGATGTTACTAATGTCGGCGCTGTGTGCCAGGAATATTGATAAGACTTGGCGCTAATCCACCTTGTATTTGTTCTACGTGATTTAAAACTCCAATCATACTTTATCTTGCTATCGCAACACCAAGGCTTCCTGCTATGCCATAACATGCCATAACGAACCATGTCATACCATACCATTAGATATACCATACCTTGCCATGCCATGCCATGCCATGCCATGCCTTGCCTTGCCATGCCATGCCATGCCATGCCTTGCCATGCCATGCCATGCCATGCCATGCCATGCCATGCCATGCCATGCCTTGCCTTGCCTTGCCATGCCATGCCATGCCATGCCATGCCATGCCTTGCCTTGCCATGCCATGCCATGCCATGCCATGCCATGCCTTGCCTCGCCATGCCATGCCATGCCATGCCATGCCATGCCATGCCTTGCCATGCCTTGCCATGCCATGCCATGCCTTGCCTTGCCATGCCTTGCCATGCCATGCCATGCCTTGCCTTGCCTTGCCTTGCCTTGCCATGCCATGCCATGCCATGCCATGCCTTGCCATACCATGCCTTGCCTTGCCATGCCTCGCCATGCCATGTCATGCCTTGCCATGCCATGCCTTGCCATGCCATGCCATGCCTTGCCTTGCCATGCCATGTCGTGCCTTGCCATGCCATGCCATGCCATGCCTTGCCTTGCCATGCCATGCCATGCCATGCCATGGCATGCCATGCCATGCCATACCATACCATGCCATGCCTTGCCATGCCATGCCCTGCCCTGCCATGCCATGCCCTGCCCTGCCATGCCATGCCATGCCTTGCCATGTCTTGCCTTGCCCTGCCATGCCATGCCATGCCATGCCATGTCTTGCCTTGCCATGCCATGCCATGCCATACCATGCCTTGCCTTGCCATGCCATGCCATGCCATGCCATGCCATACCATGCCATGCCTTGCCATGCCTTGCCATGCCTTGCCATGCCATGCCATGCCATGCCATGTCTTGCCTTGCCTTGCCATGCCATGCCTTGCCAGACGAGGAACTTTTGACCAATATTTCCCGAGCAATATTTGGTTTTGTTCCACGTGGCTGGTGCTGGTGCTGCTAGAAATGGTTGATCTTACAAGATGCTGTGGTTCTGTATCTTTAGAGTTTTTAAGCTTAGAGTAAACAATCTAACAATCCTTCCATTGTCTCTGACTAAAGAGATGTTCGCTGGCTTCCATTACATTGCGTCGATCTGTTGATTCTTGATGGCCGTTATGATTTGATGGCTTTTTGTCTGCTGTCAGATTTAATAGAGGCTTCTCTTTGGCTTCTCTTTGGCTTCTCTTTGGCTTCTATTTAACTTCTATTTCGGTTGATGTTTGTGCGTTGTTTCAAACGGAAACTGGTTTACCGAGGCAAGATCTTGAGTCGCCGCTATTTCCGACTCTCGCCGAGTGCATCGACGTTGAATGACGGCGTTGTCGCTTAACTCGATCGCTGTGACGTCAGACAGTAGCTGGTGACGTCAGACAGTAGACTGATATCTGTACACGCCTTGAGCTCGCGTGTTGAACGAAGCCTTCTAAACGCCCCTCCCCTTCTAGACACTGAATCTAGGGTCCCTAGCAGAACAAACTCTTATTACACTTGGTACTTCATTCACTTGTTTCTTTTGTTTCAGAATTACCTGCTGAAGAAGGTGAGTTTCATTTACAAGATTAATTCCTAAATGACAGAAACAAGTTGTCTCTGTTGCACTTTGACTCTTAATTGTTTTTATTTCCCGCAGGAAAATCGATATGGCAGTTAGTACTGGAACAATTCAACGACCTTTTAGTCAAGATCCTATTATTAGCCGCAATCATCTCCTTTGTAAGTACAAGATCGCCTCTCTCTTGCCCTGCATTGCTCTCTCTCTTGCAGTTTTGCACCTGCAAAATCTGGGTCTTTCTTTGTTATTTCTAGTTTTATTTTCTTTAGTTTATAATTTAAACTAAAATTTAAACTAGTGTTTGGCATGTCCAGTAGATTTGTTCTGGTAATGTTTTCCCAACATTAAAACTTGTTTGTTTGTTTGTTTATCCAGGCAAGATCAGGACTGAGATGTCAGAGACTGAGGAAATCAAGACTCCACTTCAACAGAAGTTGGATGAATTTGGTGAACAACTTTCCAAGGTAATCTCTCTGATCTGCGTTGCTGTCTGGGCGATCAACATTGGACATTTCAACGATCCGGCTCACGGTGGTTCCTGGATCAAGGGGGCTGTGTACTACTTCAAGATTGCTGTGGCACTTGCTGTTGCTGCTATCCCTGAAGGTGACATATCAAGCTAATACTGGGTCTTTTGCTGATTTAAAACTGTTTCTTTGTTATTATTCATTAGAACTATTTTAAAATACAGAGACCATCTTTACAGTTCATAAACCCATTCACTTTTTCACTATTGTAAGCAAGTTTTGTCATATGTTCATGTCATGGTCATGTCATGGTCATGTCCCCAAGAATCCCCAAGAACGCAAAGGAATTTAGACGCCGGCTAAAAGGAAATCAAAGACGGAACAATCCAAACAACTAGTCCTGTAAATAACGTAGCTAACTTCAAGTGGATACCATAGAACTGGCAATCATAAAACATGTACCATGCTTTTATATGAAAATAAATAAATATTATTATTATTATTATGTTCTTGTCATATGTTCATGTCATATGATTTGATTGGTCTATGCTGTAAGATGCTAAGTTTTGATTGGTTCCCAGGTCTCCCTGCTGTCATCACAACTTGCTTGGCTTTGGGCACTCGAAGGATGGCCAAGAAGAACGCTATCGTACGTTCCCTTCCGTCGGTGGAGACCCTGGGTAGCACATCTGTCATCTGCTCCGACAAGACTGGAACTCTGACCACCAATCAGATGTCAGTTAGCCGACTGTTTGTATTTGACAAGATCGACGGTAACGACAGCTCATTCTCCGAGTTCGAGGTGACTGGATCAACATACGAACCAATCGGTGAAGTCTTCCTTCGTGGACAGAAAGTCAAGGCGGCAGACTACGAGATCCTTCACGAGATGGGTGAGATTCTTCCCACACACAAAGAGAGATTCTGTGTGATTAGTTGTTGGAAATTAATCTAGATTTGCTACGGTAACCAATAGCTGTCAAAACACCCAATTGTAAATATAGCTGGCATTATTTTCAATGAGAATCCCAGCTCTGTTTGAGATTCAGAATAATTTAGTAAATATGACAGCTTGCACTGTTGGCTTTCATCTGTTAAGCATAAAGAAAGCTGAGGCTTGTGAACCCAGTAAACTCCTAGAGGCTGTATTAGTAATTCTGTTGTTCTGATTCTAGGAAACATCTGCATCATGTGCAATGACTCTTCAATTGACTTCAACGAATTCAAGCAAGCTTTTGAGAAAGTAGGAGAAGCCACCGAGACTGCTTTGATTGTTCTCGCTGAGAAGATGAACCCCTTCTCGTTGCCCAAGACCGGACTTGACCGACGTTCCGCCGCCATCGTAGTCCGTCAAGAGATTGAAACAAAGTGGAAGAAGGAATTCACTCTGGAATTCTCTCGAGATCGCAAGTCCATGTCCTCGTACTGCGTTCTATTGAAGGCTTCTCGTCTGGGAACTGGACCCAAGCTGTTTGTCAAGGGAGCACCGGAAGGTGTACTTGAACGTTGCACATATGCCCGAGTTGGTACACAGAAAGTGCCGCTGACGCCCACGTTGAAGAAACGCATCCTGGAGCTCACTGCCACCTACGGTTGCGGAAGAGATACTCTCCGTTGTCTTGCCCTGGCTGTCGCTGATACCCCAATGAAACTGGAGGACATGAACCTGACAGACTCGACCAAGTTCTACACTTATGAAGTCAACCTTACCTTCGTTGGAGTCGTTGGAATGTTGGATCCTCCTCGCAAGGAAGTCTTCGACGCCATTGTACGATGCAGGGCCGCTGGAATCCGAGTCATTGTCATCACTGGAGATAACAAGGCTACAGCTGAAGCCATCTGCCGCAGGCACGTATAATACACAAGCTTGCACCAAGCCATATACCTTGGTACACATGTCCCTGACTCCCATTGAAGATGCCAACCCAGCTGTACACATCCATGCTTGCACCATGCCCTATACCTTGGTACACATGTCCCTGACTCCCATTGAAGATGCCAACCCAGCTGTACACATCCATGCTTGCACCATGCCGTATACCTTGGCACACATGTCCCTGGCTCCCATTGAAGATGCCAACCCAGCTGTACACATCCATGCTTGCACCATGCCCTATACCTTGGCACACATGTCCCTGACTCCCATTGAAGATGCCAACCCAGCTGTACACATCCATGCTTGCACCATGCCCTATACCTTGACACACATGTCCCTGGCTCCCATTGAAGATGCCAACCCAGCTGTACACATCCATGCTTGCACCATGCCCTATACCTTGGTACACATGTCCCTGGCTCCCATTGAAGATGCCAACCCAGCTGTACACATCCATGCTTGCACCATGCCCTATACCTTGACACACATGTCCCTGGCTCCCATTGAAGATGCCAACCCAGCTGTACACATCCATGCTTGCACCATGCCCTATACCTTGACACACATGTCCCTGGCTCCCATTGAAGATGCCAACCCAGCTGTACACATCCATGCTTGCACCATGCCCTATACCTTGACACACATGTCCCTGGCTCCCATTGAAGATGCCAACCCAGCTGTACACATCCATGCTTGCACCATGCCCTTATACCTTGACACACATGTCCCTGGCTCCCATTGAAGATGCCAACCCAGCTGTACACATCCATGCTTGCACCATGCCCTATACCTTGACACACACGTCCCTGGCTCCCATTGAAGATGTCAACCCAGCTGTACACATCCATGCTTGCACCATGCCCTATACCTTGACACACATGTCCCTGGCTCCCATTGAAGATGCCAACCCAGCTGTACACATCCATGCTTGCACCATGCCCTATACCTTGACACATATGTTCCTGGCTAAAAGCTGATTGGTTGCAGGATTGGAGTATTCACTGAAGAAGAGGACACAACTGGAAAGTCTTACTCTGGTCGTGAGTTTGATGACCTGCCCGTAGCTGAACAGAAGGCCGCCGTTGCCCGCTCCCGATTGTTCTCTCGAGTGGAGCCGTCTCACAAGTCAAAGATCGTTGAATTCTTGCAGAGCATGAATGAGGTCACTGCTATGACTGGAGATGGTGTCAATGACGCTTCTGCCCTCAAGAAGGTGTGTATTTGTCCTAACCTAACCTAGCCTTACCTGCAAGACCAGGTCTTGACTGAAAGGCTGGTGACAGAGATTTGCTTGCACAACAACAGTCTCTTGAAATGCACGAACCTACTCTCAGCAAGTTTAACCTGGAGTTTAAATCCCAAGTAGTTGATAATAACATGGCAATAAAATGCCTCCCGCATTGCAAGTGTTTTACTCGCGTGTGCTTCAGGCTGAGAATTGTGTTGCTATTTATTTATCACGAGCCCAGCAGCCGTCCTCTGCATTTCTTCTAAATCTTGTTCAAGTTTTGTTGTTCGTGGGTCCCATGCCACTGCTACATATTCCAACAAAAGTCACAACATTCCCATGCCACTGCCTCTTCCTATACCTTTGCATCTGTACCCTGTACATTTGTAACCATTACAAACCATAATCTCTCTTTCCAACTATGTTTTTTATAAGGTCTTCCCAATCAGGTTAGATCTAAGAGTTACCCCCAAGTATTTACAAGTATTTACATACTTAATGTTGAAATTTTGCCCCAGGCTGAGATCGGTATTGCTATGTTTGTCACATTTGAATTGTCATAAGTTTAATTTTGCCCAAGGCTGAGATTGGTATTGCTATGTTTGACATAAGTTTAATTTTGCCCCAGGCTGAGATTGGTATTGCTATGTTTGACATGTATTGTTATTTTGCCCCAGGCTGAGATTGGTATTGCTATGTTTGACATAAGTTTAATTTTGCCCCAGGCTGAGATTGGTATTGCTATGTTTGACATGTATTGTTATTTTGCCCCAGGCTGAGATTGGTATTGCTATGTTTGACATAAGTTTAATTTTGCCCCAGGCTGAGATTGGTATTGCTATGTTTGACATGTATTGTTATTTTGCCCCAGGCTGAGATTGGTATTGCTATGTTTGACATAAGTTTAATTTTGCCCCAGGCTGAGATTGGTATTGCTATGTTTGACATAAGTTTAATTTTGCCCCAGGCTGAGATTGGTATTGCTATGTTTGACATAAGTTTAATTTTGCCCCAGGCTGAGATTGGTATTGCTATGTTTGACATGTATTGTTATTTTGCCCCAGGCTGAGATTGGTATTGCTATGTTTGACATGTATTGTTATTTTGCCCCAGGCTGAGATTGGTATTGCTATGTTTGACATGTATTGTTATTTTGCCCCAGGCTGAGATTGGTATTGCTATGGGATCTGGAACTGCTGTCGCCAAGTCTGCATCCGAGATGGTATTGGCCGACGACAACTTCTCGTCCATCGTGTCCGCGGTAGAAGAAGGCCGAGCGATCTACAACAACATGAAGCAGTTCATCCGTTACTTAATCTCGTCCAACATTGGTGAAGTTGTCTCCATCTTCCTGACCGCCGCTCTAGGTCTACCTGAAGCTTTGATCCCCGTGCAACTTCTCTGGGTCAATCTGGTCACCGATGGTTTGCCTGCAACTGCCCTGGGCTTCAATCCTCCCGACTTGGACATCATGGAGAAGCCACCACGCAAGGCTGATGAATCTCTCATCTCTGGTTGGCTGTTCTTCCGTTACATGGCCGTTGGAACTTACGTAGGAGCTGCCACTGTTGGTGCTGCCACCTGGTGGTTCATGTAGGCGCCCGAGGGACCCCAACTTACCTACTGGCAGCTGGTGAGTTTCATTTTATCAACACAACTTAATCTTCAAGTTGACTTAACCTTTCAATTTTCACCTGCTCCGATTGCAATCAAATTTGCAGAGCACATTCCAGTGTTCCCAACTTCGACCCCACGCGGTTTTTAGAAATATTGGTCTGGTAGTTTCATAACGACTCAAAATATAGGAATATTTAGAGATTTTATATTAACTTTTGATGATGTAGGTTCATCATCCTATCAAAGTTTGCAATGATGTGACAGTAGCCAAGTAATTTCAATTGTTTTGTTTGTTTTGTTTCTAGACTCATCATCTGTCATGCATTGGAGAGAGTGAGGACTTCAAGGGAATCAACTGTCACATCTTCCACAGCCCGTATCCCATGACGATGGCTCTTTCTGTGCTTGTTACCATAGAGATGCTCAACGCCATGAACAGGTCTGTACAAGACAACAGAATACACATGTTGTTGTCGACCAGTCCCTGGTTGCCATGGCAATATAGTTCAACTTGAATGTGTTATGTTCCTGGTTGTTATGGCAACATGTTTTGTTTCAGTTTGTCTGAGAACCTGGTTGTCATGCCAACATGTTTTGTTTGAATGTGTTATGTTCCTGGTTGTCATGCCAACATGTTTTGTTTCAGTTTGTCTGAGAACCAGTCCCTGATTGCCATGCCTCCATGGTGCAACTTGTGGCTGATTGGCTCGATGGCGCTGTCTTTCTCCCTCCACTTTGTCATTCTGCACGTCGAGGTGCTGGCGGTAAGTTGGCAGACCTGGTGGGCTACCGGTATATAGGCTGTTAGATCTGCAACTTGACTGACATGTGTTTGTTTATCTCTGCGCAGGGTGTATTCCAAGTAACTCCTCTGGGTGTTGATGAATGGGTCACCGTCATGAAATTCTCGCTGCCCGTAATACTGCTGGACGAAACCCTCAAGTTCGTAGCCCGCAAGATCACCGACGGTAAGAGTCCGCTGCTCACGGTCCACTGGATCGTGCTCATGTGGGCCGTCTTCTTCGGTTTCATCCTGTATGGTCCGATATAAGCCCCCTGGATACCCACAACCAAGCACCTACTTAACCTCCAGCCCAACAAACTCTAGGAGTTCACTTAAATTCTTAGAGAAGTGCCTTTTGTTTTGTATGCGAGGTGTTATTTTTATATAGAAAGGAAGCGGTTCTTTTTTTAGCAGTTAGTACGTTCCGGCAGAGGATTCCTCGGCCCAATATTACTCGCCGGACAATAATTTTACACGAAAGTGATTCCCGCAACGTGGGGGTTGGCGCCACTGGGTGATAATCGTAGTAGCGTACTTGTATACATTCATTACACACAAACAAAATATGTTAGTAACGAGTATTTATTATTTAACTTAGTGCAGGAACGTAAGCGGAGACTCACTCACCTTTCCACTAGTAATTTGCCGGGCAAAATGTGCATTCATTAACCTCTTTTCTATTTATTCACACACTAGATATTAGCTACACAGAGATTAGGCTAGCGTGGGCTGGCAACAGAAAGTCCTGCGTCTTCCCTAACAAAGCTCCTGATAAAAGAACCCCTGATCCTGGTCCTGGTCCAGACCCCTCGGTTCCCGGTAGAAACGCCGAAGTTTTCAGTGGACAATTGACGAAAAGTCGTAAGTACTGGCTTGGCCTCGTGGCGTGCTGTTGGTTTGCCTAGCAGACATTTCTCAACCAGATTTCATGAATTGTTGCTTTCAATCTCCTTTTGTCTACCAAAAGTATGTAATATTTGACTGACATCAGGAGTTAAATCAATGAATTATTTAGACAAGGACAAGAGTGTACATAAACCTACAAACTAATAATGTATTGTTCAATTTTTTTCACTTGTCTGACATTGCTGTTTACAAAATAAGACAGTGGATTGCTAATTTAATAAAAACATGAGAGTTTTACGAGGAATGCACCGAGTGTTGTTTGCCGGGTTTGCTTTTCACGTGTGCAGTGGAGTGAGCTTGCCTGGGTTTTATCCGACCATGAACTTGAATGCCAGCGAGCAGCGTGGTTGCCAGTGGTTGGGATGTCTTCCTCCCCGCTTTCTTTCAGCTTCAAGCTTCTTACAAGTATTTCACATAAATTACACCTCTAATGATATATTTAATGATATATTTGATGATATGTTTGCCAGTAGCAATAGACAAGCAAATGGAGTGAAAACTCATGACATTCCATTGATACATTATCCTATTAACATTGAAAGACAATTTTTGAGTTGAATTTAACCGTTGTGTTTTAAATGGAGTTTGACTTTCAAGTCATGTCTCGTGTTCCTCACTGACCGAGGTACATTCCTGTTTTTGAGTGAGTTTTAGGTTTGGCTTTGTGCAATTGTGAATACTTGCAAGTGAGGCCATGCGTTTGAGTTTGCAATCAGCTGGGACCATCTAATTACTCAGGTAATGTACGTGTAAAGACTGCTTAACTTTATTCATTTACATCTTTGCAATACAATGCTATGCAACTTTTCTTGACATTTGGGAGCTTGGACTTGCCAATACAACTTGTTATTTGTTATGGGTCCTTGAAGCAAAGCTTTGTGAAAATTGCCTTGGTCATGGGTAAGATCTTGCAATTACAGAGCTTTACATTTCTAGAGATCTTCTTTGTTTCACTTGTAAAGTAACAATATTTTCCGATAAGTTTCCGACAGTTGAACATTACTTTACCTGAAGACCTGCAGCTTGCATCTGAAACTCAGCACATTTAGTTTGGAAATCCTGTTGCTCCCGGAGAAGTCTGACATGTAATCCTGCAATTTCATTGGCTTGTGTGTTTCTATCATTAGAAACCATCTCCAGCTGCTGGTGCATTTCTTCAAGAGCATTTTGTGTGCACTTTTCCTTGCAGACACTTTCTGCTAGTAGTTGATCTAAATGCAGAAATAGAAGACTAACTTGTGTGGGCTGCAACATTCTGATAGGTAGGATTGAAGTACTTTTAGAAGTACTTTTACAGACAGATTCAGTGTAATTCAACAATAATCGATTATCTATACAAACCAGTGAGTTTCAATTTCATTTCTAATATTTTGTAACTTTCTTCTTTATCACTGAACAATAGCTGCCACTTCATGTTTACTTGGCTGAGCTGATTTTGCTTTTCTTCCAGATTCACTTTAGAATCTTTGCATTGTATTTTTAGCTTCTTGATATAATCCTGGTTTCCTTGGTTTTTTTTCTCCAATTTACTTTGTGTAGCTCTCACCAACTTGATCAGCTGAGTGTTTTGAATACTGATCTCCTTGTAGTTGACTTGGAGGTTGGTAAGATCTTCAACGATGGCATCAGCCCAACTTCCCATACAATGCCACTGCGTTGTTTGTATTATTTCCTTCGACGCCACCTTCCTGTGATTATTACTGTCATTTTAATTGGGGTACAATCAAATTTGTATGCTCTTGCTAAAGTATTTTCTAACTGTAAACTACCTCAAATATCTAATGCAAAGTGTCGTAGAATTGTAGTTGGTCTTTACGCGCTACCCAAAGATATTAGTATTTAACTTGGCACTAATAAAATGTTGTTAATTGTTTGAGTTGATCATACACAGATGATAGAAACATAGTCAGTAAAACATATAAACAAGTCAATGCAACAAAATGAAAATAGAAATAGGTAAGTATATGAACCAGTTGCTGGAGTTGAAGTAATAATTACAAATAATAAACACTTTGTGTTTTCCAATCTGAAGCTCTATTCTCATTCTTGAATTAAAGGAATCGGAATTTTATTTCTTGAAGTGTGGAATCAGAACTTTTATTTGAAATAATATGCGCAGTCATAAAACACAAGAAGGTTTTGCTTATAGGTAAAAACATGTTTGTAAATAAGTATTTATTGTACCTCTGGGCAGCAACTGAAGATTCTCTGTCGATATGACAAGTATTTTCTATCCACGTGATTAGTTTCTTCATGAGTGCTTCATTCATCTGACAGCTTTCACATGAAGCCAAGGAAATCAAATCTGTTTGACTAATTCTGGAAACAACTGTGTGGGAAATGTTGGTTGTTTTGATATTCGAATCAGTATCTTGGTGCTTGCCATTCATTTCAAACATTTTCCTCTGAGAAACCTGCATAAAAGATATATTATTTTCATCATCAGGAGGTTATCTGCATTTAAAAGTAACATTACAACATTACAGAATGATATTCAAGAGTTGTAATCATTCCAAACCATGCAATCGATCATGCTCTTCTGCAAAGATTGCATTCTCGACCAGAATATGTTTAGTAGACCTCCAAGTGAGAGCTGTTGTGGACGGATCACATTTTTAGCCGCATACAAATTGGTCGAGGGATTTGAAAAATTGTCCACAAATTTTATCAGTAAATTCAGAATCAATAAAAGTCTGAAAAAAAAAACAGAACGAGGTAAAAGTGATGTTCACATTTAATAGCACAGAACAATAATCGCTCTTTTGTGCCAGTTTTGTCGCCTTCCGAAATGCACCGCTTCAGTAAAATCTATCTGGTAGACTCAGTAACTCCTGGAAACTTCTTTGCTGTGACTTTAAGATTCTGAACACCCAATAAAGTATGTTGTTGTGGTATCAGAATAGATTCAGTAAGATTCCCATAATAATAAGATGCCCAGTACGTATAGTAATTATTTTAGTACAAGACTCAACCTATATTTCAGTGTGCTGCAGGCAACTTTTAGTTGTTGATGTGAATTCCATGGTTGAAGGTAGAATGTACGTATTAGATTCTGAATTTTAATTCAGTTGGTAGGGTCATATACGCTAACTCATGCTCACATCCGAATAAAAAATATAGCCAGCTGAATTCTAAAATAATTTTTCCCAAATTCTATTCAAAATACCAGAATTATTTGGTTGGATTTCGGTACAATAGTTAAGTTACCTGTCATAGATGCATTCTAAAAGATTGATGTAGTATTCACCAGCAGATCCATTGAGCTTGTTAAAAATAGACAAGACATCTACAGATTGTGACTGCTTGGAAGGATATCTCCAAGACTTGCAGTCAATCTTGCCCATCCACGAAGACAATGTAATCGAGATATTGACTACTTCTTTCAGATCCCACACCATGGCACGAATCAAGTTTTCATTTAATTGTGCCATCGTTTAAAAATTAAGAGTAAATGAGTAAATCATTCCCTTAGTCAGGAGCACTGACATATTTAGCGCAAAAGTTGAAAATCATCGATGGGCGCCAGATCCATCGGCTCTGACTTTCATCGACTCTGGCTTGCCTGTCATGGAAGAATCTGTGGTTAGTAGTGTGACTAGCGCGGGCAAAATCGAGCAATTTGTTAATGAAATATTACTGTGCAGTTCTCAATATGGAAATAGCTCTAGTATTTCGTTCACGGCAGTCAATTTGATTGGAAAACCAAGAGTTTTTCCACGTTATGGCGACTCTCACGAAGCATATTCTCCTGTAAGTTGTCGGACCAAGCAGTCGCCGAAATTTGATGAAGCCTTCCAACAACGCTAATCTTGTTAAGTATGCTTAAAGAGTCTATCTTCTAGAGGACTTATGGCCCGTGGTGGGATATGGCGCCTTCCGCGAGCAAACCCATTCAAACGCAAAACTTGGCTCGAATCCAAGCGAAGGATTTTGTAGGTAAGCAACAAAGACGTAAGCAACTTAACCTCAATGTAGTCCATGTGCTACAAGTGTCAGAAGAAGTAATTGTAGTTAAATTCATGTAGTTATTTCATTGTTTACTGGTATATTTATCCATTTATCTGCTGTAGATGGGTATCTGTATCTGATGTTGGTACCCAAATGTTATGTAAGTGTTTGTAAATAAGTAAATATTGTTGTTTGTTAGTGGTCAGCTTAGAGTTGGCTGTATTCCCGAGTGAAGTCAGTGTCTACGAGACATACAACCCAGGCAGCGTTGTAAGAATCTGGGCGTGTCCTTACGCTGCTAACATCTCGCAAGACATTCGCTGGCGTTTGCTTTACGAGGGGGAACCACATTCCACGGAGAAACAATCTCGCATCTTTTCTCCACCGCTCAGAAACATTCCATTTCCCACAAGGTAGAACAAATGACCACCAAATACACTAAAATCATCTCAAAAAACTAGTGTCTAAGTAGCTCAATAGGTTAGAGCAACACCCGCGACAGGTGGAGATCGGGGTCCAAGTAGCTTAATTGGTTAGAGCAACACCCGCGACAGGGGGAGATCGGGGTCCAAGTAGCTCAATAGGTTAGAGCAACACCCGCGACAGGTGGAGATCGGGGTCCAAGTAGCTTAATTGGTTAGAGCAACACCCGCGACAGGGGGAGATCGGGGTCCAAGTAGCTCAATAGGTTAGAGCAACACCCGCGACAGGTTGAGATCGGGGTCCAAGTAGCTCAATTGGTTAGAGCAACACCCGCGACAGGTGGAGATCGGGGTCCAAGTAGCTCAATAGGTTAGAGCAACACCCGCGACAGGTGGAGATCGGGGTCCAAGTAGCTCAATTGGTTAGAGCAACACCCGTGACAGGTGGAGATCGGGGTTCGAGTAGCTCAATTGGTTAGAGCAACACCCGTGACAGGTGGAGATCGGGGTTCGAGTAGCTCAATTGGTTAGAGCAACACCCGCGACAGATGGAGATCGGGGTCCAATTTAGCTTCATTTACTAAAGAAATTACTAGGTTAAGCAAGTTCTCGTAGGGTTTTATTATTATGTCGATAGCATAGGAGTCGTGCATTAAAATCTGATAAGTGTTGTTGTATGGATGTAAATTGAGACGCGGGATGCGCACTCGCAAGTCGCGGTTAGCGATTTTCATTTACTACCTCTTGCCAATGAATTGCGTCAGCCAGTGGAGTGGCGTGCGGAACTTTTGCTCTCGGGTGCAGGCATGGGAGAAGCCGCGAGGTCTATGGAGTACGTGGTCTCGGCGTTTCGCGAGGGTTTTGATTCGGCCAGAAGCCTGTTGTATTTTTTAGTTTTTTTTCGCGTAGCTGGGCTTCACTCAAGTGGGATGGGGACGAATTGTGAGGTGCACATAATGCATACAATCTTCTAGCTATGTGCGTCGAGCCATCTGTATAATATATCTGTTAGGCATCAATAAGGGTGACAAGTATTCTGGCATCGGTTTGCGCGATGCACATAATGCATACAATCTTCTAGCCATGTGCGTCGAGCCATCTGTATAATATATCTGTTAGGCATCAATAAGGGTGACAAGTATTCTGGCATTGGTTTGCGCGATGCACATAATGCATACAATCTTCTAGCCATGTGCGTCGAGCCATCTGTATAATATATCTGTTAGGCATCAATAAGGGTGACAAGTATTCTGGCATCGGTTTGCGCGATGCACATAATGCATACAATCTTCGAGGCACGCGCGTCTGTTTAATATCCGATAGTTTTGTAAGGGTGACAAGTGTTCTGGCATCGGTTGAAAGGCGACTGGGTAGCCACATGCTTCGCAGGAATGTGTCGATGTTCGCAGTGAGGTCCAGTCCCCATGATCCTTTCCAAAGTGCCTCTCCCAATTAGTTATAGTTCTTAAAATGTACAATAGAATAAATTCGAGTAAATGATTGGCCGAGGAAGTCACGAGGTGTAATCTGGAGAGGGAGCGTGAGGAACGCCAGCAGAAGAACAATGGAGGAACGGGAGAAGGCCCGAGACCGGGAACGTGAGAAGGCTGATCAGAGGAGACGAGAGAGTACACCGGTACCAGTACACCAAGTCAGCGGAGGTACGACGCCTGGAGTGGCGACGCTGTCTCGAGCTACGAATCCTGAGCCACGACGTCGCCTGATACCACGACGTCGCCCGAGTTGCGACGCGGCCTCGATCCACGCCGCCTGTTTGATTGCGCCCGGAGTTGCGACGCGAACCCGAGCCACGACGCCTGAGTCGCGATCCTCATTAGTCACACGACGCCTGTTCGACGAGTCAACGCGAACGTCGTCGCCTGATCGACGGAGAAACACGGCTACCTCGGCGATCAAATTCAAGTAATCTTCATAATTTTATTCTGGCCAATGACAGCTAGCTAGGGACTAAGGGATTTTTTATCTTATCACTCTTATAGTAAATTGTTAGTTTGTAATTAGGATTATTTTCATATTACCTTTCATGTACCTATCAGAGATGTCGTGCATTGAGAGTAAATTGTTATTTCTTAAGAGTGTTTTATATTAGGCAAACTTTGTACCCCGCACCCTACCCCTTCGTAGGACGACATTGCGTGCGTCGACGTACACTTGCGAGCATCGAGACGTTTAGAGGTATTTACAGGGTCTCACCTTACAGTACATAGTCCAGTTTGTTAAGTGCTACTTTGGCACGGCCACCGGGAGCTTTAGACAGTTCCGAGTGGAGATCTTGTATTATCTGAAGCGATGTCGTCAAAGGTTCTCAAATCGTCTCTAGCAATTTTATTTTTCCAGGAATGGTACCAAAATTGGATTTAATATATATCAGATCGCTAACTATTGATTTGGATGTGAATAATTTCTGAAGGGTTTTTATGCTTGCCGCCTCTTCTGGATCAAACGACACTATCACTGATTTGACCTCCTCAAAGTGGTCACAATAGAATATAGCTGCCTCAATCCACGATCCCCAACGAGTGATGATAGGTTCAGGTGGCAGCGGAACTCCAGGTAGCAAATTTCGATAAGTATTTATCCTCGATGGAGCTTTAGAAAAAACTTTCTTGGTACATGATATTAGGGTGTTGACTTCATCATAGCTTGTTGAGAAGAAGCTGGTTGAGTCGGTATTATGGCTTTGAAAATCAAGTTTCCCCAAAAATGTTTGTATGGTTAGAGAAAAAATCATCAAAAAGGCAGCTGTGTTGATTTTTAATTTGCAATTTTATCTGTATGGCATAAAAGATAAAATAAATTAAAAAGCTGATATTTAAAATATCTTGCATAGACTTTTTTACAATACGACACTGATTTAAACTTTATTAACATCCCCAGTTTTGATAAATTAGCACCTCTTGTGGTGTGAAATCCACACGAGTTCACGGGCAATGAAGCAACAAAACAGCTGATTTCACTTCCAAGGCAAGCGTCAGTAAGTTCAAACCTCTGTTCAAACGTAGCTTCTAATTGGCGGTACTATATTCCTACCCTGCTGGATCCATTGCCTCTGACCAAGAATTATGCTGCAATGCGTATGTAAAATTGTGTACTATTCAAATATGCTCCATTTTTCGTCTGGATTTATCGCCCTGACCGATATTCCTGCTGCATTTCTTATGCAAAGTAGTGCAACCTGTTGACGGCACGTTGGCATTTTATCGTGTGTTTATTCGATAGGTAAGACGTTTATTTGTCTAATTAATGGCTTGAGAGGATCTAGAAGGTGTAAATGTGGGGAAATGTAGTGTTGGAAGTAGAAAGAGGACGAAAAATAATTCTACCAGGACACGAGAGAAGAAACAAAGGTACGTACTTCTTCTGCGCATTTTGTGGTTATGTTCTACTTGATTCAATGCACGAAACTTGTTTCACATGCTGATTTCACCATGATATTCATACCGATATTGATATTCATATTCATGATATATCCATACCGCCGCACGGATAATCCTGGTCGGATTGCTTTTTTGTTGGTATATTTGGATTCCTTGTTCAATTTTGAGTCGATATGGGTCGGGAGACTTGTGCCGTGACGTCTTATTTGGATGTAGTTGTTTTTGTGCCTAAATGATCATGTTTGTCAAAATGTTCTAACATTTGCTGAAATTGCTTTGAATATCTCGGAATGAGTGTGATTGGACTGTGTCATGCCAGTCGAGCCAAGCTAGCAAACCAATGTACATATTCTATTTCTGATTTCAATTCCTTTCTCATAGCATCACTGTCTCCTCATTTCTACGCTTTTAACCCACATTTACCGTTGGTCAGCAAACCCAACCCTTCTTCAATATACCAGCCTCACATTCCTACAGTATGCGTCAAACCACCTCCACTGACCTTTAGCACTTGCAACTTCCCTCTGTACCATCCCTCTGTTCCTCTAGCAAGTGAGCGGTCACTTCTTTTAGCTTCATTGTAAAGTTCAAGTGTAAATTACGTTAGTAATTCAAGTTCAATCTTCCAGTTCTTTCTATTTTCTTCGTCTTTACTAGATATTATTTTGTTAGCAATATTAAAGAGCAATGTGTGTGGTTATCCACTAGAGAATTGTAAGTAGTACCGTCTAGATCATATTGTTTCTATAATTAAATTCAAATCATCATTTCAATCCTAAATTTGTGTCTCTTGTTCATTCATTCAGTCAATCTTGCCGATTTCAATTTCCATTGCACTCAGGAAACCAAGGCTCACGCTTTGGCGAATTCACACTTTCTGAAGAGCGCGTACCGAATTTCCATAATGGCAATAAGCCCCTGTTAAGCCCCTGTTAGGCCTCTGTTAGGCCTCTGTTAGGCAGGGCTGGTGGCAGCGACCCGACAATCTTGTCAGCTCAGATGTTCCATGTCTGTGATGACCATTTTGTCCCATACACTCTAATTATTCACCACCTGACCGCATTAGTGGGCCACGATCTAGTGGCTACACGACAGACTGTATCTTTTACAAACTATACTCAACTAATTTTGCCATGAGAAATTTAGAAATGTATTTTTCTGAGCTGCATTTTGAATACTTTGTGATATTGTCACAACCCAATCTTTGACCTGCCCTTGAAGGATCACACACTGGCCTAGTCAGGGGCCTAATAGATCTTAATTAATCATCTTCTTTATTGATTGATTTATTTACAGGTCGCTGTTGGATTCATTCATGAAACAGAGAACAAGGATCAGTGACTTCTTCTCAAGCTCGGCCTCCTCCGTTCTCTGTCACCAACTCATACCGTGATGTCATGCAATGCATGTTCTTCTGGTGAAGTATCTTTTTCCTATTGTGACACTTTGAGGGTGATTTGAAAGCGTTTTTTTGGTGAAATATTGATAATTGTGTTTGCATCGTGGCTGGCGATGCGATTTAAAGCCATGTCTGACAGCTCGATTGTTATTTAATTCAAAACTGGCCTTAAATGACCTGCAGCATCTCGGTAATACTCTTCATGCATTCCCATGGAAGTTGTTGAAGAAATTGAGCCCAAACGCTGTTATTTAAGTTCGTTTTACGTGAAATATTAATTAATTTGCAAAAAGTTTGACAGATGCATTAATTTGTTTGGTTTTTTAACCACAGCAAGGTGAACGAATTCTTGAACTTATCTTTGTGGCAGTGCATTCAGGATATTCAAACGTCAAACGGGATTAGAATGTCAAATACTTTTAAGAAACCGGTCAAACATTGCTGGGAATAATTTTATATTTTACATGACTTCAGAGCACGACCCTATGCGACATTTATACGATGATTTATTGGGATTTTCATAATAAATTTTATTTAAAACTTGGTGGCAAGGAAAGATTTTGACAGTTCTCAATCAATGTCAAACAACTTAAATTACATTTTGTCAATTCTAAGTGCTTATCCGTTCTTTAAACATGTTATTAGTAAGATCTGGTGGAGATGTAAAAGGTATTTCACAAGTTTCACTCTCTAAGAAATATTTCAAGAAATCATACACGGAAATCTTTTGACAGCCAACATCGTTTGTTTTTGAAATTGTCATCGTGGTCACTTTGGAATTCACAGAGTTTCCACAATGCAGTGACCCTAAGTGACATAAGCGGCAAATTTCAAATAAAATAAATGGGGGTAAAGTATGGTATTGCATGGTAGGCTTTACATTTAAACCAAAATGCACAGTCCCTCAAAATCTTAAGCGGCCGTTAGGCAGCGGGTAATGCAAGTTTGACATATCATTGCTGTATTGTTATTGCTGATCATTGCTGAATTCAGCTATAGCAGCACTACTATATCTATATATACTATCTTCTTTCTGTTGTTAGCTTTAACTGTCAAGTATTTGACATATCATAGCTGTATTGTTATTGCTGATCATTGCTGAATTCAGCTATAGCAGCGCTACTTAATCTATATATACTATCTTCTTTCTGTTGTTAGCTTTAACTGTCAAGTATTTGACATATCATAGCTGTATTGTTATTGCTGATCATTGCTGAATTCAGCTATAGCAGCGCTACTTTATCTATATATACTATCTTCTTTCTGTTGTTAGCTTTAACTGTGAAGATTATCAAAAAATTACAGTTGCATTTTGCCAAAGAACTGATAAAGTTTATCTGAAAGTTTTGTGATAAAGTTTGGGCCAGTTATGAGATAAAAAAAGGTTTTATCTCAATTACATCTGAAAATCAGAAAAGCACATAATGTTAACTCCTGATCTTTAAGACTTGCTACTCGTTCTAAAAGATGAAAAAATGCTTTTTATAAATGCGTCTAGTAGCAATATGAAGCCTCTCAGAAATGTTTGGGTTTGACAGTAACAGTTGTATTTGTTTTCCAGTCTGGCAGATGAAGTTGGAGATCTTCTTCCGTTGGTGGAATCTTGTTCTTCGCTGAAGAAGCTGGGCCTGGCTGCTTGTCGTGGAACTAATGATGCAGACCTCCTGCAGTTGGTCCAAAGTGCATCCTCCCTACAACAGCTGGACTTGACAGGTATCAATGGTAGGGGTAAGTGTAAGCCAATCCAAGCCAATCCTAGCCAATCCTAGCCAATCCTAGCCAAGCCAAGCCAATCCTAGCCAAGCCAAGCCAAGCCAAGCCAAGCCAAGCCAAGCCAAGCCAAGCCAATCCTAGCCAAGCCTAGCCAAGCCAAGCCAATCCTAGCCAAGCCTAGCCAATCCAAGCCAAGCCAAGCCAATCCTAGCCAAGCCAAGCCAATCCTAGCCAAGCCAAGCCAAGCCAAGCCAAGCCAAGCCAATCCTAGCCAAGCCAAGCCAATCCAATCCTAGCCAAGCCAAGCCTAGCCAAGCCAAGCCAATCCTAGCCAATCCTAGCCAAGCCAAGCCAAGCCAAGCCAATCCTAGCCAATCCTAGCCAAGCCTAGCCAAGCCAAGCCAAGCCAAGCCAAGCCAAGCCAAGCCAAGCCAATCCTAGCCAAGCCAAGCCAAGCCAAGCCAAGCCAATCCTAGCCAAACCAAGCCAATCCTAGCCAAGCCAAGCCAAGCCAGGTCATGCCAAGCCAAGCCAATCCTAGCCAAGCCAAGCCAAGCCAATCCTAGCCAAGCCAAGCCAAGCCAAGCCAATCCTAGCCAAGCCAAGCCAAGCCAAGCCAAGCCAATCCTAGCCAAGCCAAGCCAATCCTAGCCAAGCCAAGCCAAGCCAAGCCAAGCCAATCCTAGCCAAGCCAAGCCAATCCTAGCCAATCCTAGCCAAGCCAAGCCAATCCTAGCCAAGCCAATCCTAGCCAAGCCAAGCCAATCCTAGCCAGGTCATGCCAAGCCAAGCCAAGCCAATCCTAGGCAAGCCAATCCTAGCCAAGCCAAGCCAATCCTAGCCAAGTCAAGCCAATTCTACCCAAGCCAAGCCAAGTCAAGCCAAGCCAATCCTAGCCAAGTCAAGCCAATGCTAGCCAAGCCAAGCCAAGCCAATCCTAGCCAATCCTAGCCAAGCCAAGCCAAGCCAAGCCAATCCTAGCCAAGCCTAGCCAAGCCAAGCCAAGCCAAGCCAAGCCTAGCCAAGCCAAGCCAATCCTAGCCAAGTCAAGCCAAGCCAAGTCAAGCCAAGCCAATCCTAGCCAAGCCAAGCCAAGTCAATCCTAGCCAAGTCAAGCCAAGCCTAGCCAAGCCAAGCCAAGCCAAGCCAAGCCTAGCCAAGTCAAGCCAAGCCTAGCCAAGCCAAGCCAAGCCAATCCAAGCCAAGCCTAGCCAAGCCAAGCCAATCCTAGCCAAGCCAAGCCAAGCCAAGCCAAGCCAAGCCAATCCTAGCCAAGCCAAGCCAAGCCAAGCCAATCCTAGCCAAGCCTAGCCAAGCCAATCCTAGCCAAGCCAAGCCAAGCTAAGCCAAGCCAAGCCAATCCTAGCCAAGCCAAGCCAATCCAAGCCAATCCAAGCCAAGCCAATCCAATCCTAGCCAAGTCAAGCCAAGCCAAGCCAAGCCAAGCCAATCCTAGCTAAGCCAAGCCAAGCCTAGCCAAGCCAAGCCAATCCTAGCCAATCCTAGCCAAGCCAATCCTAGCCAAGTCAAGCCAAGCCTAGCCAAGCCAAGCCAATCCAAGCCAAGCCTAGCCAAGCCTAGCCAAGCCAAGCCAAGCCAATCCTAGGCAAGCCAATCCTAGCCAAGCCAAGTCAAGCCAAGCCAATCCTAGCCAAGTCAAGCCAATCCTAGCCAAGCCAAGCCAAGCCAATCCAAGCCAAGCCAATCCTAGGCAAGCCAATCCTAGCCAAGCCAAGCCAAGCCAATCCTAGGCAAGCCAAGCCAATCCAAGCCAAGCCAATCCTAGGCAAGCCAATCCTAGCCAAGCCAAGCCAATCCTAGCCAAGTCAAGCCAATTCTAGCCAAGCCAAGCCAAGTCAAGCCAAGCCAAGCCAATCCTAGCCAAGTCAAGCCAATCCTAGCCAAGCCAAGCCAAGCCAAGCCAATCCTAGCCAAGTCAAGCCAAGCCTAGCCAAGCCAAGCCAATCCTAGCCAAGCCAAGCCAAGTCAAGCCAAGCCAATCCTAGCCAAGTCAAGCCAATCCTAGCCAAGCCAATCCTAGCCAAGCCAAGCCAAGCCAATCCTAGCCTAGCCAATCCTAGCCAAGCCAATCCTAGCCAAGCCAAGTCATGCCAAGCCAAGCCAATCCTAGCCTAGCCAAGCCAATCCTAGCCAAGCCAATCCTAGCCAAGCCAAGCCATTCCAAGCCAAGCCAATCCAACCTAGCCAAGCCAATCCTAGCCAAGCCAAGCCAATCCTAGCCAAGCCAATCCTAGCCAAGCCAATCCTAGCCAAGTCAAGCCAAGCCAAGCCAAGCCAAGCCAATCCTAGCCAAGCCAAGCCAAGCCAAGCCAATCCTAGCCAAGCCAAGCCAAGCCAAGCCAAGCCAAGCCAATCCAAGCCAAGCCTAGCCAAGCCAAGCCAAGCCAATCCTAGCCTAGCCAAGCCAATCCTAGCCAAGCCAAGCCAATCCTATCCAGGTCATGCCAAGCCAAGCCAAGCCAATCCTAGCCAAGTCAAGCCAAGCCTAGCCAAGCCAAGCCAAGCTAATCCTAGCCAAGCCAAGCCAATCCAAGCCAAGCCAATCCTAGGCAAGCCAATCCTAGCCAAGCCAAGCCAATCCTAGCCAAGCCAAGCCAAGCCAAGCCAAGCCTAGCCAATCCTAGCCAAGCCAAGCCAAGCCAAGCCAATCCTAGCCAAGCCAAGCCAAGCCAAGTCAATCCAAGCCAATCCAAGCCAAGCCTAGCCAAGCCAATCCAAGCCAAGCCAATCCTAGCCAAGCCAAGCCAAGCCAATCCTAGCCAAGCCAAGCCAAGCCAAGCCAATCCTAGCCTAGCCAATCCTAGCCAAGCCAAGCCAATCCTAGCCAAGCCAAGCCAATCCTAGCCAAGCCAAGCCAAGCCAATCCTAGCCAGGTCATGCCAAGCCTAGCCAATCCTAGCCAATCCTAGCCAAGTCAAGCCAAGCCAAGCCAAGCCAATCCAAGCCAATCCTAGCCAAGCTAAGCCAAGCCAAGCCTAGCCAAGCCTAGCCAAGCCAAGCCAATCCTAGCCAATCCTAGCCAAGCCAAGCCAAGCCAATCCTAGCCTAGCCAATCCTAGCCAAGCCAAGCCAAGCCAATCCTAGCCAAGCCAAGCCAATCCTAGCCAAGCCAAGCCAAGCCAATCCTAGCCAAGCTAAGCCAAGCCAAGCCAAGCCCAGCCAAGCCTAGCCAAGCCTAGCCAAGCCAAGCCAATCCTAGCCAATCCTAGCCTAGCCAATCCTAGCCAAGCCAAGCCAAGCCAATCCTAGCCAAGCCAAGCCAATCCTAGGCAAGCCAAGCCAATCCAAGCCAAGCCAATCCTAGGCAAGCCAATCCTAGCCAAGCCAAGCCAATCCTAGCCAAGTCAAGCCAATTCTAGCCAAGCCAAGCCAAGTCAAGCCAAGCCAAGCCAATCCTAGCCAAGTCAAGCCAATCCTAGCCAAGTCAAGCCAATCCTAGCCAAGCCAAGCCAAGCCAAGCCAATCCTAGCCAAGTCAAGCCAAGCCTAGCCAAGCCAAGCCAATCCTAGCCAAGCCAAGCCAAGTCAAGCCAAGCCAATCCTAGCCAAGTCAAGCCAATCCTAGCCAAGCCAAGCCAATCCTAGCCAAGCCAAGCCAAGCCAATCCTAGCCAAGCCAAGCCAATCCTAGCCAATCCTAGCCAAGCCAAGCCATTCCAAGCCAAGCCAAGCCAATCCTAGCCTAGCCAAGCCAATCCTAGCCAAGCCAATCCTAGCCAAGCCAAGCCATTCCAAGCCAAGCCAAGCCAATCCTAGCCTAGCCAAGCCAATCCTAGCCAAGCCAATCCTAGCCAAGCCAATCCTAGCCAAGCCAATCCAAGCCAATCCTAGCCAAGCCAATCCAAGCCAATCCTAGCCAAGCCAAGCCAAGCCAAGTCAAGCCAAGCCAAGCCAATCCTAGCCAAGCCAAGCTAAGCCAAGCCAATCCAATCCTAGCCAAGCCAATCCTAGCCAAGCCAAGCCAAGCCAAGCCAAGCCAAGCCAAGCCAAGCCTAGCCAATCCAAGCCAAGCCAAGCCAAGCCAAGCCTAGCCAAGCCAAGTCAAGCCAAGACAAGCCAATCCTAGCCAAGCCAAGCCAAGCCAAGCCAATCCTAGCCAATCCAAGCCAAGCCAAGCCAATCCTAGCCAAGCCAATCCTAGCCAAGCCAAGCCAATCCTAGCCAAGCCAAGCCAATCCTAGCCAAGCCAATCCTAGCCAATCCAAGCCAAGCCAAGCCAATCCTAGCCAAGCCAAGTCAAGCTAAGCCGAGCCAAGCCAAGCCTAGCCAATCCTAGCCAATCCTAGCCAAGCCAAGCCAAGCCAAGCCAAGCCAATCCTAGCCAAGCCAAGTCAAGCTAAGCCGAGCCAAGCCAATCCTAGCCAATCCTAGCCAATCCAAGCCTAGCCAATCCTAGCCAAGCCAATCCTAGCCAAGCCAAGCCAAGCCAATCCTAGCCAATCCAAGCCAAGCCAAGCCTAGCCAATCCTAGCCAAGCCAATCCTAGCCAAGCCAAGCCTAGCCAATCCTAGCCAAGCCAATCCTAGCCAAGCCAATCCTAGCCAAGCCAATCCTAGCCAAGCCAATCCTAGCCAATCCAAGCCAAACCAATCCTAGCCAAGTCACCCTCAAAGTCAATATTCCTATTCTCTACCAATCCTGGAGAGATCTCATTTGGAGTCCGCTTCTTTCAAAACAAACACTGGAGCGAACTAGATGAGTTCTCCATCTGAGTTCATAGCCAGCAACTTGCACCTCCTAACCGACCCCCTCACCCTCATCAATAATAGCTCCTTTACCTCAACATATTCCCACCAAACTCAAACAGGCTCTCATCATCCCAATCGTTGACAACGATAGGCCCATCTCCTACCTCTCCACATTGTCCAGACTCATCGAATAAATCATGCTCTCCCGGCTTCTTTCCTTGCTTAACACCCACAACATCCTTCCAGACTGCAAACACAGCTTCCAGAAGAATAAATTCACCATCACAGCCATCTTGCAATTCCTCTCTACCATCCACACTGCCCTGGACAAAGATGATCAGGCACTGGGACTCTTGTGATCTCAGCAAAGTCTTGGACACAATCAACCACACCCTCCTCCTCCCCAATATCCAGTCTCAAGGAACCAGAGGAACCCATGACAAGTGGATTGCCTCATTACTCTCCGACCACACCCAAGTTGTTTGTATTAACTCTTCAACCCCCGGCAAACCCCCCTACATATCTACCCCCCTACGTATCTACCCCCCTCCGTATCTACCCCCCTCCGTATCTACCCCCCTCCGTATCTACCCCCCTCCGTATCTACCCCCCACCATATCTACCCCCCTCCGTATCTACCCCCCACCATATCTACCCCCCTACGTATCTGTATCTGTATGTATTCTCTATCAAGCAAGGCTCGGTGCTTCCCCTCTCCTTTTCCTCCTCTACGTCAACGACCTTCCTCAACTTTTAACTTGGCCGCTCCCTCTTCCAATTTGCAGACAACACGACCCACCTTCCCACCAGCCTGAAATCCCAACCTACCAGCTCCCTCACTCAAGCTGCAAACTCCCAAACAATTATTATCTCCTCCTATTACCTAAACAACCAACTAGCCCTCCAGCCAGCAAAGTCCACCTTCATCAACTTCCACACTAAAACAAACTCCCAAACAATTATTATCTCCTCCTATTACCTAAACAACCAACTAGCCCTCCAGCCAGCAAAGTCCACCTTCATCAACTTCCACACTAAAACAAACTCCCCGACTTCTTCCCCCTCATCTGAGTCAACTGCAAAGTAACTCCAAGTGCCCCCTCGACTAAATTCCTTGGCATCCACATCACCCCTAACCAAGACTGGACACTTCGTGTTCAAAAAACTCTCTCCAAAATCAAAACTACCGGCTCCTCCGTTGACTAGACAAGGTAGTCAACCCCCACTCTGTCAAACTAGTTTATCATGCACACCTACACTCACACATATCCTACAACCTCCTTTTCTAGGGCACCTACCCCCAAGCAAAAAGAATCTTTACTACCCAAAAACAAGCGGTCTGCATTATTGCAGGAGCATCCTGCCGTAACACATGCAAACCCCTCTTCATAACTCTCAAAATCCTTACCCTCACCTGCACCCTCGTTCAAATTGCAAGCACCCTAGTCAGATCCCACCCTGACCTATTCCCACCTGACTCCTCCGTTCACTCCCACGCAACAAGGAGAAGTCAGGAAATCCAAGCCCTCACCTGCACCCTCGTTCAAATTGCAAGCACCCTAGTCAGATCCCACCCTGACCTATTCCCACCTGACTCGTTCACTCCCACGCAACGAGTAGAAGTCAGGAAATCCAAGCCCTCACCTGCACCCTCGTTCAAATTGCAAGCACCCTAGTCAGATCCCACCCTGACCTATTCCCACCTGACTCGTTCACTCCCACGCAACGAGTAGAAGTCAGGAAATCCAAGCCCTCACCTGCACCCTCGTTCAAATTGCAAGCACCCTAGTCAGATCCCACCCTGACCTATTCCCACCTGACTCCTCCGTTCACTCTCACGCAACGAGTAGAAGTCGGGAAATCCAAGCCCTCACCTGCACCCTCGTTCAAATTGCAAGCACCCTAGTCAGATCCCACCCTGACCTATTCCCACCTGACTCCTCCGTTCACTCTCACGCAACGAGTAGAAGTCGGGAAATCCAAGCCCTCACCTGCACCCTCGTTCAAATTGCAAGCACCCTAGTCAGATCCCACCCTGACCTATTCCCACCTGACTCCTCCGTTCACTCCCACACAACGAGTAGAAGTCAGGAAATCCGAGCCCTCCCCCATAAAACCACACTTTTCAAACACAACCCCCGATACCTTTGTATCAACATCTACAAACACCTTCCTGCCCTCGTCAAAGACTCCCCAACCTTCAGCTGCTTTGACTTTAAACTGCATATCTTCCTTCTCAACAACCACTTCTACTCCCTTGATGAACATTAAAACCTTTCTAACAATTTGCAAAACTGTCATCTGTAAATATGTTCATCTCTTGGAACAAAACTAATTGTTATTATTGTTTTTACTATTATACTTTACCCCTATCAATATTATTTGCCTATATTATAGCTGACCTGACTTTGCTCACACTGGTTCACTATACTTGTCAGGGACAAAAATACAATACAATACAATACAATACAATACAATACAATACATCCTTGTTAGAAAAACTATTTCAACTGGGTTTTGAATGCTAAGTAGAGGGCTACTAAATTTCCCGACGTTTCGTAACATATACTAGTTACTTCTTCAGAGGTTTGAGCAGTCCTGACAATTTTCCGATAACAAAAGAACCACATAAAATCATAACAATTCCCAAGTTCAAGCTTCCTAAATGCATCTAAATAAAATAATCAGGGTCAATAACTTAAAAACTAATGTATTATGTATTTTCTGAAATAAGATCTCGAACACATTGGCGTTTTTTAACTAACTAATTATGCGTAAGGAAAAAACGCCAATTTTTCGAGGTTGTCCTAACGTTATGTGATACAATTTAAAATTTCCTTATTCATTACGTTTAGTTCTTAATCTACTCGTCCAAATATTTTCTTCTGGATTCTTTGTGCTGATTTCTTCTGTCTCCTCACTGATATTCTCTATTCTATTATTCTGTTGTAAAATTGTTCCCCAAGCTCTATCTTGTTGAAAACTATCATCTTAATTGAAGTTATTGGCTTGTTTTTTAATTTCTATTGCTTCTCTGACTTTTCTAGTGAATTTCCTATCATCTCGACATAAAATCATCCTTACCGTGTCTATTTTAATGTGATGTTGAAACTCATTCCCGTGTTCTGCACAAGCTGATTGATTCAAGTGGCTTTGTTTTTCCCCAACAATGCAAAATTGTTTTGCTAATCTGATGTGTCTTTCATGTTCCTTGACTCTTGTGCTAATTTTCCTACCTGTTTCTCTTATGTAAACTTTTCCACACTCACAACTTACCTCATAGACGCCTTTGCATTCTAATGGAACCTGATCCTTCACTGGTCTTACCATTGTACTTATTTTTCTATCTGCCCTAAATGCTGTACAAATCTGCTTTTTCAACAGTACTTTTTTAATTTTTCTCCAATCTTAGGTACATATGGTAAAACTGTGATGGATTTGATTTCATCGAAACTGTTTTCACTAATTCCCTTTTCAACTGTCTCAGAGTTTATTTTCCTACTTTCTTTATTTTTTAATCGATTCATTTTTTCAAGTACTCTTCTTATTTCTTTGGTTTTATAATCATTCTGTTGAAAAATTGTCCTAAGTGTTTCTTTTTCTGCCTCGAAGTGTTCCTCATCTGTTAATCTCGCTGATCTTGTCGCTAATGTGTTTAGTACCCCCTGTTTTTTCCGAGGATGATGACATGAATCTGCGTGTAAAACCCTGGTTGTGTTTGTTTTATTTTTGTAGACTTTGTGCCCTAATGAGCCATCTTCTTTTCTAATAACCAAAACATCAAGAAAAGCTAAACATCTATTCTCTTCTACCTTCATAGTGAATTTTATCCTATCATGCTGTCTATTTATGTGTTCTAATAATGTATCCAAATATTCTCTCTCATGTTGCCAAACCAAAAAAGTGTCATCTACATATCTGAAGAAGCATCTGGACTTGAGTTCTGCACTATTCAACGCTATTGTCTCTAGATTATCCATGAAGATATTTGCTAATGCTGGAGATAAAGGTGACCCCATTGCTATTCCTTCTTTCTGCTGATAAATATGACCGTCCCATAAGAAATAATTGCACTTTAAACATTCTTCTATCAAATTGATCAACGTTATTGGTAGCCTAAACTTTCTATTATTTGTCTTCAAAATTCCTATTGTTTTGTTAAATGGAATGTTACTAAATAGTCCAACAACATCTAAACTAACCAGCATATCTCCTTCTTCCAAATGCACCTGTTTTACCTTTGATAAAAAGTCTTGAGAATTCTTTACAAATAATTTAGCCTTCATTACTGGTTCATTACTGGACTTTTCCTATGGTTCTAGCTATTTCATGTGCTGGTGCACCTATCACACTGGTTACAAGTTGCATTGGCACTTGCATCTCTTCTCAACTATCCTCTGCTTTTCCCAATCTATTTTGTGAATTTTTGGTAACCCATAAGCTTTTGGAATGATTGATTCTTTTGGAACTAATTCTCTTATTAACTTTTCTTCTACTGGCGCTTTCTCTAAGTATTCTGTTTATCTCTTCTGAAATTTTGTTGTGGGGTCTTTATTCAGTTTTACGTAATCCTCTGATGGTATAACTTCATCCATTTGCCTTTTGTAATCTTCTGTATTCATAATAACTGTTGAATTCCCTTTGTCTGCTTTCAAAATTACTACCTTCTTATTTTTCTTCAATTCCCTCAAAGCTTCTGTCTCTTCTGGTTTTGTGTTTTGTTTAAACTCTTCTGTTTTTCCCTTCCTTCAAATGTATGCTACATCCTGTCTTATAACATCTGCTAATTTGAAAGGTAACCTTTTAACTGCATCTTCTGCCCCTGCTATTATTGTTTCTACTGGAATACTTTTTGAAGCTATTGCAAAATTGAATCACTTTTCTAAAACTCTATTACCAGCCTCTGACACACAGGTATTAGATAAATTGTAAACTGTCTTAGGTTTTATGAATGTCCCTCTTGAACTCCAATTTCTTTGTTGTTTCCTGCAGAAGTTATTTAGCTTTCTACTAAGTTTCTCACTAGTCATTTGGTGAAGCCAACAGTTGTGATTGGAAACGATATAATCAAATCTATCCCATAAATCCAAGGAAATAAAATCACATACCTTCGATCTGCAGAAATAAATTTGTTCGTTACAAACCCAAATTTTCTTTCTTGTGTCTTGAATGGTTTTCCGTAACAACGCTTTACTGGCCCTATCAAAAATTAACTCGGTGTTTTTATCCCTTAAGTGATGCTTGATTTTAATCCACGACGGTATCACATCTAAATCCCTACATCGAATCAGAAAATGTAATCTACAATCTAAGTCTATGCTGGTAGATGCTACAATGCTGCTATGCTACAATCTAACTAGTAGATGTTACGAAACGTCGGGAAATTTAGTAGCCCTTTACTTAGCATTCAAAACCCAGTTCAAATAGTTTTTCTAAAAACTTGTGCTAAGGATAAATCAAGTAGACATGAGTCTAAAAACTATCATATATACATCCTCTTTATCAGTATAACAACATTGGTCAGACAGTTAACATTTCTTTCACTGGATAAAAGCAGTAACTGTCAATCTAAAGCACAAACAAACTACTTTTAAAACTGTCATCAGACATTTCTTAAAGCCAAGTTGGTAGAGCGTTGAAGATTACAATTCCAGCTTAAGTAGGACCTTTATTGTTCATATTAAGTGTTGCAACTAGAATGACAACTGTGTTCTATTTGCATTGCAGGCCTCGGAGCTTTGTTGGAGGGAACTCCCAACTCATCGTGACCAGACCTTGTCTACTACAACAGCTTCACACACAACAACATGGGCTGGAAGATACATATCATAGACAGCTACGAGGAGGCACGATCCAACATTTTCTACTCTGTCTCTAGTCTGGTTAATAATGTCACCAGCATTGTAGAGATGGAACACCTTGTACCACCTGACTTTGATGTGCTAAACAGAGCATCATTGTTACCACAAACATATCTTTACCAGCCCCGAGTATTACCTGCGCTTTAAACATTAGCTGGAGTTGTAGTTTATATCCACTTGGAAAGTGATGTTTGAAAAACTGATATCATCAAAATGATGATGGAAAATGTAATCCACTTGGCACAGGTTGGTAACATCGTGGTAGGAATGAAGCTCCTTAAATCTTGCCTGTTACATGATATCTTTTAGAACTTGAAGCATGCAATCCAGTAACTCATTTTGTTTGGCTTTCAATGCACATTTCAATATTCAAGTAGATTCAAGGTACTCTTGTAATTCATGGCTGCAGTATTAGTTGACCAGGCAGGCCCCAAAATATTGATTGCATGAATCTTTGATCTCATCACGACCACGGATAGCAAGTTGCAATACTTGACTCAGTCTATCGAGGTATTCAGTGTCGTGCCTGTTCTTGGTCACCTTTGCTTCATAAGCTGCTATCAAATCATTATGAAAGCAAGCAAACCAGAAAGCAAACAATGCAATTCTCCAACTATTACACTAACTATAAATTATAATCAGTTTTATTTAGCTAAACAGTCTTTACATGTTAAATAGAAAATACTTGTTATACATTTTGATCAGTCACTCTTGACAATTGATCTTAAATTCTATTGCTCTGTAACAATGTTCAATCTTTGTTGGCAGTAAATCACACAGCTTGATCCCTGTATTAAATGTTGAAAGTGAACATTGAAAGCTAGAACATTTATTTCTAGAACTATTTTATTCTCTATTTCAGATATTATTTGTGTGTGCTTGGCCTACATGTATTAAATATATCTTTCAATATCTTGGCATCATTTTTAATTACATTTTGTGTTTAAAAACTAATACAGATTGGTTTCAGTCATTGTATAATCTTAATTGTTTGCAGTTTTTACACTTTTTTACGATGTCTTCCATAAACGATATGGAAGATGTTTTCCAGCTAAATCTGAGTCTCAATTTAAGTACTTGAACTGTTTTTAAACACTCATTAATTAATAGGCTGAGGTTATTTTATCCTGGAATGCAACTGCCTGGAAAATAATATCTCTATGTCACTGTTTTAACCTTTTATATAATAATAATAATAATATATTTATTCAGCCTCAATTAATCACAGTACATGATGTTGGTACGTCAGTTATTATGGTGCTAGTTATTATCTAAAACACATAGGAATTGTTTCACTTTGTAGTAGCATTTGGTCAGCAGATGCAGTTTTAGACTATCTTTAAATTTGTATCCTTTTAGTTTTTTATCTCCACTGGCAGTTTGTTATATAATAATGAGCCTGCATAAATTGGGCAGTTGTCTGTCATTTTTAATCTATCTTTCGATACATAAATGTTGTTAGTTCCTCTTGTAAAATGCTTATGTACATCACAATTGTCTATTACCAGAAAGTTGTTATTATCCACTACAAATAATATTGTCAAGTAAATGTAAATGCAGGGCAATGTCTTGATCCGTAGATTTCTAAAAAGTTATTTACAAGAGTCTTTGTAATAAAAATCCGCATAGGGGTCATAGCTTGCTCCACCTAAAATGCAGAGAGCTTTTTTCTGCATAGCAAATAGTCTGGGTGCATGAACTGAGTTGCCCCACATGATAATTCCATAGCTAATTCTAGAATGAATGTGTCCATAATATGCTAGTTTAGCTGCATCAGTGCTGCAAATGTCCAAAATCTTTTTTAAAAGGTAGGTAGCATCCTGAAGCCACTTTCAGGCGCACGTGCTTGATGTGGCTTTCCCAATTCAATTGATTGTCTAATATAAGACCTAGAAATTGTACTCTGTTCATTTCTTTGTGAATGTACCTAACATTCATTCTTGTTGCTCTCTGTGAATGCAGATTTATTAATCTGGGATCTCAATTCATTCCACGCTTCTTCTTCAAAATGATTGATGATTGTGTACGCAAGTTGAGCATCAGCCCTTCTTATTTATATTGTTTCCCATCCTAGTTCAGACATCCATTCAGTAGGGCTGTGGCTTCTTCCATACTAATTGCCATTACCTTCCTAGCCAACTTTTGCTGTAGTGTTTCTAGCCTGTCTTTTAACCCTTGTTGCTGATTAAATCTTGAGCGTTATTTAATGTTACTGCTTCTAATATTTTCACAACTGTGTTTCTCTTTTGCAACAAATTACTCACCTCAATGGTTGCCCTGAACTCAAAATGTGATCTAACAAATGTTGAGTAAACATATTGATTGACCAAGATGATAATGTTCTTGAAACTCTACTCATGTAATGCAAGTTTTTCAGTATTTTTTAAAATAATTTCCCCCGAGTGAGCAATAAGAAATAGAAGCATGCATTTTGCTGACATCTCACTCTGGTTGTTATGCAATCGCTTCACTCAATATTTGGAGAGCAAAGGCTGGGAGAAGTGTGATCGAACCAGGATATGAACCCGGGACCTTCCGATTGCCGATCTGGTGCTCTAACAAGTGAGCTATTCAGGGAAGAAGACAAGTCACCTTAGCCTCTTCTTCTGAAACCAAACAATCCTTGACTTCATGGAGGTCCTACGGTCGACATCCAGGCAATCAGGATCACACATCCTGGAGTAAACATAGTAAGTACCATATGCATGAAAGACAGAATTTTAATTTAATACCGTGGGGCTTTGCTGCAAGGCGCTCTCGCTTGGAAATTGTCTGCTTTCATATTTCACGTTAATTCTTACTATTTTTTTACAATAGTTAAGAAGTATTGTAACTTGTAAGAAGTTAGTACACATTTTCAAAGTATACAAATGTTTATAGGGTAGCAGTTATAATTGTCACATTTATCTGCAAAATAATCAGACTTGATTTAAATGGTTTCAAGCTTGGTGAAACTAGTCTATGATGGTTACACAGCTTATAAAGTTTGACTAGAACAAAGAATGATTAGAACCTTACATTTTTAAACTCTATCAATTTGGTTGCAGTAGCTTCACTTTTTCCCCATGGACTCCTTCCCCGGACATTTTATTTTCCTCTTTTCGTTTCTGTTGTTACTCCTGCATTATGCAAAGAAGTATTTTAAATTTTTAGAAAAACTATTTGAACTGGGTTTTGAATGCTAAGTAAAGGGAACATATACTAGTTACTTCTTCAGAGGTTTGAGCAGTCCTGACAATTTTCCGATAACAAAAGAACCACATAAAATTATAATAATTACTTAGTTCAAGCTTCCTAAATGCATCTAAACAAAATAATCAGGGTCAATAACTTAAAAACTAATGTATTATGTATTTTCTGAAATAAGAACTCGAACACATTGGCATTTTTTAACTAACTAATTATGTGTATGGAAAAAACGCCAATTTTTCGAGGTTGTCCTAACGTTATGTGATACAATCATAATTTCCTTATTCATTACGTTTAGTTCAAACCTCTCAAAACTGCTCAAACCTCTGAAGAAGTAACTAGTATGTATGTGTTACAAAACGTCGGGAAATTTAGTAGCCCTTTACTTAGCATTCAAAACCCAGTTGAAATAGTTTTTCTAAAAACTTGTGCTAAGGATAAATCAAGTAGACATGAGTCTAAAAACCATCATAAAGCATTTTAAATAATTTCTTTCTTCATGGCTCATGGAAAGAGGATTTAGTGTAGTTTCCAATCAGCGTTGGAAAGAAAGAAATTGGCAGCAAATCACTGAACGTGCAGATTTATGTCTTTAACTCACTAATTTGAAGCCAAATATTTACAAGTTGATATTCGAGCATCAGTTCAGCCTTCAGCCTTCAGCATTTATTCATTTTTTGTAAGAATTTGATATATTTACATGCTTAAATGTTTATTGACAAGCTAATCTTAATACACATTGTTTCATATAGGTTAAGCTAGGTTCAAAACAAACGGATCTACAGCTGTTAGAACCAATGTGCTGCCATCCTTGTGTACAGTCCGGTAATATTTGAATTTATCTTCGAAATTTGCGAGCCAACGACACGCGTGGCTGTGACGCATTGTAGCCGTGCGGTCAAACAGTGTAGAGGTCAGTTATTTTGCTGCTGAAATAATTACCGTGTGTACCTAGGAAGGGTGTAAGAGCTGGGGTTGTTTGATTTCAATGAGTCTTGGCCTGTTGGATACGTTATAATATGCTGTGAGATCTTATTTCAATATCAAATGCTTGCAATGGGCAAAGTATTTTATTACTGGGGCCAGCCATGCGTCTGGCGCACGTGGTTGAATTCAGATGAGTAGACGAAGGGGGGGATACGTTATAAATGTTCGTATCTTATTTATTTATTAATTTAAAACTCAGAACAATTATATAGTAACTAAATAATAATTAAGTAAGTACGTATCAGTATAATAATATTTAATGTTCATCAATAGCTCAGGTACAATATTGTAACGGTCCCCATGCTTTGTGACAACGCCGGTCGTCTTTACCTGCCGTCCATGATTCATACCAAAGTCTATACCCCGTTGCTGCCAGTCATACTTCAGTAGTTGCGCCATGTGCATCGTGTGTGAGTGAGTTTGTGCGAGTGCATCGTGTGTTTCTAGTGCATCGAGTGTTTCTAGTGCATCGTGTGTTTCTAGTGCAGTGACAATGACTTTGTTCTTTGTCGAATTACACTGGACCGGACCTCTTCAAAGGTGAGCTAAAATCTTTGTTAATTCAGGTGTGCGCATGTTTCCTAGTTACAATAACTCGGCTCGTGGTCGAAGTCTTCATCAATCGTGGTTTTATAACTCCAGTATATCGGTCTGATATCATGTTTGAATTTGTTGGACGTTTGTAATGCAATTCTTGACTAGTGAAGCAAATATCCTCGATATGTTTCGCTTCCAATATCCCTTGGAGGTCAGCTGACGTTGAGCTTGGTCGACCCAAAGCAACCCTAGACTCACTCGGGTCACTGACTCTGTAAGCCTGAATTACATCGCAGACAACGACCAGGCAAATAATTATTGCTACAATTCAACCCAGCACGTGAATCTCAAAGCCCCACCGTTATATTATTTTAGAGCCAGTGTAATTCGGTAAAAAGTTGGTGATAAAATGGGCTCGGATTTATATTTAATTACATATTTTGTGTGACACAGAAACTTATGCCCATTACATTTTCTTCACGTATCTCGTTATTGTAATCGTTTTGACACTTTGTTGATGTCGAATATTTTCAAATATTTTGTCATTTTTGAAGAAAAATGCACATTTCTCTATTTTTACATTTTAAGCGCATATTTTGCCTCTTTTTAGTATGAAATAGTTTCACTCACAAGGATCAAGATATTTGTTCTAGAAATGCAGAAAGATTGAATGTCCATGTACGAAATTGTGAGAAAGCTATAATTAAAAGTAGGTATGAGGCAGCTAGGTTTGTGACTTCCTCGTAGTTCGGGGCTAGGTTTAGCAACCAATTAGTGGTATTCTTGGAAGACCAGACTTTAGTGTTTTAATCCTCAAAGGAGCGCTATTTGTGCAAAGAAGTCATCCCAGTGAGCTGCATGAATGAGCTGTCAATCACGGGGGTAGTGGTGTGAGATTGTTTCAAAACCAATTCGCCAAAAACCAGCATTCCTTTAAACTTGATAACTTGAAGACGTGGATTGCAGTGCATTGTATTTAAACTTGATAACTTGAAGACGTGGATTGCAGTGCATTGCATTTAAACTTGATAACTTGAAGACGTGGATTGCAGTGCATTGCATTTAAACTTGATAACTTGAAGACGTGGATTGCAGTGCATTGTATTTAAACTTGATAACTTGAAGACGTGGATTGCAGTGCATTGCATTTAAACTTGATAACTTGAAGACGTGGATTGCAGTGCATTGCATTTAAACTTGATAACTTGAAGACGTGGATTGCAGTGCATTGCATTTAAACTTGATAACTTGAAGACGTGGATTGCAGTGCATTGTATTCAAACTTGATAACTTGAAGACGTGGATTGCAGTGCATTGCATTTAAACTTGATAACTTGTTGTCATGGTCATGTATTTCTACCAAGGAATGAACTTGTCTAGCGTCATCAATGGCCGACCCGAGCTGATATTAGCAAGGATTGTAGTTTGAATTCACACAGGGGTTTATGTTGCCAGATCAGAGCAAGTCTTGGGTTATTATTCCCCAAATAAACAAAGCATGATAATGAACAGAAGTTAAAGCTTGTTTTAACTCAGCGAGTCTGTTGCTAGCATGGACCCATGGCTCAGGCTGGTACACCTTACCATCACAAGATTCATCTCATTCACTTGATTCATTTATTGAATGCTATGCTAAGCAATTTAAGTGTTGATTGAAGTTATTATCAACAGAAATTGCAAGTTAGGAGAGGAATAAAACACGACAGCAGATTGATTCCTGAGATATTTTGCCTGCTCAACGCCCTCCCTGAGCTCGAGACAAAGCCTGCTCAACGCCCTCCCTGAGCTCGAGACAAAGCCTGCTCAACGCCCACACCGAACGGTTTGGCGTGTTGGAAACACCGATTCACGTTAGATCACCGAAGTTAAGCAACACTGCGCTGGGTCAGGTACTGGATGGGTGATCATCATACACATGACCAATTCTGTTCGGGAGAGAGGTTGGAGGGTTGAAAGTTAAGCAACACTGTGCTGGGTCAGGTATTGGATGGGTGACCATCATACACATGACCAGTTCTGTACGGGAGAGAGGTTGGAGGGATGAAAGTTAAGCAACACTGCGCTGGGTCAGGTATTGGATGGGTGACCATCATACACATGACCAGTTCTGTTCGGGAGATAGGTTGGAGGGATGAAAGTTAAGCAACACTGCGCTGGGTCAGGTATTGCATGGGTGACCATCATACACATGACCAGTTCTGTTCAGGAGAGTTTTGGGCTTAGGGAGGGCGTTGAGTAGGCTTTGTTTCGGGCTTTGTCTCAAGCTGGCTTCGTCTTCAGTTTAGGGGAGGCGTTTAGCAGGCCTTATCTTAGGCACAGGAGGGCGTTGAGCAGGCTTTGTCTCGGGCTCAGGGAGGGCGTTGAGCAGGCTTTATCTTAAGCTCAGAGGGGGCGTTTAGCAGGCTTTGTCTAAGGCACAGGGGGGCGTTGAGCATTCTTCGTCTCAGGCACAGGAGGGCGTTGAGCATTCTTCGTCTCAGGCACAGGAGGGCGTTGAGCAGGCTTTGTCTTGAGCTCAGGGAGGGCGTTGATTATTATTTGTGGTGTTTAACGACGCACTGTTTTGACATCTGGTCATTCAGCACTTGTCTAATGGCGTCGGTGAATAAGTGGATGATGATGATGAACCTAACCTAGCCTAGAAGGAAGGAGGGGAAACCCGGTGCCGGCGCGTAGCCTACTCCTGTCGAAGACCAAGGGGACCACCGGCTTAACGTCCCTTCCGAAGGACGGTACAACTCGAACAACAGGATTCCTTCACAAATCCATGCTGTTGAGAGGTTGATAAGCAAGGCGAGTGAAGTTGCTGTACTAACTTTCATCCCTCTAACCTCTCTCCCGAACAGAACTGGTCATGTGTATGATGATCACCCATCCAATACCTGACTCAGCGCAGTGTTGCTTAACTTCGGTGATCTCAGATAAACGGTGTTTACATCGTACAAAATAGTTTGGCAGGTTATTTTCTTTCAAACTTAGTCGTAAACCCGCTGGTTTTATAGCACTCGTAACAATTGGTCGAAATGTTATTTTCATCAAAACTAACAATTTGGGGCTGCGATTTTATACGAATGGCACTGTTAATAACTCTAGTTTGACAAGTTCATTGTCCTGTTGTTAGGCGGATATGAATCAGAACTGCTATTGAATGAAGAGCTGTAAGACAAGGCGAAGAACACCTCAAAGATTGAAATCATGCAAGCAATGTTTTTAAAGTGTATGACAACGGAGTTTATGATAACATGCGTCGCCCATTTCATTATTACCGGTCCAAACATGGAAATGTTCAAACGTAGTAAAGGCCGGTTCACAATTGAAATATTGATTATGGAATATGGTAAAGTGTGTAAGCGAAATGGATAATGGCATTCCTGTTCACCATTCACAATGAGAAAATGTGGTGTAGTGATATGGTTTATAGAATAAGAAATGAATTAAATCCATTTCTTATGACTATTCCTTATAACCAGTGGCGGTTCGTGACTGTTTTTCTTGGAGGGGCGGCAGTAAAATTTCTCCCCCCCCCCCATCCCCACCAGCACCATAAGTAATGAACACTGTATTAGGATTTCAATATTGTAACATTAAAATACAACATGTGATATTTAAAAAAAAGTTATCATTGAATTCTAGCTGTCAAGTCACACATTAGATTAATTTTCATTGGACAAAAACGTACACAGTATGTGAAACTGGGTGGGACAGAAATTCAGGCTAGTAAACGGTAGTACCATTATTTTGAAACTATCGCCGTGGAAAATATGTGCGATCGTATGCATCGTTCTGTCTCACTCGCTCTCGCTGCTAGGTCAGCCCGGCGACTGGCCGAGGCTGGCCGAGGCTGGCCGAGGCTGGCCGCCGGGCGGGTTTTCTGCTGCCCTCGCTGGGCTTGCGAGCGACGACAGGCGACACACGTTCAAGGCCATTTCCACGCACTCCTAGCTGAGCAGGGAGGACGGCAGCGCTCGCTGCCCCAAAGAGAACAAGCGGCGGCGTTCAGACTCTATAGGCAGCGGACAACCGCCTACTGGATCGTCTCGTTGCAGTCGGCAGCTCGTGCTGTCGGCGCGACGCAAATAACGCGTTTTTTCGCATTTCGAAAGTAGCACCCATTTTAAAACACACAAAACGCGTAGAACAATAATAATAGTAATAACACTTATAATTGGTGTGGATGAAAACGGTTTTTGCTCTGTTGAATGGTTTTTAGGTCCTAAAAAGGACCGTGTCGGTGGTCGACGTTTCGCCAGCGTTGGCGCTGGCATTCTCAAGACTGTGATGTGCAGCTGGTGTTGTCTGCTTTTTTATTTGTTTTGCGTTTTTTGCGCTACTTTTTGGCTCGTATGGATTTGTAAAAACTTTTTGACTTTTTTTTCAAAACATTATCGGTAGAACGCATTAATGCCGAACCGAATGTGTAACCGAACCGGGATATGAACCCGGGACCTCCCAGTTGTTGGCCGGGTTTTATATTTGTATGTAAAGCTTTCACATTGCACTGTTAATATTCAAAATATTCATCATAATATGAAGTAATGCTGTGATTACAAAATGTCGAACATTGTGTCAAAGTTCGGCAAGACCGTTCTGTTCACAACAATGAAGTGCGACCCAAAGAAGCAGCCTGAATATGAAGACAAACTCGTGGTGTTTGAAACAATTGACTACCGATCCGATCTCACTGCCCTCTCGAACCCATGCCAGAGATTGAATTCATTTAGACGTACGATGGTTTTACATTTGAAATTAAACGTTCCGTGTAATTTAATAATTTTAAGTGAATCAACACCTTGTTCTCCTTTCAGTTAATCTTGCAATACTAGCGGACAAAATAAGTACAATATTTGCTAGACTTGAGCTGGTTTCAAGTTCTAAGGTAAATTGAGCAGAACGGAATGCGATATTTACAAGATAATACTACATGACAGAATAAACATATGCAAATAAATCTTCAAAGGGTGGAAGGCATGGTAAGAGATAGAAGATATATGATATTTGGGAGATTCCATCCTGTCAAGGTACCCATGCATAACGCCATAGCAAAGTAATTCCAGGCAGCCGTGTCAGGACAATCAGAGATTACACGAGAAGAGCCAAGTGCCGGGGCAAAAAAACATCAGAAACTATGAATGTCTCACAGCCAGTTTGATGACCCACCAATATTGTTTTCGCGGAAAGTCGCAAGAATAATTCAAAGCAATTTGACAAAACGTTTCAGCAATTGAATAACAAACATTGACTACGTTTTGTTATTCAATTGCTGTCAAATTGCTTTGAATTATTCTTGCGACTTTCCGCGAAAACAATATTGGTGGGTCATCAAACTGGCTGTGAGACATTCATAGCTTCTGATGTTTTTTTTGCCGAGGCACTTGGCTCTTCTCGTGTAATCTCTGATTGTCCTGACACGGCTGCCTGGAATTACTTTGCTATGGCGTTATGCATGGGTACCTTGACAGGATGGAATCTCCCAAATATCATATATCTTCTATCTCTTACCATGCCTTCCACCCCTTGAAGATTTATTTGCATATGTTTATTCTGTCATGTAGTATTATCTTGTAAATATCGCATACCGTTCTGCTCAATTTACCTTAGAACTTGAAACCAGCTCAAGTCTAGCAAATATTGTACTTATTTTGTCCGCTAGTATTGCAAGATTAACTGAAAGGAGAACAAGGTGTTGATTCACTTAAAATTATTAAATTACACGGAACGTTTAATTTCAAATGTAAAACCATCGTACGTCTAAATGAATTCAATCTCTGGCACGGGTTCGAGAGGGCAGTGAGATCGGATCGGTAGTCAATTGTTTCAAACGCCACGAGTTTGTCTTCATATTCAGGCTGCTTCTTTGGGTCGCACTTCATTGTTGTGAACAGAACGGTCTTGCCGAACTTTGACACAATGTTCGACATTTTGTAATCACAGCATTACTTCATATTATGATGAATATTTTGAATATTAACAGTGCAATGTGAAAGCTTTACATACAAATATAAAACCCGGCCAACAACTGGGAGGTCCCGGGTTCATATCCCGGTTCGGTTACACATTCGGTTCGGCATTAATGCGTTCTACCGATAATGTTTTTTAAAAAAAGTCAAAAAGTTTTTACAAATCTATACGAGCCAAAAAGTAGCGCAAAAAACGCAAAACAAATAAAAAAGCAGACAACACCAGCTGCACATCACAGTCTTGAGAATGCCAGCGCCAACGCTGGCGAAACGTCGACCACCGACACGGTCCTTTTTAGGACCTAAAAACCATTCAACAGAGCAAAAACCGTTTTCAACCACACCATCATCTACTGGCTCTGAACCCCTTCGTCTTACCAACACTTATAATTATTATAATAATAACAATTATACTTTTATTCTGTCGAAAATGCTAGGGAGGGCAGCCGCCCCGCAGCCCTCCCTCACGAGCCGCCCCTGCTTATAACAGCAAAATTCTGACCAATCAGGTGGCGTTACTACTGATGTCAAATGACTAGCATTTATGTGTTTTGGGGTATTTTATTCCAAGTCAAATCAAACACTCTCAACTCTCAAGATCAAGATTATATTTTTAATGATGGAGTGGAATTCGGAGATGACTACCCAGATGACGACAGAAACAGCGACGAAATTTCAATTTCGCTAGTGGATATATCATAGATACCGTTATGAATATTCGGAATGTTACGGAGTAACATCTGCAAAAGATTGACAGGCTTCGAGGCGTGGGATCGACCAAAGATTGTTTGACCAATCGGCCAGATGATGCCGCCAAACGATATTAGGGAGCAGGTATTTTAGTTAGGGTCTCCCGACCTGCAGTGCGCTCTTTAAAGATTCAATGACAATGACAGTACCTTCCCCTAAAGAGCGCACTTTGTTCACCGCAGTGGATAGATAACAATCTCAAAAATATTCACTCAAACACGTCGGCTAGGAAAATTAAATACCATACCTTTACAATGTTGTATCAATATAACCGTTCAATCCATTTTAAAATCACTGAATTATTTAAAGCAATTAAAAACTTCAACTTGGATGTAAATAAAATTACTTTCTCAGAACATTGGGTAAAAACGAACGAAGGAAATTGTATTAATACAATTTCAATACAATCTTTATTCAATAATTGTTCTACTGGGCTTCCAACTTAAATCAATCTCTACACGTGATGTTTACTCTCACGGTGGGACTTGTATTTTCGTTCGACAAAACTGGAATTACTTCTGTCAACGCCTGGGTTATCATATCTAAATCTAGTTTGCAGTCCCTCACCGATCATCTAATCTCGGTAAAGATATTCTCTCTAAAAATACATCAAGAGTTAATGAAATTAGACACTTCACTTGTACAGAATTTAGATATGATCCTCTAATAAAATTTTGTCCTGGATTAGCTCTGAGTATGCACTTATTTAGTTGCAGCATTACATTGACATTTGCGTTGTGAAGGTTGCTTTGTGACATGTTACAGACAGAAATTATGCAATTGTTTTGTTGTAGGAAAAAGGGTACCCCGTTCTGGCAACATTGTCACAGTATCTACACCTACCAATAAACGCTTCGATCACCTTTTCGCGTAGTAAGGATGAGCGATTTAAGATGAGTTTTTGATTTGAGTTGTTACCAATCAACAATAGATGCGGTTTTTGACGCAATTTTGGGGCCGCAAATGTATATTCCTTGTGTTGAAATTATTCTTTGCTCTAAACAGTCACACACACACACACAGACAAGTGATTTTTGGAGCAGTGTAATTGAGAGGATTTTGCTCGCTTCCCTCGCTCATTCAATTAGAAATATATTTAGCATTATCTTATTGTTTGCTACCAGAGGGCGCTCCAATATGGGAATAAAGTCTTCTATATAACATTATAGGCTCAATATCATCCATTCATTCACCGACACCATGAGCCCAGTGCAACAATCCCAGTTATTAAAACAGTGCGTTCGTTAAACATCACAATTCGGATCACAATTAGACAACGAGTGTAAATTTACTTTTCGAAGCTTTTCTTTCCTTAGCGGTTACTACATTGATGACTTGCAAAGCGCTTTAATCCCACGCGCAGCCAACCCTTATCCCTAAGTCACGTCAATGCGTCGTCAATCTGTTCCCTAAGTCACGTCAATGCGTCGTCAATCTGTTCCATAAGTCGCGTCAATGCGTCGTCAATCTGTCAATTGATAGCTTTTATTGCAAACGCCTTGTTAACACTTGCCAGCAAGACGTTGAAGTTGAATGGGTTGCCCAAGTAACAACACGTGACGTACTATGGTAGGGGAGGAGATTATTAAGCCCGTCTCAAAAACATCAGTCGCCAGTCGGGGCGCAGTATACACGGCTGCAGTTTCCACAGCCGCACAATCCCAAAACCAGTTTGCAGGGCCGCACAAAACAGAGCCGCACAAAACAATCGTTGAGGCGCAGAAAACAGAGCCGCACTTTACGCTCTCCCAACAGAACTGGTCATGTGTATGATGGTCACCCATCCAATACCTGACCCAGCGCAGTGTTGCTTAACTTTCATCCCTCCAACCTCTCTCCCGAACAGAACTGGTCATGTGTATGATGGTCACCCATCCAATACGGTGACCCAGCGCAGTGTTGCTTAACTCCCAAGTTCAGTAGAATGCACAAAGCAAACTGGAGAAGCTTTGTGCATTGTGTTGGGTGTGGTTGGGTTTGCCTCATGGTTACTCTTGGTTTCTAACTTTGAAACTTCCTCGTCCTGGGTTTGAAACATTGAATTGTTGAGTCGAACACATGGTTAAGATGAAGTGCGGGTCCGACGTCTTCTTTGTGTTGTCAAGGATCGAGGTGGGTTTTTCCCAGACAATCTGTAATATCTCACGCCAGCAATTTGACATCGCAATAAAGTTTGCTTGTCTCACTTTACAACGCAGTTTCCTCGGCTCCATCTCATCAATAAAACATGGACACAACATCCAAACAACACGTGCACATGTTTCACATTCTTTGTCCCTTTCATTTTACAATTCTTTGTTCCTCTCAAACAAGTAAGGATTCACTTGCTTACTACGCACTAAATTCCTAGCGACTTTTACGCAGGAAGGAATTCCTTACCCAGATGCGTGCCAATGATTGAGACAATATCGCATTCATAGATTGCGTTTTACTCGCCCATTTTTAACATTAGCATTGCTTTTAAAATAAATCGTGTGGTCAAGATTCTGTCCAGATTTCGCAATTATTACATCAATATACAATTGCAAGTTATCAAGTTCAATTACTAAAAGTGGTGAAAGCACGTGGCGAGTGTCACTTTTAGGGACTCCTACCTGTTGCCAACAATGGATTGCCCTACTTCAATTTTCATCAGCTGGCTGGATCCTATGCTCTGTCCAGGTTACTTGAGATCAGTTGGCTGGATCCTATGTCCTCTCCATGTAACTTGAGATCAGCTGACTGGATCCTAAGCTGTATCCATGTTATTTGAGATCAGCTGGCTGGATCCTATGCTCTATTCAGGTTACTTGAGATCAGCTGACTGGATCCTATGTCCTCTCCATGTAACTTGAGATCAGCTGACTGGATCCTAAGCTGTATCCATGTTATTTGAGATCAGCTGGCTGGATCCTATGCTCTATTCAGGTTATTTGAGATCAGCTGATTGGATCCTATGCTCTATTCAGGTTATTTGAGATCAGCTGGCTGGATCCTATGTTCTATCCAGGTTATTTGAGATCAGCTTGCTGGATCCTATGCTCTATCCAGGTTATTTGAGATCAGCTGACTGGATCCTATGCTCTATCCAGGTTATTTGAGATCAGCTGACTGGATCCTATGCTCTATCCAGGTTATAAGAGATCAGCTGGCTGGATCCTATGCTCTATCCAGGTTATTTGAGATCAGCTGGCTGGATCCTATGCTCTATTCAGGTTATTTGGTATCAGCTGACTGGATCCTATGCTCTATTCAGGTTATTTGTGATCAGCTGACTGGATCCTATGTTCTATGCAGGTTATTTGAGATCAGCTGGCTGGATCTTTTGCTCTATTCAGGTTATTTGAGATCAGCTGACTGGATCCTATGCTCTATCCAGGTTATTTGAGATCAGCTGACTGAATCCTATGCTCTAAGCATGATCTTTGAGATCAGCTGGCTGGTTGAGCGCAAGCTGAGCTAAACGTTATTCCTGTGCTTGAGACAAGCCTGCTACACGCCCTCTCTGTGCTAAAGACAAAGACTTCCAAACGCCCTCCCTGTGCTCAAGACAAAGACTGCTAGCTGCACCACTGTGCTCATGACGAAGCCGTCTAAATGCCCCAAAGCATGCTAAACGCCCTGAGCTTACCTGAGCTTACCTGAGTTTGAGAGAAAGCATGCTAAACGCCCTCCCTATTCTTTAGACAGAGCATGCCCAACGCCCTCCCTGTGCTGGAGAAAAAGGCCTGCTAAACGCACTCCCTCTGCTAGAGAGAAAGCCTGCTAAACACCCTCCATATGCTCAAGACAAAGCCTGCAAAACGCTTTCTCTGTGCTCAAGTTGAAGCATGCTAAACGCCCTACCTGTGCTTAAAACAAAGCCTGCTAAACGCCCTAAACTGTGCTTGAGACAAAGCCTGCTTAACGCCCTCCCTGTGCTTCAGAAAAAATTTGCTAAACGCCCTCCCTGTGCTCGTGACAAAGCCTGCTAAACGCCCTTAACTGAACTCTTGACAAAGCCTGTAAAACGCCCTCCCTGTTTTTAAGACAAAGACTGCTAAACGCCCTCCTTGTGATTGACAAAGCCTGCTTAACCCCTTTTCTGTTCTCAAGACAAAGCCTGTAAAATTGTTTATTGTTTATTGTTTATTGTCCAGTTCAACATAAAATGTTATGTAGACAATCATCTTAGTATACAAATATCACATCATATACTATACAAATCAGGATTTATACTTTAAAACGCAGAAACTCATCAATTGAATAGAAACATTGCTATACTAAAAAGGACCTTAGTTTTGTTTTAAAACTCCCACCTGTGATTTCTTTTATGTAGGAAGGAAGGGTATTGTTCATTTTTACTCCCATATCAATTGGTCCCTTCGAATTAGTATGGTTTTTGATTTCTAAATCGCCACCAATTATTAGGTTAACATTCCTCGTGTTATACTGATGCGGTTGTCCATTCCATAATTCACTACGATTCTGCCTTAGATACATAATGGTTGAGAAAATATACATACAAGGTAATGTCAGAAGGTTCAGTTTTTTAAAATGAGGTCTACATGAGTCCTTATAAAATATCTTGGCACACGGGTTAAAACTAGCTTAAACCAGGTGTCGCACACTTCGTTTTTGCAAGACAAACAATCTGCGTGCGTGCAACGAATTACCCCAGAAAATTATGCCATAGTTTAAAAACGAGTAAATGAGAGAATAATACGCCATTAAAACAAGCTCTAGATTAAGAACACTCATTAATTTGTGTATCAAAAAGCACCGGACGCAATTTTCTTAGAAACAATGTCGATGTGGCTCTTCCAGTCTAGTTTATTGTCAACAAGTCACCCTAGGAATTTAACCTCATTACATTCTTTAATACTTTTCCCCTCCAACCAAATTAGAGGGGATGAGTCTGCTTTATTTTTACATCTAAATCTTAAAAATGCAGTTTTCTTTATGTTTAAAAACAATCGATTTTTGTGGCACCATTGCTCCATTTCATTCGTTGCGATGTTAGCCTTCACACAAACCTTATCGTCCTTATATTATGTTACTAGCTGTGTGGTGTCATCAGCGAAAAGAGTCAAAGCACCATCAGTAATGGAATCGTGCAAATCATTAGTAAACAGGATAAACAACAGTGGGGCGATGTTTGAACCTTGAGGCAGACCGACTGTTGTAGTCACTATTTTGGAAGAATATATACCACTATTGCCTCTTAGGACAACGACTTGCTTCCTATTGGATAAGTAGGATTTAATCCAATTACTTGCCAAACCACGAATGCCCATATTTGCAAGTTTGCTTAAAAGTAAATCATGGTCAATCACATCAAAGGCTTTTGAAAAATCATAAATGCCATCCCTGTGCTCGAGATAAAGCCTGCTAAACGCCCTCCCTGTGCTCAAAACATAGCCTGCTAGACGCATTCAGTCTGAAAAATTACATCATGAAGCAATCCACAGTGAAACCATAAATCACTGCTACCAAAGTTAACCGGGTTTATAAGCAAGATCATAGTATTCAAATAATCCCTCAAAATAGCACAAAAATCACAATATGTCGAAATGTTTCAAAGAACGGCTGCATGCGCCATCTACTAGCGACAATCTGTACCATGTGATGGAGCTAGTGCAGCTGTTAGCCGGCAGAGTGCATCAGCTCCTAAACAATTTCAAATCTTCGTGACGGCTCGGCGCTCGGCTCACTACCGAGCTCAGCGGGAAGTTCAGTACGTCGCGAGGCTTCCCCGAGCTAGGACAGCTGGGACCGCGCCAGGCCAGTGTTTGAAACCGGTTCTACGTTGAAATCGAAGCGAATTTTCTAGGACTATATTTATAATGTGTATTTCCATTAGATTCTTCTTTCTGTTTATCATTCACGAGTGTTTTAAATTCAGTTTGTTAGTCATAAGCTTTCGATTCGAACTGTCACTGCCGTGTGCTCGATTTATTCATATGTTTAACCGTTATTATTCTGGAAAACACGTGCCACTTGGCCGTGATATTGCGAACTTTAAATTCAGTGGCTAACTTTGGAAGACTTTGCAGCCGTACTGCTCTAAATGAACCACGTGCTAAAACATTACTCTCCTTTCTCGTATGTTATCATGGTTACAAACTGAACCAACTTTGCTGTGTTGAAACTATCGGTGAGATGTGGGTTCACATTCCACTTGTTGCTGATGACATGCATCGGACAATGACTGGTGCGGCGTCATTCAATTGAGTTCATTTATCAAGGTTTGTTTTTATTACATTTCTCTTCATTTCATTGCTCTGTCGACATTGGTAGCTAAAGGTAACAAAGCTTATCAAAGGTTGGGGTTGGGTCTGGCATTACTCAAGCATTCTACCCAAAAACCAATGTCTTCTAGTTTTGTCTCGTAGCGCTTTTAGGCCCCACAGAAAGTTTCATTTTGGGATTCGTACTAGTTTACTTGAGAACAGCTGGCTGGATCCTATGCTCTATCCAGGTTATTTGAGATCAGCTGGCTGGATCCTATCCTCCGTCCAGGTTATTTGAGATCAGCTGACTGGATCCTATGTTCTATCCACGTTATTTGAGATCAGCTGGCTAGATCCTAAGCTCTATCCAGGTTATTTGAGATAAGCTGGCTGGATCCTATGTTCTATCCATGTTATTTGAGATCAGCTGGCTAGATCCTAAGTTCTATCCAGGTTATTTGAGATCAGCTGGCTGGATCCTATGTTCTATCCAGGTTATTTGAGAACAGCTGACTGGATCCTATGCTCTATTAATGTTATTTGAAATCGGCTGGGGGGATCCTATGTTCTATCCATGTTATTTGAGATCAGCTGGCTAGATCCTAAGTTCTATCCAGGTTATTTGAGATCAGCTGGCTGGATCCTATGTTCTATCCAGGTTATTTGAGAACAGCTGACTGGATCCTATGCTCTATTAATGTTATTTGAAATCGGCTGGGGGGATCCTATGTTCTATCCAGGTTATTTGAGATTAATTGGCTGGATCCTATGCTCTGTCCAGGTTCTTTGAGATCAGCTGGCTGGATCCCATGTTCTATCCATGTTACTTGAGATCAGCTGGCTGGATCCTATTGTCTATCTAGGTTATTTGAGATCAGCTGGCTGGATCCTATGCTATATCCAGGTTATTTAAGATCAGCTGGCTGGATCCCATACTCTAAACAGGTTATTTGAGATCAGCTGGCTGGATCCTATGCTCTATCCAGGTTATTTGAGATCAGCTGGCTGAATCCTATGCTCTATCCAGGTTATTTGAGATCAGCTGGCTGGATCCTATGTTCAATCCAGGTATTTAAGATCAGCTGGCTGGATCATTTGCACCATCCAGGTTATTTGAGATCAGCTGGCTGGATCCTATGTTCTATCCACGTTATTAAAGATCAGCTGGCTGGATCCTATGCTATATCCACATTATTTGAGATCAGCTTGCTGGATCATTTGCACCATCCAGGTTATTTGAGATCAGCTGGCTGGATCCTATGTTCTATCCACGTTATTAAAGATCAGCTGGCTGGATCCTATGCTATATCCACATTATTTGAGATCAGCTTGCTGGATCCTATGTTCTATCTAGGTTATTTGAGATTAGCTGGCTGGATCCTTTGCTCCATCCAGGTTATTTAAGATCAGCTGGCTGGATCCTAAGTTCTATCCACGTTATTAAAGATCAGCTGGCTGGATCCTATGCTATATCCACATTATTTGAGATCAGCTTGCTGGATCCTATGTTCTATCTAGGTTATTTGAGATTAGCTGGCTGGATCCTTTGCTCCATCCAGGTTATTGAGATCAGCTGGCTTGATCCTAAGTTCTATCCCGGTTCTTTATGATCAGCTGGCTGGATCATTTGCTCCATTCAGGTTATTTGAGATCAGCTGGCTGGATCCTATGCCATCCATATTATTAGAGATAAGCTAAATTGATCCTATGCTCCATTTAGGTCATTTGAGATCAGCCGGCTGGATCCTATGCTCTATCCAGGTTATTTGAGATGAGCTGGCTGGATCCTTTGCTCTTTTCAAATTATTTGAAATCAGCTGGCTGGATTCTATGCTCTATCTGGGATATTTGAGATCAGCTGACTGGATTATATGCTCTATCCAGGTTATTTGAGATCATCTGACTGGATCATATGCTCTATCCAGGTTATTTGAGATCAGCTGGCTTGATCCTATGCTCTATCCAGGTTATTTGATATCAGCTGGCTGGATCCTATGCTCTATCCAGGTTATTTGAGATCAGCTGGCTGGATCATTTGACACTTGATGAACATGATCCATGAATTGCTGCTATCAGATCTTATTGGTACCAACATTTGCATGGATGTGTCATTTGTTTACATTGTGAAATGCACATATTGGGTCACAGGCTTCTAGCCACGTGCGTCTGTGAAATATCTCTGATAAGTCTCCCTTGGGGCGCCAGCGTTCTTGCCTCTGTTTGCAAATTGCCCCATGGTTAAGCTCCAGGTGGCGATACTGAATGACTATTTATCAGCGGAATGTGCTGACGCTCGCAGTGCGGTCCTGGTCTTACTATCCGTTCCAAACTGACTCTCCCAATTATTTGCAATGTATATTAAAATGTAAAGTAGAGGAATATTTGAGTACGGTGGCTAGTAGCGACCTGGGGGATCCCTGTGGACGAAAATCTCCAAATATGGTCACAAACTAAATGCGAGCCAATGATTGGTCGACTGAGTCACGAGTTGTGTAATCCGGAGGGGGAGCTTGAGGAACGCGCGAGGAAGACCAACGAAGGAGCAGGGAGTCAGCCCGAGGTCGGGAACGCGACAAGACGTGTCAGGAGAAACTGCTCGAGGCCGGTGAACCGAGCGGATGCAAGAAGGGAGACGTAACAGTCAAACATCGCAAGACCAAGTGGACGTGAGTCGCCGATCATCAGACTGCGTATTGAAGGACACTGCTCCTGAGTTGTGAGCCGCCACGACGCCAGCTCGACATGACGCACCGCTATATAGACGCTATCGTACTCAATTATCATTTATATTTTTATTCTAGCTACAAAGCTAGGAAGGGACTTCAGAATCTATGTACTTATTTTGTTTGTGGAGATAATAGGTTTTGTTTGTAAGCAGATTTTGGGTTAGTTAAAGTCTGTATCCCGCATCCTCCCCCTTGCAGGACCACACTGAGTGAGTCGGCAGCTTTTCTCTGCATCTGAGACGATGAGAGGTATTTTCAAGCGCCTAATTTACAACATCAGCTAATATTGTTTGTTTTTTCTTGCAGGGACTCGGGGAAAGCGTCGGACAAAGTGCTCCGTGAAGGTTTCAAGTGCCGTGATTGCTGGCCGCAGGACGCAGGACGCTGGACGCAGGATGCAGGGGAGTCAACAATGGCCGCCACGTGACGCTGCTGAAGGAGAGAAGGGGAGGGGGGTGTTGGTGATAACCAGACAGCTGGGAGCGTAGCTAACACCCCCTGTGTTAGGGGAAGATATCAACAGTTGGTGTCGCTGTCAGCTGCTTGAAGACAAGGTACATGCAAATCCTTTATACACTAATTTCATGCCCGACACAACTCCGCTGCATGCAGTATAGCCATCAAGTTAGTTGAGAGTAGGCGCTGATTTGCACCATGGAAACATATAATGCTAGAATATGATCGTAGTGAATCTGAAAGAACTGAGCCAATGTTAAATGCAACCAATGTTAAACTAAAACATAATTTTTTAGCTTCACTCCTCTTTAACCTTGGTGATTTCCCAAGGACCAGTGTATACAACTCGCCAAACAGTTCTGTGGTCACCCTTTCAATACCTGACCCGGCGCAGTGTTGCTTAACTTTCATCCATCCAACCTCTCTCCCGAACAGAACTGGTCATGTGTATGATGGACACCCATCCAATACCTGACCCAACGCAGTGTTGCTTAACTTTCATCCCTCCAACCTCTCTCCCGAACAGAACTAGTCATTTGTGTGGCGGTCACCCATCCAATACCTGACTCAGCACAGTGTTGCTTAACTTGCATCACTCCAACCTCTCTCCCGAAAAAAACTGGTTATGTGTATAATGTTCACCCATCCAATACCCGACTCTGGGCAGTGTTGCTTAACTTTCACCCTCCAACCTCTCTCCCGAACAGAACTGGTCTAGCAGGTACCTATCCAATACCTGGCCCAGCGCAATGTTGCTTTACTTTCATCCATCCAACCTCTCCTCCGGACAGAACTGCTTACGTGTATGATGGTCATCCATCCAATACCTGACCCAGCGCAGTGTTGCTTAACTTTCATCCCTCCAACCTCTCTCCCGTATAGAACTGGTCTGGCGGTTACCCATCCAACACCTGACCCAGCGTAGTGTTGCTCAACTTGCATCCCTCCAACCTCTCTCCCGAATAGAGCTGATGGTATGTGTGATGGCCACCAATCCAATACCTGACCCAGCTCAGTGTTCCTTGACTTTCATCTCTCCAACTAACCTCTCTTCCTAAAAGAAAAGGTCATGTGTATTATGGATATACATCCAAAACCTGGCCGAGAACAGTGTTGCTTTACTTTCATCCCTCCAACCTCTCCTCCGGACAGAACTGCTTTTGTGTATGATGGTCATCCATCCAATACCTGATTCAGCGCAGGCTTGCTTAACTTTCATCCTGCCAACCTCTCTCCCGTACAGAACTGGTCTGACGGTTACCCATCTAATACCTGACCCAGTGTAGTGTTGTTAAACATGCATCCCTCCAACCTCTCTCCCAAACAAAACTGGTCATGTGTTTGAAAGTCACCCATCCAATACCTGACCCCGCGCAGTGCTGCTTAACTTTCACCCTCCAACCTCTCTCCCGAACAGAACTAGTTATGTGTATAATGGTTATCCATCCAATACCTGACCCAGAACAGTGTTGCTTAACTTTCATCCCTCCAACCTACATGCAACATGCAACTGTTCCCATCTGCTAGCATCTGGCCAGCACGGTCTGTTGGCTGCATTCACGGACATGTTTCTAGGAGGTCTAGCTAGCACGACCCGTTGGCTGCATTCACGGACACTATTCTAGGAGGTCTGGCCAGCACGGTCCGTTGGCTGCATTCACGGACATGTTTCTAGGAGGTGTGGCCAGCACGGTCCGTTGGCTGCATTCACGGACATGTTTCTAGGAGGTCTGGCTAGCACGGTCTGTTGGCTGCATTCACGGACACTATTCTAGGAGGTCTGGCCAGCACGGTCCGTTGGCTGCATTCACGGACATGTTTCTAGGAGGTCTGGCCAGCACGGTCCGTTGGCTGCATTCACGGACATGTTTCTAGGAGGTCTGGCCAGCACGGTCCGTTGGCTGCATTCACGGACATGTTTCTAGGAGGTCTGGCCAGCACGACCCGTTGGCTGCATTCACGGACATGTTTCTAGGAGGTCTAGCTAGCACGGTCTGTTGGCTGCATTCACGGACACTTTTCTAGCAGGTCTGACCAGCACGGTCCGTTGGCTGCATTCACGGACATGTTTCTAGGTCTGGCTAGCACGGTCTGTTGGCTGCATTCACGGACATGTTTCTAGGAGGTCTGGCTAGCACGGTCTGTTGTCTGCATTCACGGACATGTTTCTAGGAGGTCTGGCTAGCACGGTCTGTTGGCTGCATTCACGGACATGTTTCTAGGAGGTCTGGCCAGCACGGTCTGTTGGCTGCATTCACGGACACTATTCTAGCAGGTCTGACCAGCACGGTCTGTTGGCTGCATTCACGGACACTATTCTAGCAGGCCTGGCCTAGGAAAGCAACAGACTCGCTTTGGCCGTGTACAGTTTCTACGCCTCTCGGCTGGTGTAAATTGTCTACATAGCAACTGTTGTCGGGCTGCACCTTGGTTTATACGTAGGTTCGCTGTCAATAATGTTTTGATCCTTTTCGTTAAATGTAATTGTACTGGTGTTTATGAGGAAATTGTCAGTGGGTGCCAAGGTATTAACTGAGAAAACGTCGGTCCGCCAAGGTATTTATGGGCTCTTAGGGTTATTAAAATGCCCGCCTCAGCGTCAAACAGTATATCTACAGCACCATTCAAGTGTTAGCCCTGCTGCTGTCATCCCAACCACTTCTTGACCAGGGGTTGAATTTGCGTCTCATCCACGTAGTTGTCGTGCCTATTCGGCCATTTTCACTCCTTGCTTGCATTACTTGCGAGTGCTTTTTTCATTGCTAGTAATGTAATTATAATAGGTGATCGACAACATGCATTGTTAAACATTGTGGTAATGCATTCTGAAGCTAAGAACGCACAAAAATATCGTCTTGAAGACTAGAATTCGTTTTCTTTTTTGGAAATTCGAAAAGTCGTGTGGATTAAAAATTATTTGAGAATTCTTGTTAAATTCTCCTTACAAAATCCCATTGAATTTTTTTGAAAATTTTTCGGACTTTTCTTCAATCACACCGTATGCTTCTTTTGTTTGCCAATGCGCGTATCTAGAAGACGATCCCTCCAACGTCTCTCCCGAACAGAACTGGTCATGTGTATGATAGTCACTTATCAAAAACCTGATCCAGCGCAGTGTTGCTTAACTTTCATCCCTCCAACCTCTCCCCCAAACAGAACTGGTCATAATGTGTTCGATGGTCACCCATCCCAGATCTGATCCTGCGCAGTGTTGCTTAACTTTCATCCCTCCAACCTCTCTCCCGAACAGAACTGGTCATGTGTATGATGGTCACCCATCTAATACCTGACCCAGTGCAGTGTTGCTTAACTTTCATCCCTCCAACCTCTCTCCCGAACAGAACTGGTCATGTGTATGATAGTCACCTATCCAATACCTGACCCAGCGCAGTGTTGCTTAACTTTCATCCCTCCAACCTCTCTCCCGAACAGAACTGGTCATGTGTATGATAGTCACCTATCCAATACCTGACCCAGCGCAGTGTTGCTTAACTTTCATCCCTCCAACCTCTCTCCCGAACAGAATTGGTCATGTGTATGATAGTCACCCATGCAATACGGTGACCCAGCGCAGCGTGGTTTTATTCTTATCCCTTCGACCTCTAGGAATGTCGAAAATGTAGTAATGTAGTACCCTTTTAGCATTAGCCGGGTGTGTATTGCGAATGGTGCATATTGAAGGTGATTGTGAATGAAAACAAAGTGGAATGCCTACCTTGAGGCTTGATAAATCTTCATTTTTCTTCAATTTTCTGTCTGATAGTGTCTCTTCCTTTTTCTTGAAAAATAACCCCTGTTCTTTATATGCTTACTAAAACATTGCCGCGTAGACATGATCAAAGTCAGTTTCGGCCATTCACGAACCCACAAAAATCGGGTAAGTTTTCACGAGTATGACACGTTAAACTCTGCATCATCTATCACTCCTACACGATTTGCCATGTGAAAATGCGCCAAATATAGTCAGCTGCTAAAGTGTGGGGGGGGGGGGGAGATAAAATGATTACTACTGAACTAAATTGTAATACCATCTAGCAGTCCAATACAGACATAGTTCTCTGCGGATATTTTTTATAAAAACACTTTGTGCCGCTTGAATTCGCTGTAAGTCTCTCACATACCATGCATTCACGAACATGACCGTGTCACATTGAAATTGTTGGGTGAGAAATTATGTCAAATCGCTAAATCTGGGCCTAGAATGTCTTTAGGTGTATTCTTTTCCACTAACCGGGCTGTCGATCGTCATTTTTACTTACAACGTTAATTACCGCCATTATTTCTGTTGATTGTATATTTTAAATCATAAAACTCAAAAATAAAACGTTATCCAGAAACCTACCAACATTGTTCAGATTTCGATTTTTTTTTTTAAACAATTAGTTGCAGAAAGAAAATACCGCAGTCAAAGATTAAATTCCACTTTTATAGCATACAAGTAAAGAACCTAAATGAGCCTGATGGTTAATTTCTCTTAAAGGTGGACTCCGGTTAAATCGGCTGTTTTTAGGTTATCTAAACATCATATGCATATTCGTCATGTGAATAGGACTGAAAAAACTGCAAGTCTGTCGCGCAGTTAGCTCCGGAGCTGTAGGGTTGCGAACATTCGGTGGTGGGGGTAGCTACGTCACGGGCTAGCCGCGCATGCTGGCGCGTGTATGGCCAATGATATAAGCAGGTCCCGCGACCTGCTTATATCATTGGTTTTGTTGCAATCGCTGCTCTAATTCATTTATTAGCAATGGCTGGCTTTCTTCCTTACACACAAGATCCACGTAAATCGCACAGAGAGAATAAGCCCTCTACGGGCACTCAAAAAACTAAGAATTTGAATAGAGATTTATTAGGTAGAGCTACACGGCGAGTCGAACTGGCCATCACCTGACACCCAAACTCCCTCTCCGTCACACTTATCGTTTATCTCGTGGATATGCTCTTGCTTTTGCTCAGTCCATGTGTGTTTCATAGCGGGTGTAATAAAACGTCGAACGATGTCATAGAATGTTGTTTCACTCATTACTAGTGCATTCAAAGTTTCAGCGAAAGATTCCATTTTTTTGAAACTCATCCCAGTGCAATAAATGGAAGTCGCAATTTTTATTGTTCCTACACCAAATTTATTGTTGCTCGGTTGGGATCGCCACTTACAAATGCGCATGTTCTTACATTTCGTTGTAACAATCAACGTTGACGCTTTGGTCGATTGTTGTATTTCAAGCACTGATTCTCCACATTTTGAGCAAAGTGTAAACAAAGGTTTCAAGCAATCCCAAAAGACAAAGAATAAGTCGTAATCTTTATGGGGTCTCTTTTTTCCTTGAATTGCGGTCGATAATGAGCCGTCGTCTTCTTCGGCGTCGGTGTCGCCGTCTGGTTCGGAATCAGAGCGCAAACCTGATGAAGGACACTCGTACAGGTCATCCGATTCTGAGTCAGTGTCATTGTCTGTATTTGCCACATTGTTGCCGTCTGAATGCAAAATATCGCCGATGAGATTACACTGGATGCCGATCTCTCGTGTAGCGGACTGCTCCGTAGGAGTCGCCGGACTCGCTGCTAGCAGGATAGCTTCGATGTCGGGCTCGACGTCAATGCAGACGACGCTCGAACACGCATTTTCAGTATCCTCCACGGCTTCGGCAACTCGCTTCTTTCGCAGGTAGATGGATTGACGACGCTGTTTTTTTTTTTCAGGCTGAGAAGAAGTAGATGGCTCATCATGCCTCTTCTTGTCGGTGTCCCCTTTCATGTTTATCGAAGGCACTGCTGATTTCTTCAAGACTCTGTTGCTGTCCTTTTTGTATATCGCCATTGCACTTTTGAGAGAAGGTCCTAGCTCGTACTCTTCTTTATCAAAGTGAATAGAGCATACGCGAGCGTAGGGTGACGGAATGAAATTGACACGGTTTATTTTTCTAATCCACATTTTGAAACGGTTTGGTGATCGTTCACGATTTGGAAACTTGTGAAAGCCAATTTTATTCCCCTCGGCGTCCAAAGCCGGCTTTTTGGCGCTATTGCTACAGCCAAACACACAACAGAACGGCATATTGAAAGTCAAAAAAAGCTAAAATAATTATATGAACACAACCGTCATTACACAATACAATAGACACACTACAAACAAACCACACACTATTTCACGCGCGCTCAATGCTGTTTAGGCTAGCAATGCCTGCCCGCTCAAGCCGCACGGTCGACTCGCTTACTAACCGGTGACGTCAGCATTCCCACCCCACCAAACTTTACTTGCGTCTAGCAGGGGCTACACTTATCGCACAAACGCCGGGTTTTTTTTATTCAACTATATTTCTGAATCTCCATCTAAATTCTTCGGCCCAAAAAAACCGATTTAACCGGAGTCTACCTTTAAGATTAAAAGTAACCATCGACAAGGATGAAATGGATTTCCTTGTTTCAATTCACAGAGTCCATGTAAACATTTGGTATCGTCTCACGCATGTGGTTTTGTGGAACTGGTGAACAGATTGGTTGCTACCCGCTTCTAAAAATAACACACCCTTTTCGCTACCTGGCAATCGCGATCCCGCCGACAGGCTCACAAATACCGCATTTTCTGACAGCCTGAGCCGAGTCGGTAAGGTAGTCATGTAGTTCCTAGGCAGTGCCACTAAAATCCCGCAATCGCTAGCTGCTAGCACCCCAAACGACTGCTGCGATCATGGTGTGGTTCCAAAGAAGGTCCAAAAAGTTGGCAGAAACTTTAACACAGACTGTAAGGCTCTACCTAACCCATATTCTTTTCTCTAAGCTACTAGCGCGTTTACGAAAGTCACATGCACTACGGATTTTTCCAACTCCGCGGCACGTACAGCGGTTTGCTACAACTAGCGCCGCCACCATCCGTCATGCTCTAAGCTTTCTGTCAAACCCCAGTGCCGATATACCAGATACCTTTATACCAGATACCTTTATACCAGATACCTTTATACCAGATACCTTTATACCAGATACCTTTAAACCTAACCTAAGTCTTTCTTTATGGTAGAAGTAAGTACTTGACGCTAGAGTCAACTTTAGAGTCAATTTTGACCGAGGAATAAAAAAACCTCGTGAGATGCCTCTGGTGGATGCATTTTAATAATGTCCAGAATATTACCAAAGATACAGTAAACTATCATGTATTCAAAGAACGAAAAGTTGGCACAAACTGACGAGGACTCTTATAGGTGGCCCACAGTGGCGGTTCGTGGGGCAAAAAAGTGGGAGGCACAAGTTTTGTCACGTAGCCCTTTTAAGCCCCACAGAAAGTTTCATTTTGGGATTCGTACTAGTTTACTTGAGATCAGCTGACTGGATCCTATGCTTTATCCAGGTTATTCGAGATCAGCTGGCTGTATCAGCTGATACTTGATTGAGATGATCTATGAAATGTTGCTATTGGTTCTTGTTGGTGCTAACATGTGCAGAGATGTGTCAGCTTTCAGCTGCGGTATTCGTGAAAATATTCCAATGCTGTTTTTTTTTTTGCTTGTAGGCGTTTTTGCTGGTCGCTGGATGCTGGACGCAGGATCCAGGGGAGTCAACAATTGCCGCCACGTGACGCTGCTTGAAGTCAAGGTACGTGCACTTCTTTTATATAAACTCATTTCATGCCCAGACACGAGGCCACTGCTTGCAGCTGGTTTGCGAAGTATTGAAAAGGTCGAACTATTCTGCCCACTTCTATCTTTCCTCTCATTCCACTGCTAGAATTCAGTCTAGCCAGGGAGCAAATTATATCATGTTGTAAACACTACCAGGCTTATCGCACTCGAAGGATTATTATTTATCAAGTAATTCCCTAACCAATGCAACAACAACAAAAAACCTACAAAATCGGGAGTTTCATTATTTTCTTCATATCATTGAGTTCGTGATAACATGCAGATTTCAAATCAATTTCAATCGATTTTCTAGCACAAGAAATGTGGAACGCCAAGTGCGTTCACGCGCTGTAAAATAATGATTTCTCGGATCCTTGCAAATGAGTCATCGCTATTCGCTAAGCCTTCTTATCGCAGGACTCATGTTTTCATTGCTCTGCGCTTGAAGCGAGGCTTTAAAATACTCAGCAAAATTCTTAGAGGACATAAAAATTAATACATTTAAAATCAATTGATCTTTTGATTTCAATTCTTTGGTGATTACTATCGTAACTGCATCGACTGATGATCGTTTTTTGAACGAACTTTAGAGTCAATTTTGACCGAGGAATAAAAAAACCTCGTGAGATGCCTCTGGTGGATGCATTTTAAAAATGTCCAGAATCTTACCAAAGATACAGTAAACTATCGTGTATTCAATGAACGAAAAGTTGGCACAAACTGACGAGGACTCTTATAGGTGGCCCACCACTGGTAAGCCAAGAATTACACTGCATTTCTTTGTAGAATTATTACGCTGAGCACTTTAAATTTCACTTATAATTATTTTCCCACGTGTGCCTCACTTAGATAAGAAATAAATTGTGTATCGATGGTTGCAATGTGAAATATCAGATTCCTGATCGGTTCTGGTAATTGGCTAATTTTTCGTCAGACAGAACATGGTTTGAAGATTTTATATCCTCGAATGACGTTTGCGTACCGTGTTGCAATCTGTGAAGAAATAATGTACAGCTACAATAATATGTAGCGCCAATAAGTCAATCGCGACTATTGGAGAACCCGAATGAAATATATGTCTAATTACTCCCGCTCCTTCGCAAAATAATAATGTGGAATTGAAGTCTGGCAGGCAAATCATACTTGCTACACACTCTGAAATCTCGCGCTATGTTTACAAATCTCAGCTCATTCATTAGGGAATTAAAAAAATCCACCCGAGGATTACAGCGATAAGACCAATTGCAGACTTTCCTGCCTCATGAAAGACTGCAAGGTCGCGCTCGAAGTAGCTGGTACAACTAGCTAGCAGGCACTAACATCAGCCTGAATGTATGCAATATGCATTTTTTACGTCTTCGACTTGTCCGAAAAGTTGCGCCTCGCAAGCGTTTACCTGGCTCAAACCAGTACCTACATCGTTCGTCCGATCGTGATAAAGCACACAAATTTGAAATCTGCATACTTCAGGCTTCATGACATCCTTATTATTAGTTTAATAGATCATTTTTTGTGCAACTGACGATCGGTTTAAAACCAGAAACTTTTTTAGATTCAATGAAGAGTTTTTGAAAATTGATTACTCAATCAATTTTAAAGCTGCGACTTCCAAAATTGTTTGTGTGAGATGATTATGTGGAGGCATTTTGGGTAAAAATCGCGGACTCTTTAACTCGTGTTTTTGCAGCGCTGATTTGCGCCAAGGATTTGATTTTAAATTTTCCCGGAAAACTCACCAATTTTCAGGGAATTATTTTTCCTTGTCGTTAACATAATACAAACACAATATATCCATTTGAGACCCATTTTTAACGATTTTACCCGCGGGAATGATGGGCCTTAACCTCGATGATTTCCCTAGAACCAGTGTATACAACTCGCCAAACCGTTCCGTGGTCACCCATCCAATACCTAACCTAGCCATCGTTGCTTAACTTTCATCCCTCCAACCTATCTCCCGAACAGAACTTGTCATGTGTATGATGGTCACCCATCCAATACCTGACCTAGCACAGTGTTGCTTATCTTGCGTCCCTCCAACCTCTCTCCCGAACAGAACTTGTCATGTGTAGGATGGCCACCCATCCAATACATGACCCAGCGCAGTGATGCTTAACTTAAATCTTTCAACCTCTCTCCCGAACAGAACTGATCATGTGTATGATGGTCACCCATCCAATACCTGACCCAGCGCAGTGTTGCTTAACTTTCATCCCTCCAACCTCTCTCCCGAACCGAACTGGTCATGTGTATGATGGTCACCCATCCAATACCTAACCCAGCGAAGTGTAGCTTTACTATCATCCCTCCAACCTCTCTCCCGAACAGAACTGGTCATGTGTATGGTGGTTACCCATCCAATACCTGACCCAGCGCAGTTTTACTTAACTTTCATCCCTCCAACCTCTCTCTCGTACAGAACTGGCCATGTGTAAGATGGGCATCCATCCAACACCTGGCCCAGCGCAGTGTTGCTTAACTTTCATCCCTCCAACCTCTCCCCCGAACAGAACTGGTCATATTGTGTTTGATGGTCACCCATCCAATACCTGACCTAGCGTAGTGTTGCTCAACTTTCGTCCTTCCAACCTCTCTTCGGAACAGAACTGGTCATGTGTATGATGGTCACCCATCCAACACCTGGCCCAGCGCAGTGTTGCTTATCCTTTATCCCTCCAACCTCTCCCCCGAACAGAATTGGTCATATTGTGTTTGATGGTCACCCATCCAATACCTGACCTAGCGTAGTGTTGCTTAACTTTCATCCCTCCAACCTCTCTCCCAAACAGAACTGGTCATGTGTATGATGGTCACTTATCCAATACCTGACCCAGCGCAGTGTTGCTTAACTTCAGTGATCAGTATTAGTGTAAAAAAAACAATTTGAAATGGGTTTTGAATGCTAAGCAAAGGGCAACTAAATTTCCCAACGTTTCGTAACTTTACTAGTTACTTCTTCAAGGGTTTGAGCAGTCCTGATAATTTAGTAGCCCTTTACTTAGCATTCAAAACCCGTTTCAAAAAGTTTTCTTAAAACTAGTGCTAAGGATAAATTTAGTAGACATGAGTCTAAAAACCATCATGAAGTATGAGTGTAGTTTACGTGATATTTTAAAATTCTTTCTTGACCAGTCATTGATTATTGTTGATCCACAAATAACAGAGTTTGATTTGGTTTGATCGCGGCTCAGTTCTTACAGATTCACTATACGATAATATTCTAGCATAACATGTTTCCAGGGTTCAAACCAGCGCTTACTCACAACACGCATTGCGTTGTTTGCATTGTTATTGTTTGAATTAATCTGAAACCCTTTTAAATCACTGCATGCCTTGACTTGCAAAGCTCTTTACTAGCGTCAAGTACTCACTTCTGCCATAGAACAAATACTTAAGTTAGGTAGAAAGGTATCTGGTAAAATGTATCTGGTATAAAGGTATCTGGTATAAAGGTATCTGGTATAAAGGTATCTGGTATAAAGGTTTCTGGTATAAAGATATCTGGTATAAAGATATCTGGTTGCGCAGTCGGTCAAATGCCTTGTCGGTCAGTTGCGCCGGGTGGGTAGTAGGCGAACCCAGTGAACGTCAAGGAGGGAACGTGGGTTGATAGGAGGCTGGTCTTAGTAGACTTGCCATCCTACATTGAAATGGCGAAATTTTAGGTAAAACAGAACCGGCTTAGTAATTAATTGTGAAGAAAACTCGTTTCAGAAAATTGGATTTTCGAACAATCATAAAATACTCCCAATACTTATGTGAAATGTGATTTAGCCTTAGAGAAAAGAATATGGGTTAGGAAGAGCCGTACAGTCTGTGTTAAAGTTTCTGCCAACTTTTTGGACCTTCTTTGGAACCACACCTTCTTTGGAACTGATATTAAACATCAGGATCTTACTTAGGAGGGTTCTTTACTTGTATGCTATAAAAGTGGAATTGAATCTTTGACTGCGGTATTTTCTTTCTGCAACTAATTGTTTTAAAAAAATCTTAATCTGAAACATTTTGGTAGGTTTCTGGATAACGTTTTATTTTTTAGTTTTATGCTATAAAATTGCGACTTATGAAATATTTTATCAACAGAAATAATCCGATCCCTTCAGTTGCTGTCACAAATTATTGCGAATTAGTTTTTCTGAACGATGCCCCCACACCGATTAAGGTTTACAAGTGCTGGACATTGACATGAACGCACGAAAGACTCACATGGACTCACGTGTGTCGAACGTTTTTAAGTTTTTGGTTTGCCCGATCGGCTTTCGGAAGGGAAGAAGTGTCTTTGCCCGAGGCGTTGGCTCGCGTAGTTTCCTTGATGTCCATCCACACTCTTTCCTAATTTTCACTAAAATTAAGTGACGGAAAGCGAATTGTCGATGTGAAAGACAGGGACCGTCCGAGTGTAGCCGGGACTCGGGGGTGTCAGGCGGAGAAGGGAAGATGAGGTAGCAGCAAGACACAATGTTCGTGAAGACTTCATTTACTTATTACTCTTCTTTGATACAATAATGCTGGCTGGACGGAACGCTTGGTGTGTGTGTTGCTGATCTGGCGGCCGGGATCCAAGAGAGTGAGCCTGGCTCTCGTACTCCAGATATATCCATCAAAACACTAGGGTTGCACTTTACTAGCTGGACGCTCTCTGACATTACTAGCACTATCTATAGTGGTACCCTAATACTCGGTGATGGTACTGTATCAACTGTAGTTGGTACACGAGAGCCAGTCAGGGTAAAATCATTCAACCTCGTGAGTCACTGCGTCCAGTATCCTTTCCATCAGTCGTGGTTCATGAAATGTTCGTTGCGTCACGTTAACGTAGGTTTGAAGTGCAAGTCTTGAAACGTCAGTCATCATGTCAGTCGGGGGGCATAATCCACCCAAGTCTTCTGTGTCTTTGTTAATGTACGTCTTGTAAAATAGCAACATTTCGTCGGAAAATTCCAGATCTTGATTTGGTTTAAATAAATTTATTTTCTCTCTCATGTCGATTTGGCATTGATCACATTTGCAATTTTTGATGCAAATCCTTGCGACATAGCCAGAAAAGTACCTAATTGCATTTGCCTCGAGAGACGCGGCAGTCAGATTCAATTCCTGGCAAGTAAAGAGAGCTGTAATTTTTGTCAAAAACTGACTGATGGGCCATGTAATCCTCCATAGTTAACTCGATCTCGTCTATCAACTCGTCAGTCTCTAGCCGAGATAGATTCTCGTCCATTGTCGGAATGTCAACGACAGAGTTCTTAACTATATCGTGGCCAGGAAGATCGATGATCTCAATTGGACACTCAGTATCAAGGAAATCCTCTCCGTTATCAGGAATGATAACAGTATCCTCTGAACTCGGCATGATGGTCAATAAGTTGACATCATTGTCTTGCCTACAATTTGTGTTCGATGACTTTGACACTCTACGGCATTGCAATGAAAGCGAATCAACTGCCGAGTCGTTGGATTGCGATCGAATCCACCACGAGCTCGAATCATCGAAAACAAACACTCAATAGGATCTTGGTTCAAGCGAGCAGTGAGGAGGAAATAATAACCCTCTGCTTTCAAATCATTCCACAATTCAAGGATAGCGCGGATGGTATTTCTTAGCTCTACGAAGCAAGGGGGATAAACCCTGTCCCGCGATGTCCGCTTACACACCACCCAAGTATCAATGAATTCCGGAGAATTTTCTAAAGTGTTCCGAGCAATCCGATTTTTCTTAGATATAGCACAATTATAATGGTTCGAAACCAACATAACCGAGCTGTTCAGTGCGTCAAAGAGATTATTGAGGAAGCCTATGAATTTAGCAGCGGACGATGCAGTTCTCGATTTTAACTCTCCGGTCCCAATCAACGTGTGTATTAACGCTGCCATTGACCCCGAGAGCTCTTGGACAGCCAGTTTCACAGACATTCTGTTAAATTTATTACGTGCAATGTGTCGAGTGCTTAACTTAACATTGTCCCTAGCAAAGTTTGATTCCTGGTCTGTGACATAAACATCTCGCACATAGCGCCAAGACACTTGCTGGACAACACCGTCTAGCGCCACAAAGAAATCTTTGCTGATCAAATTGTTTCCGATGCTTTTGAACAAATGTGGCATGTCGTAAAGAGCATATATTTTACGACCATTTAGGTGCTTGAAAAATTGTTCGCCAGGCTCCAGATTCAACTTGTTCATTAGAGATTGGTTGTTCGGCCCCTGGTCACATGTGCAAGCACGAACGACCGCACCCGCTTCAAATAGGGCCGTGATATTTTGTTTCACTAATTTCAACATATCTTTCCCAGACACATTTGTGCCAGCCACATAAAATGACAAGGGCATCTTGTAACCAAGATTACGGCCACGAATCATAAACACAATAACATGTGATCCAGAGGTCGCCTTCCTACCTAATTCACCAAAATCTTCGAAACCTTCAATCAAGTCATATCGTGGGGAATATCTCTCTTCATCGACATTTTGTCGAAAACTAGAACGCACTCGCGCTCAACAGGGGAAATTTGGGCCATCTTTTCGCGCAGCTTTGACATCAGCGATGCGCATAGACCTGGCTGCAAGTCCAACTCACTGAGCCATCTCTCAATTGTAGACTTGCCCGGCTGATTGAAACCCAATCTCTCCCTCAAATCGGAATACAAGCCAGGGCCCTAGTAATGCATGTCGAGAGCGAGCTGTTTTTCAGCAGAAGTCCATTTCTGCGTTTTCTTATGCAGCAATTGCATTTTGAAAAACGTGTGCTCGTCAGGAGGCAAAAACGAAGCGGAAGCTATTGCTACATTGCCTGGATTTTGCTACGCTTTGCCGCTAATTTAGCAGCTCCTATCGTCGCTATGCAACTTTTCGACGCATTTGATCGATGCTTTAGTGTGTTCTACCAAACCCAAACCCATCCGCATTACATTGTCGGCAACTATCGTAATAGAAATTTAAAAAAAATATTTTTGTTAAACTACCCTTTCAATTGTGTCGATGTCGCAGGTGTATAATATTCTATTCAGTGAAGCTCATGTACCAAATACCAGTATTTGGCAACCTTTAATGAAATGTGTGGGCACTGCATGAAAGAGAGGATTAACACTTGTTTCCTGCCCTTTTCATTTTAAAGTGGTGTCCGTGAGAAAATAGGTAAAATGTTCGTACAATGCCTCAGAGAGACCGAAGAAAGGGCTTGCTAGCAATTTATTTTAAGCAAACATTCGGACCGTGGCTTTGCGAACGTTATTTGCCCGCCAAATATCCCTGGCCGTGGACTACTCAAAAATATTGGAACCACTACAAAGATTTTTAACTTTCCGTAACAGATTTCTGGTTGAAATTTTCTTGTAAGCACTATCTATATATTTTATCTCGTTGTTGTAGTGCTTCATGAATAGTGAACAAATACGTGTGCCTTATCTTCGTAATACACAGACAACATTTAAATCTTGAGAAGAGTAGTAGTACACAAGAAGTTGGGCTGCAATTGTTCACCCTTGCAATCAAATTAGGCAGTCGGTGTAGGTACCATGTTGTAGGAAGAGTTAGCTATTTGTTGCGTCAAATCAACTAAATTGATAGAAATCGCAAAATTGTGCCTGGAAATAGACAATGTAATACCTACTTCACAAAATCAGCAAAAAAAGGGTAGGTGAACTGATAGGGAATAAAAACAATTTTAAGTTGGCATTCTCGCGTATTATAGATAAAATGGCGTTGATGAAAAATAGTAAATTTTCCGCCACTTCGTTGCACTGAAGTTGCATTACTACCGACAGGTTAATTAAGAAAATAGCAAGCGATTCGTTATTGTAGAAGCGTTTAGAAAAACAATGTGTCCATGCGCGTCAACTTTTGACGGAGATGTAGTGCCTAGAAGGTACAAATCATGCCGATTGACGCCCGAACATAACTGAGCTACCGTTGTAAGCAAAGAAATCATCTGAGCCACGATACCGACGATACCTTCTAGTTTGTGAAATATAGCGGTGGCTTATGTTCCCACCTAAATGTAAACATTTATATGTATTTGGAAATGCAAGCTAAAATTAATGTCAACTCTGGTAAACTTACTTACATCCACGTGACCGGCTGCTTCATGAAAACTTTGTCCCACGTGACACTGAACTGCCATCACTAAAACGCATATTTTTCTCGCAAGGAAATTACAACATCGATTATAGTCACTGGGTTTACATAAAATAATACCAATTTAACACTGAAAGCAAACGTTGAGCGTTTGCAGGGAAGAGCGAAAAAACGCGCGCTTAAATGATTGTCGCGACCACCTCGCACTATTCGCCTCAGCGACTGGCGTCCTGTTGCACCGCAATAGCTGAATTAAAGGCAACCTGCTAATAGCTACTATACCATCCCATTCCCATGCCATCTGGGACCTCACATTCGGCAATGCCGAAGATCGAACCCAGATCTCAATTACTATTCTTGAGTTTTCTTCATACAGTACTACGCAGAAAGACGAGACTTGACATGCTAATTCTTATCGAATAGCATGGACAAAAACCTTCCATCCCTACGTCTGCATAGCTGTACCTAGTGTTAAATTAATATAATATCAAATGTATATATAATATATGTATATATAATAACAAATACAAATGAACAGAGCTGAAAACACAGAGGTCTCTGGATAGCCGATTGCATATGATCGACAGGGGAAAATCGCATTTTCGAGAGTATACTCAGCTTTGCTGGATTTCAGTGTGTTGCGTTCGCAAACAAGCAGCTGCAACCAGGGACCCGAACCGAAATGATTAAAGGTTCTGGTTCCGGTTCCGGTTCCTAATTTTCTCAAATAAGGGTTCTGATTCCGGCTTTAAGTTTAAAAAGGTTCTGGTTCCACTTGATAAATAAAGCGTTATTTTTTTAAATTTTGCTGTTGTACAGGTTCAAGTTTTAGTGGTTTTTAGTGACACTTAGTTTTGTTTTTCCATCTGCCAGGGACAGGTCTTTTTCCTCACATTGGGTTTCATATTCATATTCATATTCTTTATTCCGTAACACTATACAATATAGTATGGAACATGTCAAAAAAGTATAAAATAGTAAGGTATAAAATATATGTAAATCAAATATCAATTATAAATTTAGAGCTCAAGAAATTCTCTAATGGTATAAAATGGGTGATTAAGTAAAAATGACATAACAATACTTTTAAAGTTATTTGAAGTTGACCCCCTTGGCGTACATTCAGATAGTTTATTAAAAATTAAAGAACACATGTATTTAGGGTTTTTTTCGGAAAAACTAAGGTTCGTAGTAGGTAAAAATATTTTATTTTCTGATCGTGTAAAGTAGTTGTGTCTTTGTGAGACTAGAGGGAAAAGAACTCGATTGTTATTTACAAAGAGAGCTGCTTCTAAAATGTATATATTGATTACAGTTAAAATCTTCAGTTTTATAAAAAGATCTCGACATGGGTGGCGTCGGGGAACTCCAGCCAATTTCCGTACGGCCCTTTTCTGAAGAATGAGAACTCTTCTCGTTAGCGGATCACAACCCCAAAATAAAATGCCATAGCTTAGTCTGGAATAGATTTGCGAATAATACACCAGCAGAGCTGCGTGAGAGCCAGCGACCCTTTTTACAATGGTTATCATAAATATTGCAGTCCCTAGCGCTGAGCTAATAATTTTGATATGGGGTTCCCAACTAAGAGTTTCAGATAGCGTTAGTCCAAGAAATTTAGTGCTAACTTCTCTCTTCACCGTTCTGTTACCCAATTTGACCAAAGCACTCGAGTCTGGTGGCTTTCAGAAAGGGTGGAATTGAATGTGGGTTTCAAAGCACACGAAGCCAGTTGCATAAAACATAGGGGTGTAACGAAGTCGTAATAATTTGTTTGATTCAATTTCTCTGCACCAGTAGAGTTACAGTGTACTACTATGTACGGAGTAAAAAAGGCAGGCTAGTCCATCTCTATAAGACAAAGCATGCACGACAAGGGGTTAGTTTGTTTGAGGCTTTCAAGTAAAAAATGTAAAGAAATGGATTTACGGTTAGACTCTGATGGGGACAGGCAAAGGGTTATTTAACACTAGACATAAAATTAACTATAAACTGGATAAACCAGCTTTTCAAAATTATAAAAGGGGGCCCACCTATGCGGGTTGTGAGCTTTAGAGGGCATTGCCGGCGGATCTTCAAATCAAAAAGGACAAGAAATTCAAAATTGTGCTCAAGAATTTTCTACTTGAAAAATGTTTTTCTACTGTAAAAGATTTTTTATTGTTTAAGGTAGAGACAATGAAAAATTGTAGTGTAAATGTAAATAGTATAGTACCTAAAAATGTTGCTATAGATACATAAGACATATATGTTGTTTAAAATGCCTTGTGTTTTCCCCAAACAAAATCGTGGATACAAGATGAGTCAATGGATGTTTTCGGAACAAACCAGTGAAACATTTTTTTTTCGAGTGGAAAAATTAAAAACAAAAAAGTTGTAAACATAATAAGCAAATAATTTTAATCTGAATTTCTTAAATCTCAATATAACTTCGGAACCTGTATGGAACCTTTAAGGAACCGAAAAAAACCCATGATTTAATAAGGGTTCCGGTTCTTGGAAATTAATAATAACGGTTCTGGTTCCGGTTTCGGTTCAAAGAAAATACGGGTTTTTTCGGGTTCCGGTTCCAGTTTCGGTTCCGGTTCGGGTCCCTGGTTACAACCATGGGTGGCGTTGGTCTCCCTTTCTCACAAACACAAACACGCTCCGGAAACAGCTCCTGTCTTCATGATTTATTTAAATAACATGATTACAGCAAACTGTTTACACCGCACCACGTGGTAGGCGCCGTGTTTCTTCAGATTATAGCATTTCAATCGCGTCGTGACGAGGAGGGGAGACCAAATGAGTCTTAGCGAGCCGTGTATGCCTGTCTCCAGAGCTCTCGTTTTCAACTCCTTCACCCAAGCGCGAAATTTTCAAGATACGCGGATGTCTCGAAATTGACTGACAAACCAGATTAAAATATAGTCATTCACTCACAAAAAAACTATTTCCCTAGCTTTTCTCCATCAGCTAACAGATCTGAGACTCTTTTCCTATTCAATAATGTTTTATGCCAAGCCCAAATAACCCATGCGACGGAAATTCTATCACTAGGCAGGCTGCTTCAAACATTTTGCAATTTGCTATGCAGTTACATAAAACAAGTGGTTATCATACAATATACCAACTTCTTTATGAGAGCGAAATAATACATTTTGATCAATGGCTTATATGGGCCTCTACGGGCCATTTTCAAAGGGATCGTTAAGTAACTAACGGTTATTTAAAATAAATAAACCATCTAATTGGTTGTAGCCAAGCAAATAACAAGTTAACCAATAGCTACATTTTTAACGAGGCATTGAATAAGCGGTCCTGAGAAGGATAGATGCAGCCAAACGGGGTCCATATCCAACCCATATGCTTAAAGGGGCATTTACCCTTCAAAATTATTTTTTACCATAGATTCGTAACTGTAGTATGAGATGAAATTGACATATTAAAAATAATTTTCTGAAAAAATGGATCTGCAATTCATTATCTAAGATTTGTGGCTTTTCGCGCGGCGCGATCTGCGAGCTGAGTACGATTCTCTTGTAGAGTCCTGTCTTTCCCTGCGGTCGCTCTGTTGGCCGGCAGCGTGTGCGCACACTTCCCCTCCAACCAGTCCGACTCGCATGCATTGCTAATGGTAGCGAGTTTAGCTGCGTTTTTTATAACGCGATATAGGTTATTTAAAATCTATTTTACACTAGAAAAACCGTTAATGTAACTTTTTAAAAGATTCAAAGAGACAGAATATTTAGATCAAATGTCAAACATTTGAGAGTTTTACACTTTCGTGTATAATTTTAATAATTTAACATGCCGTGTTGTTTCGTATTTGGCTGTTCAAATAATGCCTTAAAGAATGAGGGAGCCTTTCCATCGTCTGGATTTCTAAAAGTGTTTCTTTATCGGTTCCCGAATAAAGATAAAAATCCAGATCAATTACAAAACTGGACTGATTTGTTGGCGAGAAAAGGCAATCCAACGATCCACAGTCGCGTTTGTTCCAATCATTTTTTGAAGTCGGATTTCAACGCAGATGCTTTGTAACGAATGAGTGACCAAGTCACTTGAATCGAGGGGTACACTGTCAAGTGATATTCTCACCCCACTCATGGCAAAAGGCATCGATCCCTCGGAAACATAGCGATTGCGAATGCTATGTTATTCCGCTGCTGTAAGTTTCCGCAATTTTCAACAGCTTGCTTACATTGTACAACTTGCGTTTTTCTCGGCGAAAACATACCACACCATCATCAATAGCTATGTCAATGGTATAATAGCAAAAGTGTGGCATGAACACCGCCAAAGTAACATTGACAGCCTTTTGAACGATGAGGCTCCAGTGTGGCTGGCCGGAGACGGACAATACGACTCCCCTGGCTACTGTGGCAGGCTGCGAGCGCGTGTTATGGAGACTTCGCGACGGGGACCACGTGCCCATCGAGCTGATGGCGACGGACCGACATCGCGGTATCGGCCTCCTAATGTGAACTACATTTCCCGAAGTGCATCACGAGTTCGACGTATAGCACCAAAAGCCTCCAAAAGAAAATACGTGCGCTAGAAAAAAAAACGCCTCAACTTGCAGAGTGGAAGCCAGCGATCAGTCACCATTTGTGGTTGTCGTCGATGACCTGTAAAAACAATGCCGACTTTCCTCGTTTACCGCTTTACATCATTGCTGAACCACGTGGTAAACATTCACTCTTGGACAGGCGGCACAATATACAATGAGTGTGCTCACCCCCCACTCTCTGCCGACGATGTCAGAGTAAAGAAGTGGTTTAACCTAAGATCAGAAGCTTTTGCTAAATTGAAGGGAATAGTCGAGGATAAAACCTTCTTGAAAGATATTCGTCACGCCAGCAACTATTGCCATACTGGAGGACTCTAGGCATATCATAGCACTCGGCTAAAATGTTTACCCAAGCGGCTGCATTTTGGCTACGTAAGCATGCGTTTGCGGTGTATCATTGCTATTCTGGACCACAATAACAACGTAGGCAGGAAGGCAAAGTCGCAGAAAGCGCAATGTTCTAAAGTTTCTGCTAGGTGGGTATTGAAAAATGTTTACAAACTAAAAACATCAACATGGAAACGAGGTATCTTATCAGAGGTATTAGCTTGCTTCTTGCCGCCGGGGTTGAGTGATTTGCCCAGTGTGACAAAGCCAGCTGATTAGCCCGCTAACATTGCTCCTGTACCCCGACCATCTCTTGAGGCCATTCGAAGAAATTACCAGACGCGATATCCCAACAAACAATCAGCTGATAGCGCGCAGGCCGGTCCTTCATCAGCAGAATAAAATAAGATCGCCTTGCTGACATTGATTGTTCCTAACAAGGCTAAGAACGTATTTAAAATATAATTGTTCGGTTGATCTCATCTTGTATGACTGCTTTCAGTTTAATTGCACTAAAATTTAAAACTAATGCAACTTAGCGACTTCGGACTCACATATCTTCTCGGTTCAGTTCGGCGAAGTAGCCCACTGTTGTTTTCAGCTGATTCCATGAAACCAATATAGTTGCCAGCCGGATCGGGATAGCGCTTCCTTATCTTTTTTACAGCACAGGAGGGGACGACAATCCGGTTATTTTTGCCAATGGATTGCCACGAGTTAATCCAGCACACAAACTGTCGGTACGCTAAATGCCGCCAAAGATTGTTCGGAATAGGGTCTACTGCATACGACTTCTTTTTTTCTTTGTCTTTCGTGCTCAACAAAATATGATGTCGAAATATGTTCAACGATTAGGTTGACAAAATTATTGTAACAAATGTTCGGTGGTCAGTAATGCAAACATTGTCTTCTGACACTGTTTTTACGGCAGCTATTTCCATGCAGCACACGCTCTCGTTGCCCGTTGACATTACTTCGCATTGTCCGCATTTACACCAACTATTCTTGTCACTTCTGTCACAAGCATTTTCATGAGACTATCTGTGATCTAGCAATGCCAGTCCATTCTTCCTCAGTATATTCTGACTCAAACAAAACTCCAATGTTTGCCATCGAATAAATGTACGAATAGGCAAGTGTCACTGTGGGAACTAAAACGATGTAAACAAAGTATAATGAGACGGAGCCGCCAAAAGTCTATCCGATTTCTACCGATTCTCCCTTCGCTGCCGCTACGGCTCGGCCGTGGCACGCTAAGAGCGGCACTGCACGAAAATATGCAGCATGCTAATTACACACCTGCGGTAATTCGCTTACCGTGGCTAAACGAATAATTTTATCATAAAGCCAAATTAAATCAACACAGAGTACGGATGGAGGACTATGCTCAAATTATTTGAATTTTTTGTGATCAGAGGTTTGTCTAGGTGCTAGGGGTCGAAAAAGCACTACGGGTTATTTCTTAAGGGAGTATTTTTTCTAAGCACTCAAGCCGAAAAACGCGGACTTTGACAATTTCTGCAAGGATGGCCGTGGACAAAGGAGTTTTTTTTAGTCCATGTGCCATTATTAAATCTTGCAAATCCATGGTAAAAAATAATTTTGAAGGGTAAATGCCCCTTTAAGTATTCGTCTAAAAGTATTTACGGAATTCATAAAAGAAAATCCTACGTGTTTCAACCCACATTTTGGCGATTTTTCGCCGGCACTCGCGACCTCGCTTAACGAATGTACCTACGTACAGTCAAACACACTGCACATTTCATTGTTAGTAAATAGTAGGTATAACTAGTATTAACCAGTCGTAATTTGTGCAAATTATTTATTAATATGTTTTCTGATCAACAAGCAACATCAATTGAAAATTAGTAGTGAGAATCGGCTGTTCGAATTGTACCGTCCTTCGGAAGGGACGTTAGGCGGTTTTCTGCTGCAACTGACTCCAGCTCAACTTTTCGTTTCTATGGGCTCGGTTTGGTTATTATTGTCTTCATGGCTTATGCTTTAGCATGAAAATGTGCCGTTTGAGGACCCAAGTTTCTTCTACAAATGCTAACTCAACCACTCAAGATAACCAATCCCAAAAATTAAAAATTGAAAAAAAATCGTCACAGACTTGAGTTACTCTTTTACCTACAACGCTCTCGCTTGTTATCATATCTTGAACGTGTGTGTCATGCAATTGTAGAGATGATTGCAACGCTGGATCTTTTGTTCTACTCGAAAGACTGGCAGCGGTGTCTTGGCGCTTATCGCGATAATAATCCCCTGCATCCTCATCACATAGTTCCGTCAATAGATTTTGCGTCTCTGGGTTTGGCAAGCCCGAGTCGAGTTTTCGTAGCGATTCACATTGTACTCATGCAGCAGATATATTCATATATATGCGAATCGCGAATATATATTTTTTTAATAATGTAATAATATAAATTATATTATTGGCTATACATCCAATCTGACGCACGCACGTATTTCTTTAAAAAATGCTTAGCGTTGCCAAATGCTAACCATCACATTTCGGGAACCCAGTAAGGTTTAGTCAGTGATGAATTCATAACATTTTTAGTGGGGGTACGCAATAAAATTAACTATATTTGTAGTGAGCTGGAAGCGGTCAGATCTTCTAGGCGATTGCGCCGAAAGGAGAGAAAATAGGGGGTAGCCTCACGCAACATTTGAATCCAACGTTTGTTCTGGAGTAAATTTACGAGTAGACGGTAAAATTAGGCTTTGAATTACTTGGTAAGAATATCATATTGAAATACGCCGCCCACTCATACCGCTGAAAGCCAGACACAGGAGTTAGTCTTTCAAATTGAATCTGAGATCACACACAATGTTTTAAAAAACGTTTGCAATATGACAGAAAGCAATCTTAAAAAAGCATATTTCACTAATTGCCTGGGAAGTTTGCACGAACAAAAGACTCCATTGGATTTCCCATTTTTTTCGTCAGCAGCCTTGTATTCGAAGTAAAAGCTCCACCATACAGCATCGAAAGCCAACGAAATCAAATCACACTATGAACATTTATTAGGCTGGGATCTTCATAGAGGGGAAAAGTTATTGACATTTGAACTGCGCAAATTTGAGAAAAAATATTTGAAGAAATGGCTGTTGAGTAGAAATAAGTTGCGTATTTTGAGTATTTTTATATGTAAAGCATTGTGAGAATAAGCAAGAAATATAGGCACTTGAGTAAATTATGGAAAAGGTAAATACAAATTTCAGACACAATTATTAAAGTAGCAAAGCGATTTTGGAGCACTTATAGCAATTGTAAAGTAATAACTGCTGGTTCACTTGTTGTGCCCGGTCTACACGGGAGTATTTGTCTCGGCAGTAGACTCGGAGCCAGTCTGCTGCCGAGTCTGTTGTAGAGTGCTGGCACAATATTGCGTGCGTAGCTGTTTACGCAATACAGCATCGGCACAAGTTCTCTTCGGAGATGTCAGTTACAACTAGGCACGTCCCGTCAGCTGGCGGGACAGTCTCTACTTTCTAGGTAATAGAGCTTGTGTCAGGATCAAAAACCGTCACGATTTTGAGGATGGATCCAAATACGATTGATCTTTGCCGCGATATACAGTGTATTTTAGACTTAGTGACAATAGTTAAGATAGTAGTAAAAGTTTCAGAAATATTTAAGGCTAGAAAGAAAAAAAGAATCCGTTCTTGCTGGCGACGAGAGTGGGTAGCAAGGCGAGAAGTTGACAGTTTGGGAACCAGTCTGTAGAAAATATGATGGAAATGAAGAAATGTTGACTTTGGGCAAATATTTTTTATTTGTTGGTGTGAGGTTATTGTGTTCATTTGGTCACTTGATGTCGTGATTTCGGGACAGAATGATAGAGTGATTAAATATTTTATTACCTGTTGTGGTATTTCGGCAAAACTACGTTGCACAAACAGGGATTAGCTTCGTACAATTCTATTAATTGCTGGCACTCGACCCTCGTCCAAAACAATGTCATTTTCGGTGCCATCTTCTGAGTTTGGCGCAGTTTGGCGTCACTCAATGACAGACTGATGACACGCTCGCGGGTACATTTCTGATTGGTTGGTTTCAACGTAGATCTTTGTTCAAACAGAACATGCGCTAATCTAAAATCTCTGCGGCAGATATCTACTACGTATCTTGTGCAGACTTGTAGTAGCACATGTTTGACAAAAGTTTCCGTCTACATGGGTTTAGTTTTCTCGTGTGGGAGACTGCGGAGGCAGAGAGCCGAGAAAAATACTTCCGTGTAGACCGGGCTTAATTCCTTCCGTTTGTCTTGTTTTGCCTGCTCCTGTCTAAGAAGAAAATGCTCAGCCTCAGTCTCAGCCCATACTGTGTCAGCACATTATCGCCCACCTTGCATTGGCACTTAGTTCAAATTCGGGGTGACCAAACTATTTGATTTTGAAAATAATGGGCATTAGCAAAGCTTTGTGGTTAATGCCTTAAGCTAAGTGAAACACAATATGCTGTTCGCCATCCCTGATGGTGACATAACGTAGCCAGGATGAATGAACAAGTACTCCGTGGTCATATTTGGCTAAAGCAATCTCTTTCAACCTCCTTAAAAGACCACTGTGGTAATTTGTGACAACGCTTTTGAGACATTGTTTCGGCCAGCACGACTGGATTGTTGCCCCAAGCAAAGCGTTTATCGCATTTTTCTTGAACTGAAGAATTTCGCCTCAATCAGATGTTCGCCTTGAAATCATCGGGGTCGCACACAAACTTACAGCATTATTCTATGTCAATTTCTTTTGGGATTGTCTACAATGGATGTAATCGTTGTAAGGCAATGACGATCGTCAGCTGTGCCGCAGTTCATTCCAGTTATTGTTGTTTTCTCAACGAACTGTGAAATAGTTATTAACTAAAAATTCTGAGCTGCTAAAGCACTTGGATGACTGATTCAATAGCATTTTTAAATGGTAAACCAGTTCTCTATTGCAACCTGGGTGCAACGCAATGTCAAAAAGAAGGAATAGTCTACTGAAAATAGTTGCCTCTGGGTAGAAATCCCATTGGTGGTGCTGGGCCAAGTTGGAATGCAAGTTTGAACAGGTTTCCAGAGCCCAGAACCCAAAATGTTTACATGAATTTCAAGTGAATGATATTTTTCAGCGTCGAGATTTTAAATGAAAGAGAATATGAAAATCTGAGGTGTGCTGTGTGTTGTGTGTTTGTTTTACTCGCACGTTTAATTTTTATCATGTTCATCGTCGACCTTGGCAACAAGTTTGCAAAACAGGGTTTGCAGTCATGCAAGACTAGCGTCATTTTTTCAATTTTGCCCAGCAAATTTGTTGAAAACCATTTTGACGACTTGCTCATTCTTTACTCGAAAGATGTACCGTTAGTATTCGCGGAAGCGTTATGTATGACGTTTTTTAGCGCGAGCAATTTGAAACAGTTTTTGGGCTAGTACCGATTTTGTTTCATCTGCCATTGACCATGCTTTGACCAGTACTTTTTAGCTCGTGAGGCCAATGATTAAAGGACAAGCGGTTCTCTCGCTAAGAACTTGTGTGGCCATAGGGACCTTACTCTATTAAAAATTATTCGATCGGGTCAATCGTTTAGTTTTGGTAATTCTTTTGCAACCCACATATCCAATTTCCTCTTAAAACCTGGTTTTTAGGGCATATGTTGCTGACAACACTTAAATCCAATTCGATGATTATCGCTGAGAGTGTTCTTCACAGAGCGTATTGACAGAGTATTTTTTTGGTACCCAAGTACCTGCTTTCAGTTGCTGTTTACCAATCTTAACATGACCACTTAAAGTTGCGATGCCTGCGTTTGCTTTTCAGAACCAGAGCCAGCAATGCAAGTCCCATTACCTTTCTTCCTGTGCAAGACATAATCTCGCTCTTTGGGACTGCAAGAGATTTCCTCTGTTTTCATGTATACGTCTGTTAGAAGTCTTGGGCCGAAAAAACGATGTTAATTAGCCTTCTGCATTTGGTGCAGTACGATGGCATTGTAAATTATTTCTGAATGACTTGCACTAAGCCACTTGTCTTACTTCATATATCTATACATATAATTTCACAATTACATCAAACATGTTGAATAATGTTGAACATGAAAAAATTGATTGTAAAAGATCTCGTAAAGGGGTACGTCGATGCTCATTTTTGCAATAACATGTTCATTACACCCACCCTCTCCACTTCAGCCCCACTTTAGTGCTGCCTCTACCGTAAGAATTAAATTTGGCAAACCCACATTATGTTGTTCTTTTCTCGGCCATTTAATTCTAAATATTTCCCGCTAGCAAATAGCTCATGGTCCATCATATATTCTCAAGACATGGCCTGCCGGCGCTCTACCATCTGTACTATATTTGTATGGTGCCATTCTTCGAAATTTCACATCAGATTTCAATGCGTTATGCTTCGGTACTCTGTTGCTTCAAAATGACGCCGACTTATCACGATAATCTGTCCCTCATTAATTGATTTCATTAAAACCACAGCATATATTTTTTTCATTATTTTAATAGCTTTAATTTTACTAATTTTACACAGCGGTCAAACAAGTGTTTCCACTCAATAAAACAATCGACATCCGGGCAACGCTGAAGCACTGACAATGTTCTCAGAGGCTTGGCCTATAAAAACAAGTGCCGTACACTGCGTGAGCTCAGTCTACTTGCGGCGTTCAAGAAGACAGGGTCGGTTTCGCCATTTTGGTTCAGGGTAGTAACAGTCTCGGCAACCTATTTTTGTTTTTAATTTACGTTTGCTTCAGGTGCACTGTTTGTTTAGAGTCTTTTTCAACAAAATGTCTTCAACACAGACTTAACAATATTATGTGTCTTTATGTTTATCTTAATATTGTATAATCGCAAATGCTTAAAGCGCTTTAGATTCACAAATATTTTTACTAGTACTTTGACGCACTGGTCAGCATTTGTGTTTATGGTGCGAGCTAAAGGCCCGGCTGTGGTCGGAGACATCCGAGAGACTGTGGGAATGAAATAGCTGGCTGCAAGCTGTATGACCATGCATGGCAACACATGGCAGCCACAATTGCATGGCAACACATGGCGTCTTGTCACCCGCCTCCCGCCACTGGTCTGAACCTGCGCACAATAATGGGTTGTTCGCTAATTTTTCGGAAACAGTTCACTATAACTTCCGCTCCGATAAATGAGCTCCAATCCAACATTAAAACTGTCGACCGAGGTCTTGACTTTGGCCATTTTAGCGATGTCTCACTGAAGTTACAAAATCGGCACGCCTATGAACGTTCCCCCGATATGCCCGACATGATTATCGAATTCGGAAGACTTCCGAAAAAAGTTTTACAACTGGGTAATTTCCTCCTGGCACAACTATGTACGTTCCAGACGACCATCTTTGCTGTCCAACCCATTCTCTGTTTCTGATGTCTCCGATGGGCAATGCTCGTTTAAAAGACAAAACGGTACAACAGTCTCAAATTAAGCGTCACTTATTCTGGTTTTTACTGATTCCGGATTTTTAATAACCATACATAAAATGTCAGAGTAAAACATTTTTCATTTCGTTGCTGATTCAAACTAATTGGAAGGCAATCCTGCACCATTTGCGATGGATTGTATTTTTGTGGATAACCTAAATGATCGTCTTCGCGTAACGCCAAGTTGGTTGGAACTGGCTGCAACATTTTTGTTTTGGATCGGTGAATCAGCTACTTTTGTCTTTCTTCTTTCGGAAAAATAGTAACGGCTGCTATAACGTGATTTTAATGTTAACACTATGGGTTATGTATTTAAATTTTGAAAGACTTGGCAAATCCCCGTAGCGTGATAAAATTTCACCACGCCGAGTCGCTGACTAATTTAGAACAAGGTTTAGAACAAGAAACAGAATTTATATACACGCAGCTGTTTTTAATTATTCTTTATCAATAATTTAGTGCTGGGCTTGCAAGTCTTTCTGATTTTTGTGGCCACGGGATTTTCTGTCCAGAAATTACTAGGAGTGGCTTCTTGAATCGAGAGTTCAGAGACTTCGGGTAACTCGTCCGGCTATATCTTCGTGACATAGGCAGCCAACAAGAGTATTTTAACATTCGGACTATGTGAGACAAATTTTCATCATCATATTCATCAAATCAAGTGTTCGTGGTAACTGCACTGTTTTGGTTAGGAAGGTTAGCAATGGCATTAGCATCGTTTAGGAACGTAGATGTCTCGCGTAGGTGCGGTCACGAACCAGCAGTGCCGGTGGACGTCTGCTGACTAGGTGTCGGTACGTATTGGTTGAGCGCTGGGCGCGGGAGTCACAATACCGCTTTCTCGAAGGAAACCGTTTATCGTTTTCTTCCTGGGTCCAAATCGTCACACTCGTTAACAGAATACGTTTGAAAAGAGTAGCAGCTTACAAACATCCAACACTCCAAATATTTACGGATAGAAAATTATTGGTACGAAAAGGTTGAAGGTTCACTGACCACGATCAGAACGAAAAACTTGTACTTCTGGGGTGCGTGAAGGACCCAGTATTCCATTCTCTTTGAAGGATCAGAATATGTCTGAAATTGTTAGCGGCGTCGCTTTTGTTTCCGTTTTATGTCGTCGGTTTCTTTCCTATCCATTATCTTCCATCCATGCTTGGCCAAGAGAAAGATTAGAAGAGTTTTGTGCTGACTCTTTTATCTTTGTCTCCACCTGTGTTCAAGCAGCAAACAAGGTTGCTTCCAGAAAATGATCCAAAAATCCAAAAATCTGATCAGTGATCCAAAAAATTTTCTTTTCTTAAAACGTATATGAGGCTTCATGAGATTGCTTCTGCGTGGTCTTAGGTGTGGTTCAGCGTCCTGCTGGCGCACGGCCATTGCCGTTGTTGCTCCTTTTCCACTTACGACTGATAAACGACGTTTTTGTTTGGGGCTAGCCAGATAACAGTCAATTACGCGCGTGGAAATAAATATCATTGCGCCAAGTCACTGACAACTGTCCATCGCTTACGTCTGGATTAAAAATAATAACTACAAATGCCTGGTGTTAAACTTCCATTAATGATGGATCTGACAGATAAGCAGATTTGCAAACAAATTAGCCATGGAGTTCATAAGTCGTTATTTGTAAAGCAATCTTGGCACCGATAGAAAAATAACTGCTAATAAATGCCATAGACATTACTAGAGTACCGATACCCGGCCAGCGATTGCTGCTTTTCTTTGTTGGGCTTTTGTAATTGGCAGTAAAATACTTTCTACCTTAAAGTTTCTCGTGCACAATGAAAGCCATGTTCCGAATCGCTCTGCTTTCAACTCGCTCAATACGATGTCATCGGAAGTTAATGTTTTCGGTGTGGTCTAGGAAATGGCTTCTAATTTAGAAAATGATCCAATTCTTTGATTTCCCGTCAACGTTTTCTCCCGTGCCTCTTGACTACTAGACGCCGAACCAACAACGGTGTTCCTTACGTTGTGAAAATTTACTTCATGTTGATTTGGACGACAGTCTGCAGACGACACAAACGCCCCATGGAAAGTAAGGCCGAGTTTTACAAAGTTATCATTGTGGATTAACATGTCTTCATTAAAGTCCAATACCATTTTAAAATATTTCATAAAATCTCTCCCAAGAATACCGTCACATAGCAACTTCATTGCTTCGTTGCACACTGCGAAACCCGAATACAAGTACTCGTATTTCCCTAATACGACGTTCAAGGAGGCTGTGCCCAAGATTGACAGCATTTCCCCTGTCACCGAGGTAATTGTGCAAGTTTCCGGCCTATACTTAATGTCACCCTCTAGAACTGATTGGCTTATAAGAGATACTTCACTCCCGGAATCTACGAGAAATGTGACTGGTGTCCGATATTTATCTGTCACAATTTCGCCTCGAACCCGCGTGGTGGAGACGCTTTGCAGTCGCCAATTGCTAAAAACACGTGCCGAAGCCACATCGGGTGACCGAATATGGTGCACGTTTAAAAATCCTGTGGTGTATCACCACCTTGCGCCTGATCACTCTGCGGGGAACTCTTTGGCTGGTATCGCCCGTCCCCATGGTTCCTTATACCATGGGCCGCGACCATCCCAGACCTTGATACCAGACGAGCTGCCGCCGGGTGGTTTTTGCCACAACAAAAGCATCATTTTACTGCTGTTGGCAACATTCAGATTCTATCTGCAAGATTTGAAATATCAAGACTGGCGACGTATACCTGACGGTGCTTGAATTATTGTTGGCATTGAGCAAACCGAAATGCAATTACTCAAAATGTCGGAAGCTCGATTCTAAGAATTATTAAATAACTTGGCTAGCCAGCAGAGGTATATTTTTTTCCACTAACCAGGCTGTCGGTCGTCATTTTTACTTACAAAGTGAATTACCGCCATCAAGCGCAATCTTGTCTTGTTCACATGTCAGCAGTAGTCAACGTCTGCCAGCACAGCCTTATAGCGTTCTTCACGGCGATGTTTCTAGGAGGTCTGGCTAGCACGGCCCGTTGGCTGCATTCACGGACATGTTTCTAGGAAGTCTGGCTAGCACGGCCCGTAGGCTGCATCCACGGACATGTTTCTAGGAGGTCTGGCTAGCACGGCCCGTTGGCTGCATCCACGGACATGTTTTTAGAAGGTCTGGCTAGCACGGCCCTTTGGCTGCATTCACGGACATGTTTCTAGGAGGTCTGGCTAGCACGGTCTGTTGGCTGCATTCACGGACATGTTTCTAGGAGGTCTGGCCAGCACGGTCCGTTGGCTGCATTCACGGACATGTTTTTAGGAGGTCTGGCTAGCACGGTCCGTTGGCTGCATTCACGGACATGTTTCTAGGAGGTCTGGCTAGCACGGTCTGTTGGCTGCATTCACGGACACTATTCTAGGAGGTCTGGCTAGCACGGTCCGTTGGCTGCATTCACGGACATGTTTCTAGGAGGTCTGGCTAGCACGGTCTGTTGGCTGCATTCACGGACATGTTTCTAGGAGGTCTGGCTAGCACGGTCCGTTGGCGGCATTCACGGACATGTTTCTAGGAGGTCTAGCTAGCACGGTCCGTTGGCTGCATTCACGGACACTATTCTAGGAGGTCTAGCTAGCACGGTCCGTTGGCTGCATTCACGGACACTATTCTAGGAGGTCTGGCCAGCACGGTCTGTTGGCTGCATTCACGGACACTATTCTAGCAGGCCTGACCTATGAAAGCAAGAGACTCGCTGTGGCTGTGTACGGTCACTACGCCTCTCGGCTGGTGTAAATTGTCTACATGGCAACTGTTGTCGGGCTGCACCTCGGTTTAAACGTAGGTTCGCTGTCAATAATGTTGTGATCCTTTTCGTTAAATGTAATTGTACTGGTGTTTATGAGGAAATTGTCAGTGGGTGCCAAGGTATTAACTGAGAAAACGTCGGTCCGCCAAGGTATTTATGGGCTCTTAGGGTTATTAAAATGCCCGCCTCAGCGTCAAACAGTATATCTACAGCACCAGGGGTTAGCCCTGCTGCTGTCGTCCCAACCACTTCTTGACCAGGGGTTGAATTTGCGTCTCATCCACGTAGTTGTCGTGCCTATTCGGCCATTTTCACTCCTTGCTTGCATTACTTGCGAGTGCTTTTTTCATTGCTAGTAATGTAATTATAATAGGTGATCGACAACATGCATTGTTAAACATTGTGGTAATGCATTCTGAAGCTAAGAACGCACAAAAATATCGTCTTGAAGACTAGAATTTCGTTTTCTTTTTTGAAAATTCGAAAAGTCGTGTGGATTTAAGATTATCTGAGAATTCTTGTTAAATTCTCCTAAAAAAATTCCATTGAATTTTTTTGAACATTTTTTGGACTGTTGTCTTCAAGCACACCGTATGCTTCTTTTGTTTGCCAATGCGCGTATCATGTGTATGATGGTCACCCATCCAATACCTGATCCAGCGCAGTGTTGCTTAACTTTCATCCATCCAACCTTACTCCCGAACAGAGCTGATGATGTGTATGATGGTCACCCATCCAATACCTGACTCAGTGCAGAGTTACTTAACTTTCATCACTCTAACCTCTCTCTCGAACAGAACTGATCATGTGTATGATGGTCACCCATCCAATACCTGACCTAGCGCAGTGTTGCTTAACTCTCATCCCTCCAACCTCTCTCCCGAACAGAACTGGTCATGTGTAATAATAAAAATAATAATAATAATAATAATAATAATAATAATAATAATATTTATTGTCCATTTACATCATAAAAACAATATACAGACAGTCATGAAATTATACAAACTATGTTATAATATATACACACTAATCTATCATTCTTTCTTTCTTTCTTACTGAACAAGACAGCCGGCATAATATTCTTCCAGGCTATAAAAACAATTATCTAACAGATAAGATTTTAGGCCATTGGCAAAATAGTCTCCTTTTAAAATTTTCAATCTCTGCGGCAAAGCATTGAACAGTTTGCTGCCTGCATATATCGGACCCTTTGTAAGCAGTTCTAACCGATATTTTGGTAATGGTACATTGCCCTTATTTCTTAATCTATTGTTATGGCCGTTGATTTGAAGCTGGGTCATCGTGGTGTTGCCGACTATGTACCTTATGCAACAATAGATATATATGCATGGTAGAGGAAGGATTTTGATTTCTTTAAACAATGGTCTGCATGATACATTGCGTGCCCCATTTACATCAGAGTCCTTGTTTACTCTCGTTAGACATCGAATGGCTTTTTTCTTGTAATCTAAACAGTCTAGTGGCATGTGTAGAATGGCCCCATAAAGTTACTCCATATTGCAGATGAGAGTGAATGTAAGAGAAATATACTAACTTGACAGCGTGTAAGTTTGTAATTTTCATTAGGCGCTTGATTAAATAACACGCAGATGCAATTTTAGGAGCCACATGATTTACGTGGGATTCCCAGCTGAGGGTATTGGTTAGTTTTAGACCTAAAAATGACATTACTTCCACTTCCTCCATAGATGTTTTTTCAAGTCTGATAAGTGCACATTCACTCCTTCCTTGACGTCTTAAACTCCATGAAAAATGAATTTTTCAAATTCAGGAAGAGGGCATGTTCTTTGCTGTACAAAACCATTTCCTTGACTGCTTGATTTGCTTGTTGGGTGGCATCTTTAACATCACTAATTATGTGAGAGATATCATCAGCATACATTGTAATTTTGTTGAACTGCATCGAGTTTGGTAAAAAGTTAACAAACAGTATAAATAGTAACGGGGCCAGTGAACTCCCTCGAGTCACCCCAACATTTACAGTTTTTTCCTCAGAAATGACTGGGCCGTATCCCCCCTAATGACGACGTATTGTTTCCTGTCTTTTAAAAAGTCACGCACCCAGTTGTTTGCAATTCCTGTTATACGTAATGTGTCAATCACATTAAGTAGTATTTCGTGATTTACGGAATTGAAGGCCATACTATAGTCATAAAACAGCCCAAACGTTTTTTCCTTCCTGTCTAGTGCTTCGATGATGTCAGTAAACAGTGTTGTCATTGCGGTTTGAGTAGATTTACTTTTAAGGAAGCCGTGTTGTGAGTCATTCAACAGATCAAATTTATTTAGAAAGGACAATACTCTGGTGCTGAATGTTATCTCATATATTTTGGAGAACACTGAGAGTATTGCTATTGGTCTATAATTCCCAATTTCCATTTTATTCCCTTTCTTGTAGAGCGGGATCATTTTACTAAGTTTTAGTGCATTGGGGAAACGTCCTTGAGCTAAAGATTCATTAATGACATGTACCAACGGCTCCATAATAAATGTGCCAGTATTTTTAAGTATATTACATGGGACATCATCTAGGCCAGTGGAGTTCTTTTTGGTCACTTTCGCAATAATTTCATAGAACTCCTTTGGCAGTAGTGGTGCAAGGAAAATTACCTTTTTATATCCACTTGTTCTTCTTCTGATGTGAGAAGTTACCGACCTTTCCTCCTTCCTCCTTCCCTCGATTAACTTATCAACGGCTGCGGTAAAATACTCGTTGAAGGTGTTTGCAACATCAATTTGTGACGTAACAGTTATACCATCCACTACAATGTTGATTTCTTCCTGCCGATCACCTATTTCTTTATTCTGGTTCTTTTTTATTAAGCTCCAAGCTATTTTAGATTTGTTTGTCGCTGTAGTTAGTTCATGGGCGTAGGTGTTTCTTTTCCCCTTTTTCAAAAACTGCACGTACTTCTTTTTCATTAATTTATATTCTTGGAATGCGGTCTCGTTGAATCTCAAGTTTTCTACTTTTTGATACACATTTTTCACGCGTGTTGAAATTTCTTTTACTTCCTGCGTCATCCATTTGGGGTTGCTTCTCCGGCCACCGTATGATGGTGATCCATCCAACACCTGACCCGGCGCTGTGTTACTTAACGGGTATCATGCCAATCCCCATTCCGCTGTTGCCTTGTGTAGGACGAGGGTCTACTCCAGGCTGTTGCCATACTAATCTCGAAGCGATAGGATATTCATTTTGCAAGCTCCTTGTTTTATCCAGTCGCGAAGTATTGAAAAGGTCGAACTTTTCTGCCCACTTGTATCTTTCCTCTCATTCCACTGCTAGAATTCAGTCTAGCCAGGGAGCAAATTATATCATGTTGTAAACACTACCAGGCTTATCGCACTCGAAGAATTATTATTTATCAAGTAATTCCCCAACCAATGCAACAACAACAAAAAACCTACTTAATCGGGAGTTTCATTATTTTCTTGATATCATTGAGTTCGTGATAATATGCAGATTTCAAATCAATTTCAATCGATTTTCCAGCACAAGAAATGTGGAACGCCAAGTGCGTTCGCGCGCTGTAAAATAATGATTTCTCGTATTCTTGCAAATGAGTCATCGCTATCCGCTAAGCCTTCATATCGCAGGACTCATGTTTTCATTGCTCTGCGATTGAAGCTAGGCAATAAAATACTCGACAAAATTCTTGGAGATAAAAATTAATACATTTAAAATCAATTGATTTTTTGATTTCAAATCTTTGGTAATTACTATCGTAACTGCATCGACTCATAACTGATGATCGATTTTCTTAACGAACTTCAGAGTCAATTTTGACCGAGGAATAAAAAAACCTCGTGAGATGCCGCTGGTAAAAATGTCCAGAATCTTACGCACATTCCAATGCGGTAAAATCCAATCTCTCTATCGACCACTCAACGCAATCGCAAGAACTTTTATTCATGCGAAAGAAACGTACGCGCTAAAATTTGCGTATATTAGGTACACAGAGTGTGGAGCACAACTCATAATAGAGATAAATTCGCATCATATAAGATTTTCAGCCGTTATTGTCCCTTCGAGGGCTATAGGAAGTAACGGAAGAAGGGAACTGGAACAAGTTCAGCGTTGATAAAATGCACAATTATATCTTTGAATCCGTTGTTTATGGCAAGGCGCATGCACTAAGTAAATGTCAATCGCTACTATTGGAGAACCCGAATGAAATGCATGTCCAACTGTTCCCGCTCCTTGGCAAAATGATAGCAAAATAATAATGTGGAATTGAAGTTTGGTAGGCAAATCATTCTTGCTACAAATTCTGAAATCGCGCGCTATGTTTATAAATCTCAGCTCATTCATTAGGGAATTTAAAAAATGCCAGTCGAGGATTACAGCGCTAAGACCATGTGCAGACTCTCTTGCCTCATGAAAGAGTGCAAGGTCGCTCTAGCTAGCTAGCCAGCTAGCGGACACTGGCATCAGCCTGAATGTACGCAATATGTATTTTCACTGCTCGTAAAGTTGTGCCTCGCAACTCGCAAGTGCTTACCTTGTGCAGACTTGCATCTACATAGTAGTCTAGGAATATCGAGCGGCTATCTCTTCAAATAGAGAAGTTAGGATATTCGGTGTTATGTAAAGCTGAAATTTTGATATTATGTGCCTAACACCATGAAGCAACTAATTTCATAAACCCGGACAAAAAATTTTCATCGGAAGACATTCAAAAAAATTACCAAAGTCAAAATTTCTTAAAAAATGAAAATTTCTTAAAAGTTTAATAAGTAAGTCATTTTTGGAGATAGAAACGTCTATTTTCCGCAGAAGCCTAGGCATTAATACATTTTATCGATACCGTTTTTAAAAAACATCAAAAAGTTTTTATTAACCTTTGATATGAGCCTAAAAATAGCTAAAAAAACGCAAAAAAAATATATACCACTTTTCACTTAATGCCACGGGACCAAATATTGGCCAAATGTTATAAAACGAGTTTGTAAAGAGAGCTCAATTCATTGTCTACAAGACTGCAGATCTAACTTATTGAACACGTCAAGTTAACAACTGAGATTTTTGCTTTTCCCTACGAGAGGTAACTCTTGGCGCGCTGCCAAGCGCCGATAAGCCGTGCGGCTGGCTGGTAAATAGCATGCGTAGTTTGCTTTGAATGGCATACTAGCGTTGAGTGCGCAGGCTCTTTGATACTACGTTAGGTCCGCACTTGATTTCATATTTTTTACCTAAAATTCGAGGCTTTTTGTTTTTTGTCTGTAAATTGGGTCTGTTTCTTGATTTTTACATAAAAAAAAGTTATATATTCGAATATATCAACCATACCTTGCTCTGTTTTAACCACGTGCAGAGGTTTGAGGATCTACAGAATTCTAGATAATGATTTTCAATAAGACTGCGAACAGATTTGTCGAGGTATATCCACTTGACATGAGTTTCGATGGCTTGCAGGGTTATTTTGATGGCTTGCCAGTTAGTTTCCTACTCACTTTCCAAGCAGGACGACGAATATTATTGATAATTTCTGAAAATTCTCCCAAATATTAAGAATGCAAATGGCATGAAGATAAATAACATGCGCGTAAACTCACTTGTTTACTCACTAATTCACTAGTTACTCAGCAATGATTTTGTTTATTTGTGCAAGTGAAAAGATCGCCTACAAAACGGAATAACTAGCAATACGTATGGGTATGTAGTAATGCATGCTTCCTCATACTAGATCCATGTTATCATGACAGTTAATTTTATTCACTATTTTCACTTAGCAGAGAAAACAGGAGATAGCTGCGAACCCTCCACAACAGAATCTAGAAAAATAATTTCCACCACAGGTATTGGAAATTTTTTTCAGTTAGCGTTCCTAACCAGCGAGAATGTTCCTAATATAACAGAAAAGGGTCTAATAAGCAAAAGACAATGATATTGCAAGAACAATAAATCAAGCAAGCAAGAAAGGGTATCAAATTTTTCCTTACAAATATCAAGGCAAGAAAGTTGCAGAGAGCGTCACCAACAAAAAAATATTGACATGGCAAAAAACGTGGGCTCGGGTCGCCTAACTTAAACAGAGGTGAAACACCACCCCCAAACAAACGGGTATCGCGTTCAACAATGCCAGAGTTTGACTGGAGCATATACCGTTTCATTATCCATCAATTAAGAGATACAAACAAGACAGGACGTAAAGTTTCTCTCGTTGACATTAATCCGGAGTCTCTTAGGGAAAATGTATTGAAAGCAACCAAAGAGAGAAATGACGAGGTAATTTTAAATCGAATGACATTCGGTTCCCTCTTTGAGGTAAACGCCAGCTACCATGCAGATTGTTTGTCGAAATATCTGAGTGCTAACAGCATAGAGGCATGTAAAAAGGTCCAAACCGTCTCACAATACGATCGCGCTGCTGTCAACACACAAGCGTGTATTTCGGATAAAATGAGGAGATGGAAAATTATACCAATTCCCAACGTTTGCGAAAAATACAGGGAATACCTCATTGCTGAGGGTGTAGACACTTAAGTGGCAAGTTCGTGTCACCTACAAGTATTTAATACACAATAAACTAATTAGCAACAGCAAAGACCAAACCATCTCATTCCACTATTGCACAGGAAACCTCCCAGGCATCATGTGCTCAGATTTTCTTTCTATTGAGCTGTTATATCAGCAAAAACGGGATCAGTCGAGAAAAGCACCGATGCACATCGGTTCATTCCTGTACACGAAATTGCATTGAAAATTGGGCTCCCAATAAGTATCGCTTTACCTGCAGCCCCATGCACTGTCCGGCTGTGACACTGTTTTAAACGTTTTTCGGAATCGGTAAAAAAAGGATCTGGCGTCAACTGAATAAAATGACCCGAGACGAGTTGTCACTTTTGGCCAATTTTTCAGACATTTTGGGAAAGGTGAGCACCGCTCGAAGTTTGGTGGTTAAATTGTACGATACAAACAAGAAATTCCGACAGTATCATTACTCGCTAAATGCGCTGCGTTTTAAGATAGCAGTGTCGCGACCTATCTCAATTGCCAAAATACCCCCGAGCGAAGGGGCATTTCATCAGCACCTTCGACGAGCTGCATGGCAATGTAGCACTTAGGTAAACTCGCACGTGCAATTTCCAAAAATGTGGCTTAAGTTTGCCAAAGTAATATTCAAAGCAATTCAAGACGTTTTTGAACTAGAATTTAAATGTCGTCTCTATTTCTCTTCTTCTTATTATTATTTTTATTATTTGCGGTGATAGGTCCCGAAGACAGAGGCTGGTGTCAGAGCCTGGGCAGAAAGTTCGTCTTACCTGTATATTTCGAGGGTCAAACAGCCATGGAAATGTTCCAAAATTTCAGTCAAGTCCAAGAAATCCTGCAGCATAAACCCCACTTGCACGTGCAATAGCAATAATAATAATAATAATAATAATTTATTGTCGGTTTTTGTCCCTAGGGATATATAGACAGTCATGATGTTCATGGTGTGTTACATTTACAAAGATTTACAAAGATAAACATTTACAAATAGAAGAAATAACAAAAGAAAAAAATAATAATAATAATAATAATAATAATAATAATAATAATATCTTTATTTGTCCTGAATTGATCATTTTACATGATATTGGATATATCAGTAAATACTAATAAATAAGTAAGTACATCTACAATACATCTAAAATAACAAGTCTAGAAATTATAGAATTCCTTTACGCTGTAGAAGCAGTTGTCCATTAAAAACTCTCTGAGTCTCGTCCTGAAGGACCGATCCTGTATTACTTTAATGCGTTCAGGCAGGGCGTTTAGAAGTTTAGCGCCTGCATATAACGGCCCTTCTGTCACCTTTTTTAGTCTATACCTCGGCAAGGTTAATACATTTGTGTGCCGGGTACTTCTACTCTTCTGACTTGCTTGTGATCTGCAATCATTTTGTACGACGAACATTATACAGTAGAAGATGTACAGGCAAGGCAGAGGTAGAACGTTAAATTGTTTAAAAAATTGTCGACACGAGTCCTTATAGTACACTGTTGCACAGGGATCCCAGCTTGCTCCTGCCAGCGTGCGGATTGCTCGTTTTTGGAGCTTAAATGGTCTACCGGCGTACCGCGAGTCACCCCATAAAATTACCCCGTATTGTAGATTGCGACTGTACATGTGTATAGTACACCAGTTGGATGCAATTGGATGCAATGGAATTGGATGCATCGACGTATGCAGGTGTGATAGGGAATGCTACAATGCCTATAGTGACATGATCGACAATGCCGACGAAGAAACGCTTCAATGATGTACGCACGCATGGATGTATCAAGAGCGTTCCAAGCAATAGCATGCTATTTGCTAGCCAGCCGCACGGCTTATCGGCGCTTGGCAGCGCGCCAAGAGTTACCTCTCGTAGGGCAAAGCAAAAATCTCAGTTGTTAACTTGACGTGTTCAAAATTAGATCTGCAGTCTTGTAGACAATGAATTGAGCTATCTTTACAAACTCGTTTTATAACATTTGGCCAATATTTAGTCCCGTGGCATTAAGTGAAAAGTGGTATATATTTTTTGTTCCGTTTTTTTAGCTACTTTTTGGCTCATATCATAGGTTAGTAAAAACTTTTTGATGTTTTTTAAAAACGGTATCGATATAACGTATTAATGCCTAGGCTTCTGCGGAAACTAGACGTTTATAAATTCAAAAATGACATACTTATTAAACTTTTAAGTAATTTTCATTTTTTAAGAAATTTTGACTTTGATAATTTTTTTGAATGTCTTCCGATGAAAATTTTTTGTCCGGGTTTGTGACAATAGTTGCGTCATGGTGTTATGCACATAATATCAAAATTTCAGCTTTATATAACACCGAATACGGACACGCCCCTTTTTGCCGTCGATATTCCTAGACTATTAGTCTAGGAATATCGAGCGGCTATCTCTTCAAATAGAGAAGTTAGGATATTCGGTGTTATATAAAGCTGAAATTTTGATATTATGTGCATAACACCATGACACAACTATTGTCACAAACCCGGACAAAAAATTTTCATCGGAAGACATTCAAAAAAATTACCAAAGTCAAAATTTCTTAAAAAATGAAAATTTCTTAAAAGTTGAATAAGTATGTCATTTTTGAATTTATAAACGTCTAGTTTCCGCAGAAGCCTAGGCATTAATACGTTATATCGATGCCGTTTTTAAAAAACATCAAAAAGTTTTTTCTAACCTATGATATGAGCCAAAAAGTAGCTAAAAAAACGCAAAAAAAATATATACCACTTTTCACTTAATGCCACGGGACTAAATATTGGCCAAATGTTATAAAACGAGTTTGTAAAGATAGTTCAAATCATTGTCTACAAGACTGCAGATCTAACTTTTTGAACACGTCAAGTTGACAACAGAGATTTTTACTTTTCCCTACGAGAGGTAACTCTTGGCGCGCTGCCAAGCGCCGATAAGCCGTGCGGCTGGCTGGCAAATAGCATGCTATTGCTTGGAACGCTCTTGATACATCCATGCGTGCGTACATCATTGAAGCGTTTCTTCGTCGGCATTGTCGATCATGTCACTATAGGCATTGTAGCATTCCCTATCACACCTGCATACGTCGATGCATCCAATTCCATTGCTATTGCACGTGCAAGTGGGGTTTATGCTGCAGGATTTCTTGGACTTGACTGAAATTTTGCAACGTTTCCATGGCTGTTTGACCCTCGAAATATGTAGGTAAGACGAACTTTCTGCCCAGGCTCTGACACCAGCCACTGTCTTCGGGACCTATCACCACAAATAATAAAAATAATAATAAGAAGAAGAAAAATAGAGACGACATTTAAATTCTAGTTCAAAAACCTCTGATAGCTTTGAATATTACTTTGGCAAACTTAAGCCACATTTTTGGAAATTGCACGTGCGAGTTTACCTAAGTGCTAAATTGCCATGCAGCTCGTCGAAGGTGCTGATGAAATGCCCCTTCGCTCGGGAGTATTTTGGCAATTGAGATAGGTCGCGACACTGCTATCTTAAAACGCAGCGCATTTAGCGAGTAATGATACTGTCGGAATTTCTTGTTTGTATCGTACAATTTAACCACCAAACTTCGAGCAGTGCTCACCTTTTCCAAAATGTCTGAAAAATTGGCCAAAAGTGACAACTCGTCTCGGGTCATTTTATTCAGTTGACGCCAGATCCTGTTTTTACCGATTCCGAAAAACGTTTAAAACAGTGTCACAGCCGGACAGTGCATGGGGCTGCAGGTAAAGCGATGCTTATTGGGAGCCCAATTTTCAATGCAATTTCGTGTACAGGAATGAACCGATGTGCATAGGTGCTTTTCCCGACTGATCCCGTTTTTGCTGATATAACAGCCCAATAGAAAGAAAATCTGAGCACATGATGCCTGGGAGGTTTCCTGTGCAATAGTGGAATGAGATGGTTTGGTCTTTGCTGTTGCTAATTAGTTTATTGTGTATTAAATACTTGTAGGTGACACGAACTTGCCACTTTAGTGTCTACACCCTCAGCAATGAGGTATTCCCTGTATTTTTCGCAAACGTTGGGAATTGGTATAATTTTCCATCTCCTCATTTTATCCGAAATAAACGCTTGTGTGTTGACAGCAGCGCGATCGTATTGTGAGACGGTTTGGACCTTTTTACATGCCTCTATGCTGTTAGCACTCAGATATTTCGACAAACAATCTGCATGGTAGCTGGCGTTTACCTCAAAGAGGGAACCGAATGTCATTCGATTTAAAATTACCTCGTCATTTCTCTCTTTGGTTGCTTTCAATACATTTTCCCTAAGAGACTCCGGATTCATGTCAACGAGAGAAACTTTACGTCCTGTCTTGTTTGTATCTCTTAATTGATGGATAATGAAACGGTATATGCTCCAGTCAAACTCTGGCATTGTTGAACGCGATACCCGTTTGTTTGGGGGTGGTGTTTCACCTCTGTTTAAGTTAGGGGACTCGAGCCTACGTTTTTTGCCATGTCAATATTTTTTTTGTTGGTGTACTGCTCTCTGCAACTTCCTTGCCTTGATATTTCTAAGGAAAAATTTGATACCCTTTCTTGCTTGCTTGATTTATTGTTCTTGCAATATCATTGTCTTTTGCTTATTAGACCCTTTTCTGTTAAATTAGGAACATTCTCGCTGGTTAGGAACGCTAACTGAAAAAAATTTCCAATACCTGTGGTGGAAATTATTTTTCTAGATTCTGTTGTGGAGGGTTCGCAGCTATCTCCTGTTTTCTCTGCTAAGTGAAAATAGTGAATAAAATTAACTGTCATGTTAACATGGATCTAGTATGAGGAAGCATGCATTACTACATACCCATACGTATTGCTAGTTATTCCGTTTTGTAGGCGATCTTTTCACTTGCACAAATAAACAAAATCATTGCTGAGTAACTAGTGAATTAGTGAGTAAACAAGTGAGTTTACGCGCATTTTATTTATCTTCATGCCATTTGCATTCCATATATTTGGGAGAATTTTCAGAAATTATCAATAATATTCGTCGTCCTGCTTTGAAAGTGAGTAGGAAACTAACTAGCAAGCCAGCAAACTAACCCTGCAAGCCATCGAAACCCATGTCAAGTGGATATACCTCGACAAATCTGTTCGCAGTCTTCTTGAAAATCATTATCTCGGATTCTGTAGATCCTCAAACCTCTGCACGTGGTTAAAACAGAGCAAGGTATGGTTGATATAAACGAATATATAACTTTTTTTTTATGTAAAAATCAAGAAACAGACCAAATTTACAGACAAAAAACAAAAAGCCTCCAATTTTAGGTAAATAATATGAAATCAAGTGCGGACCTAACGTAGTATCAAAAAGCCTGCGCACTCAACGCTAGTATGCCATTCAAAGCACCCTACGCATGCTATTAACCAGCCAGCCGCACGGCTTATCGGCGCTTGGCAGCGCGCCAAGAGTTACCTCTCGTAGGGAAAAGCAAAAATCTCAGTTGTGAACTTGACGTGTTCAAAAAGTTAGATCTGCAGTCTTGTAGACAATGAATTGAGCTATCTTTACAAACTCGTTTAATAACATTCGGCCAATATTTAGTCCCGTGGCATTAAGTGAAAAGTGGTATATATTTTTTTTTGCGTTTTTTTAGCTACTTTTTGGCTCATGTATTAGGTTAGTAAAAACTTTTTGACGTTTTTTAAAAACGGTATCGATATAACGTATTAATGCCTAGGCTTCTGCGGAAACTAGACGTTTATAAATTCAAAAATGACATACTTATTAAACTTTTAAGTAATTTTCATTTTTTAAGAAATTTTGACTTTGATAATTTTTTTGAATGTCTTCCGATGAAAATTTTTTGTCCGGGTTTGTGACAATAGTTGTGTCATGGTTTTATGCACATAATATCAAAATTTCAGCTTTATATAACACCGAATACGGACACGCCCCTTTTTGCCGTCGATATTCCTAGACTATATAGTTTGTCCGATCGCGATGAAACACACATATTTGAAATCTGCATGCTTCAGGTTTTATCACGTTCTTTTATTACTTCAATGGATCATTTTTTGTGCAACTGGCGATCGGTTTAAAACCAGACACTTTTTAATATTAAATAAAGAGTTGTTGAAAATTTATATCTCAATCAATTTAATAGCTGTGACTACCAAAAATGTTGGTCTAAAAAGACCAAGTTAAGGCAACACGGAAAAAAATCGCGGACTCTTTAACTCGTGTTTTTTGTGGTGCTGGTCTGTTCAAAGGATTTCATTTTTAACTTTTCCGGAAAACTCACCAATTTTCCGGCACTTATTTTTTCTTGTCATAAACATACTACAAACACTATTTATCCGTTTGAGACCTATTTTTAACGATTTAACCCGCGGGAATGACGGGCCTTAACTTTCATCCCTCCAACCTCTCTCCCGAACAGAACTGGTCATGTGTATGTAGTCACCCATCCAATACCTGATCCAGCGCAGTGTTACTTAACTTAAATCTTTCATCCTGTCCCCCGAACAGAACTGGTCATATTGTGTTTGATAGTCACCCATCCAATACCTGACTCAGCACAGTGTTTCTCAACTTTCATCCCTCCAACCTCTCTCCCGTCCAGAACTGGTCAATTGTATGGCAGTTACCCATCCAATACCTGACCAAGCGCAGTGTTGCTTAACTTTCATCCCTCCAACCTCTCTCCTGAACAGAACTGGTCATGTGTATGATGGTCAACCATCCAATACCTGACCCAGCGCTGTGTTGCTTAACTTTCATTCCTCCAACCTCTCTCCCGAACAGAACTGGTAATTTGTATGATGGTCACTCATCCAATACCTAACTCAGCGCAGTGTTTCTTAACTTGCATCCCTCTAACCTCGCGAAACTCGCGTACGAGTGAACTAGCTTTCCGCGCAGAACGCCCCCGAGGGTCACGACGCCCCCAGTGAGTACGAAGCCCCAATCGAGAACGACGCCCCCAGTGAGAACGACGCCCCAAGGGAGAACGACGCCCCAATCTCCCTAGTGGAAATGCCAGAAAACCAAAAAACACTGCAAAAATAGTACTTTAATTATTATTTAGATTAGATTGGTCAATGTCCCTATCAGTCAGAGGAAATAATCCCAACTGGCAAGATGAGTTACTGCCTGACTATCTTATATCTGCAGCGGTGGTTCAGTGGTAGAATGCTCGCCTGCCACGCAAGCGGCCCGGGTTCGATTCCCAGCCGATGCATCTTTTTGAATTTTATTTTCTCTTGCAATATTGCATACATCAACGAGGCTAGTTTTTATTTCCTATAAAATCATATATTTTTTTTATTTGCCCTTTTTTGAAAGCACATTCGCTATGCTGCTGGTTCTAAATTAGGCCCTCATTTCTATTTATACATATCTGGTCAGTGATTGTACAAAATTATATATCACATCACCATTAAGTCAGGATGGCCGAGCGGTCTAAGGCGCTGCGTTCAGGTCGCAGTCCTCCTCGGAGGGCGTGGGTTCAGATCGTGTTGATCTGATGATCAGTGAGTTAAGCAACACTGCGCTAGTTCAGGTATTGGATGGGTGACCATCGTACACATGACTTGTTCTGTTCGGGAAAGAGGTTGGAGGGATGAAAGTTAAGCAACACTGCGCTGGGCCAGGTATTGGATGGGTGACCATCAAACACATGACCAGTTCGGATCGGGAGAGAGGTTGGAGGGATGAAAGTTAAGCAACACTGCGCTGGGCCAGGTATTGGATGGGTGACCATCAAACACATGACCAGTTCGGATCGGGAGAGAGGTTGGGGGGGATGGAAGTTAGCAACACTGCACTGGGTCAGGTATTGGATGGGTGACCATGACCTGACCCTGCGCAGTGTGGTTTTATTCTTATCCCTTCAACCTCTAGGCATGTCGAATTGCATCCACCTCACTCAGGTAGGTAAGCTTACGAGAATTGAAGACGTCGCTTGATTATTCCCATTCATAACAACGTCGAGTGTTTTTGGATGTAATGAGGAACTTTCAGAAGAGACCCCAATGTGTTTAAACGATTGTATAATCGTGTTTGTCGTGGTTATAATAATTATATATTTATGCAGAAACTGTGGAATGGGTTAAATTCTATGATTTTTTCATGCCTTATTATTGCTGCCTTATTTTGAGAAGCTTCTATGGCTTGTTTTCAGGGCCGCGAGCGCACTCTCTTGGCGCTCTTTACAACTGACAATACGAGAAACACTCGCCGCTGCGCTAGTGTAGCACGTAGTGTAACAACGTTTTAGAACGATCGAGAACACTGGGACTAGTTTGCTACGCGCGGGAAGGGAAGGGTCGCCCACATAGCTGTAACCAACGGTAAGACTAATTTCACAAACCAACATCTTCTTTAAAGCTTTACTTCTTCTCGTGCACTGAGTTTAATTGAAAGCGTGGTTTCATTGCATGGCGCTTTTTAACTCGATATTATTACCAGCCGAGCACAGGGGATACATTTTATTCGCGAATAAATTAGTATGACCACGAGAACATGTGTAGTAATTCAGTACTTGTATCGTTGCTCGTGTTCAGTGCTTGCCATGTAAAGTATGTACCGACATGCCTCTGACCACCAGACAAGTCTCGTGTATTAAGTAGCAATACTATCACACGTCTGCTCTCATTCGAAGGAGAATCATTTGCCAGACATTTTAATAAATCAGAATTAATTCACCTGTTGATACTAACCAAGAACGTTATTTTAGTGTGTCTAGTTCATGATAGCATCATGCATTGACCATCACGTGCATGCTATTGTATGAAGCTTGTCATCTCTTGATTGGTTTGGCTTACAGCAAATATCTTGTTCTAGTTAGTAGTTCATATTATCTATGAGGAATGTTCCATGATTTCATTCTGCTACTCCTTGTTTATTCAAATGTTATGTAATTTTAAAACAATATTCCGGCTGGTATCATCATCTTCGCTCTAACGACTAGAATTGCGTTCACTATCTGCAACTCGCGGGCGTTGTCATTTAATTTTATTACCATGTTAGTCTACCCTAGCAGGGTCAAATACCTCGTGGTTCACTTGTCTACTGCAGTGTACAATCAACTCTAATATCAAGTTATTTATTCAACAATTCAATAAATTCTCTCTTCCTCGTCGCTTGCATTGGGCGAGTATTGGAGTATCATGAACACAGCTACTCTCTCAAATATGTGAAACTCTTTAGGTGATTATAACCACGTGTGGAGATCAGGGTTCCAATTCCCATTCTGGCACCAAATTATGAGCGATTAATAGTGTTCCTAATAATAAAATACTTGGGGCGTTGCAAGCTCTAAGCCCTGGCGCTGGCAGTCGATCTATTGGCAGACAATTTATGTTGCCACGGTCAGTTGAATCCCTCCCTTGTCTTGGCCGTGGTCCATCCTGGGGCACCTGACTGTGTGACTAATGACGTTGTTTCATTGCAAGGTGGACTTCAATGTTGAGAGACAGCACTCAATCAAAACTGGGAGATCTTGGAGACAACATCCTGTCATCAAGCTGGGAGATCTTGGAGACAACATCCTGTCATCAAGCTGGGAGATCTTGGAGACAACATCCTGTCATCGAGCTGGGAGATCTTGGAGACAACATCCTGTCATCGAGCTGGGAGATCTTGGAGACAACATCCTGTCATCGAGCTGAGAGATCTTGGAGACAACATCCTGTCATCGAGCTGGGAGATCTTGGAGACAACATCCTGTCATCGAGCTGAGAGATCTTGGAGACAACATCCTGTCATCGAGCTGGGAGATCTTGGAGACAACATCCTGTCATCAAGCTGGATCTACTACTAAACCACGTGGTAAGTTTCTCACCATCGTGGTTCTTTGTCAAATATACAACCGTAGATTTAAAGTCATCTCAACAATCCCATATTTTTTACTGGCTGGATCCTATGCTCTATCCATGTTATTTGAGATCAGCTGGCTGGATCCTATGTTATATCCAGTTTATTTGAGATCAGCTGGCTGGATCCTATGTTCTATCCAGGTTATTTGAGATCAGCTTGCTGGATCATATGCTCTATCCAGGTTATTTGAGATCAGCTGACTGGATCCTATGATCTATCCATGTTATTTGAGATCAGCTGGCTGGATCCTATTCTCTATCCAGGTTATTTGAGATCAGCTGACTGGATCCTATGTTATATCCGGGTTATTTGAGATCAGCTGGCTGGATTCTATGCTCTATCCACATTATTTGAGATCAGCTGGCTGGATCCTATGTTCTATCCAGGTTATTTGAGATCAGCTTGCTGGATCCTATGTTCTATCCATGTTATTTGAGATCAGCTGGCTGGATCCTATTCTCTATCCAGGTTATTTGAGATCAGCTGACTGGATCCTATGTTATATCCGGGTTATTTGAGATCAGCTGGCTGGATCCTATGCTCTATCCAGGTTATTTAAGATCAGCTGGCTGGAACCTATGCTCGATTCAGGTTATTTGAGATCAGATGGCTGGATCCTAAGCTTTATCTAGGTTATTTGAGATCAGCTGGCTGGATCCTATGCTCTATCCAGGTTATTTGAGATCAGCTGGCTGGAACCTATGCTCGATTCAGGTTATTTGAGATCAGATGGCTGGATCCTAAGCTTTATCTAGGTTATTTGAGATCAGCTGGCTGGATCCTATGCTCTATCCAGGTTATTTGAGATCAGCTGGCTGGAACCTATGCTCGATTCAGGTTATTTGAGATCAGATGGCTGGATCCTATGCTCTATCCAGGTTATTTGAGATCAGATGGCTGGATCCTATGCTCTATCCAGGTTATTTGAGATGAGCTGGCTGGATCATTTGACACTTGATGAACATGATCCATGAATTGCTGCTATCAGATTTTATTGGTACCAACATTTGCATGGATGTGTCATTTGTTTACATTGTGAAATGCACATATTGGGTCACAGGCTTCTAGCCACGTGCGTCTGTGAAATATCTCTGATAAGTCTCCGTTGGGGCGCCAGCGTTCTTGCCTCTGTTTGCAAATTGCCCCATGGTTAAGAACCCGCCACAGCTTTGAATATTTAGTTCATTACTTGTATAGAGGGCAGTGTTAAACGCATCCGGGGGAGTAATACGGGACGCGGTGTGCATTTTCCCTTTCCACACATTTTCTACCTTGACACAAGGGGAGTGTATCACGTGGGTGTCTAGCTATGCGTCTGGAGATTTGATTGGGAACCATATGATACTGAATGTATAAGCCGATTTACGATAAAAATGTTCCGAGAATCGCTAATACCAGCGCCATTTAACTCAAAAATCCATCTGATGCTAATAATTGAATTTTGAAATTTTTTAAAGCACCATAACATTCGGCTCTGAGACTTGATTTCAAATCAGTTTAAATTTTTGTTCTAATGTTGAAACTTCCCTCTCTAGCATCAATTTACCGTGATCAACCAGCAAGATCACTGGGCTGCTCGTGCTCCATCTCGCCAAACCATCGTAATCGCCTGGCGATATTATTATAAAACCTAGTAATGCGGGAATTCCAAGAAAATCAACAATGAGATAAGCACCCGCCAAGTCAAAGTACCTATCATTTGATCGATTTCCGAAATTTGAAACAATCCACATTACTTTCCGAAATTTTCTATGCGGAAATCTTTTTTGATCGACATCCTAGCCCCAGATTTAGCGATTTGACATAATTTCTCACCCAACAATTTCAATGTGACATGGTCATGATCGTGAATTTATGCAATGAGAGGCTCCCAGCGACTTCCAAACGTGTTTTTATAAGCGATATCCACCGAGTTTATCGGGCGGCAATATGGTATTACAATTCAGTTCAGTAGCAAGCATTTTACTTGCCGAAATAAGCAGCCGACTAGATTTGACATATCGCGTGTACGATTTATAGCTAAGAAAACTCGTTCATGACATCGCTCTGAGGTGCATTGTGACAATATTCTTTCCGTACCAAACTGAACTTATCGGTGCAAGAAATTGAACTAATTAACGGTGTAATTAATAATGAAAATATACAACAAAGCAGGGAACAAGAAATCACCCTTTCTATACTTATTACTATTTTTTATTGATTTCTTATTGAACCACGCAGCACCAAAACTGTATGCACATGGCGCTAATGAAAGACCGGCAATTTGAATAGTCTAACAGGCCGAAAGTCCAAACGTTTTCATTGGATTTTACGTATCATGACGACATTAGGCATGAAGTTAGTAATTGAACAGACCACTGCCATCCCATTATGCCGCACAAGTTGACGCTAAATTTTGCCGATGATATTTCTCAAGACTCGGGCAGCCTCTGAATCTGGAAGGATTGAATGTGTTGCTCGCTCAGTCACTGCAGTCGCTCGGCAATTATTATAATCCTGAGCTATTTCCGTCGTGCGCTAGGAATTCGAATGCGATAACGCTGCTTCGACAGCCGCGACAGGGGAAAAACTAGCAGTTTTTGGACAGAGAATTGCATCGATTCACCTCTATGTTTACAATTAGGTAATGCTCGTGTACCGCCTAGCTCATTAAAGATAGAGCGTTCGTGATTTTTTTCAAAACAAATATTTACATAATCTAGTGTTCGGTCTTCGTTTTTATACGAAGTTTGCACTCCGAAAAAAGATATCAGCAATTTTGATAAAAAAATATAAAATGCATTTATGTGTGAACCAAATCGAATTTCGAGAAAGTCGTGGGCACAAAACATGGTTTCTGTGTCAACAACATAAGTGTTTAATTTCAAGTTTGTAGCTCAAGTCGTTTCGTGGCAATCTTGGCATAAGCTGAAAAACAGTCTCTTCTTCTTCGGTCAATTGCATAAAGAATATTGATTGGAATCGATTGAAACGTACAGGGCGGTAGGAGAACACATGCACCTATCCAAAGAATTTTGAATCATATTTTTAGGCTAAACGATACGGCAGCTGTGAACAAAAGATGTGAAATTGTAGCGAAATGTTGCATTGTGAATCGATGGAGAGGATTAGATGATTATAATCAAAAATAATCGCTGTAGCATATCCTTCAGCTCCAGGTGGCGATACTGAATGACTATTTATCAGCGGAATGTGCTGACGCTCGCAGTGCGGTCCTGGTCCTACTATCTGTTCCAAACTGACTCTCCCAATTATTTGCAATGCATATTAAATGTAAAGTAGAGGAATATTTGAGTACGGTGGCTAGTAGCGACCTGGGGGATCCCTGTGGACGAACATCTCCAAATATGGTCACAAACTAAATGCGAGCCAATGATTGGTCGACTGAGTCACGAGTTGTGTAATCCGGAGGGGGAGCTTGAGGAACGCGCGAGGAAGACCAACGAAGGAGCAGGGAGTCAGCCCGAGGTCGGGAACGCGACAAGACGTGTCAGGAGAAACTGCTCGAGGCCGGTGAACCGAGCGGACGCAAGAAGGGAGACGTAACAGTCAAACATCGCAAGACCAAGTGGACGTGAGTCACCGATCATCAGACTGCGTATTGAAGGACACTGCCCCTGAGTTGTGAGCCGCCACGACGCCACGACGCCAGCTCGACATCGACGCACCGCTATATAGACGCTATCGTACTCAATTATCATTTATATTTTTATTCTAGCTACAAAGCTAGGAAGGGACTTCAGAATCTATGTACTTATTTTGTTTGTGGAGATAATAGGTTTTGTTTGTAAGCAGATTTTGGGTTAGTTAAAGTCTGTATCCCGCATCCTCCCCCTTGCAGTACCACACTGAGTGAGTCGGCAGCTTTTCTCTGCATCTGAGACAATTAGAGGTATTTTCAAGCGCCTAATTTACAACATCAGCTAATATTGTTTGTTTTTTCTTGCAGGGACTCGGGGAAAGCGTCGGACAAAGTGCAGGACTAAGGGCAGGACAAAGTGCAGGACTAAGTGCAGGACAAAGTGCAGGACAAAGTGCAGGACTAAGTGCAGGACAAAGTGCAGGACAAAGTGCAGGACTAAGTGCAGAACAAAGTGCTCCGTGAAAGTTTCAAGTGCCGTGTTTGCCTGCCGCTGGACGCAGGACGCAGGACGCTGGACGCAGGATGCAGGGGAGTCAACAATGGCCGCCACGTGACGCTGCTGAAGGAGTGAAGGGGAGGGGGGTGTTGGTGATAACCAGACAGCTGGGAGCGTAGCTAACACCCCCTGTGTTAGGGGAAGATATCAACAGTTGGTGTCGCTGTCAGCTGCTTGAAGACAAGGTGCGTGCAAATTCTTTATACACTCATTTCATGCCCGACACAACTCCGCTGCATGCAGTTTAGCCGTCAAGTTCGTTGAGAGTAGGCGCTGGTTTGCACCATGGAAACATATAATGCTAGAATATGATCGTAGTGAATCTGAAAGAACTGAGCCAATGTTAAATGCAACCAATGTTAAACTAAAACATAATTTTTTAGCTTCACTCCTCTTTAACCTCGATGATTTCCCAAGGACCAGTGTATACAACTCGCCAAACAGTTCTGTGGTCACCTATCCAATACCTTACCTAGCCAGTGTTGTTTAACATTCATCCATCCAACCTCTCTCCCGATAACAGAACTGGTCATGTGTATGATGGTCACCCATCCAATACCTGACTCAGCGCAGTGTAGCTTAACTTTCATCCCTCTTACCTCTCTTCTGAACAGAACTAGTCATTTGTGTGGCAGTCACCCATCCAATACCTGACTCAGCACAGTGTTGCTTAACTTGCATCACTCCAACCTCTCTCCCGAAAAAAACTGTTCATGTGTATGATGTTCACCCATCCAATACCCGACTCTGGGCAGTGTTGCTTAACTTTCACCCTCCAACCTTTCTTCCGAACAGAACTGGTAACGTGTATGATGGTCATCCATCCAATACCTGACCCAGCGCAGTGTTGCTTAACTTTCATCCCTCCAACCTCTCTCCCTAACAGAACTGGTCATTTGTGTGATGGTCACCCATCCAATACCTGACCAATACCTGACTCAGCGCAGTGTTGCTTTACTTTCATCCCTCCAACCTCTCTCCCGTACAGAACTGGTCTGGCGGTTACCCATTCAATACTTGACCCAGCGTATTGTTTCTTAACTTGCATCCCTCCAACCTCTCTCCCGAACAGAACTGGTCATGTGTTTGATAGTCACCCATCCAATACCTGACCCAGCGTAGTGCTGCTTAACTTTCACCCTCCAACCTCTCTCCCGAACAGAACTAGTTATGTGTATAATGGTTATCCATCCAATACCTGACTCAGAACAGTGTTGCTTTACTTTTATCCCTCCAACCTCTCCTCCGGACAGAACTGGTCATGTGTATGATGGTCACCCATCTAATACCTGACTCAGCGCAGTGTTGCATTACTTTCATCCCTCCAACCTCTCTCTCGTACAGAACTGGTCTGGCGGTTACCCATCCAATACCTGACCCAGCGTAGTGTTGCTCAACTTGCATCCCTCCAACCTCTCTCCTGAACAGAACTGGCCGTGTGTTCGATGGTCACCCATGCTATGCCTGACCCCGCATAGTGTTCCTTAACTTTTATCCCTCCAATCTCTCTCACGAACAGAACTGGTCATGTGAATTATGGTCACCCATCCAATACCTGACCCAGCGCAGTGCTGCTTAACTTTCACCCTTCAACCTCTCTCCCGAACAGAACTAGTTATGTGTATAATGGTTTTCCATCCAATACCTGACCCAGAACAGTGTTGCTTAACTTTCATCCCTCCAACCTCTCTCCCAAATAGAACTAGTCGTGTGTATGATGGTCATAGTTGGGGAAGATCGTTTTGAAATCGATCTTTTAAAAAGATCAAGATCGTCGTCAAAAAACGATCGCGATCGAAGATCGAAGTTCGCGATCGTTTTTTTTTACGATCAAATTCAAATTCGTTTCTATAAAAGATCAAGATCGTTTAAAAGATCGTTTTCGAAAAAAAATCATGTGATCAATAAAACCAATAAAAGTAAAACCGTTGAGTGTAGGTTCTAGGTAAAGAAACAACGTCAATGGTACAGTCTCTGCGTGAAAGATAGCCACCAAATGACTACTTTACCGACAAAAATGCAGATTTTCGGAACATCACGTTAAGTGGAGCCACTGTCGTATGCAATCGTAGGTTACTCGCTTTTTAATATCGTTACGTGTTTATCAATCGTTGAGGTAAACATTGACGGAGATTATTTGAGCATGAAAAGTCTTGAAAGCGAGATGATGCACGCATATCGGCGTGTAATGGTGTTTCCTACGTTTAATCGCGAATGTTCTAAGTGTCAAACTATTTCAAACCTCGGGGAACTTGAAGTTACGTTGAAAACACCGATTGGGTCCCACTAAGATTTCATAATGTTTATATCGTTACCTACCGTTTATCGGAAAAAGTTTAGGATATATTGTTAAAATTCTCTGGCCATTCACTCTTACCTTCAAGTACCTTTTCAAATTTGAAGAGCTGGCGCTGTTAGCTGCAATTTCCTTATGCACCGGCATCCATAATAAAACTTTACTTTGAAAACCACCTCGAGATCGGAAACATTTCCCTCGTGGAGAAAAAAGAATTTCTTTAAATTTCCCCACGGCAGAGCATTGGTCTCCGTGGCCGCGAAATCGTGATTGACCACTTTGTCTCCGTCACCCGAATCAATCGAAATCATTTAATTAAAAAAAAATTAAACATGGCTTGCTTCGACCAAGCGGGAGCAACGAGTGGGTGGAAATTCTCAGTGGTACAACCGTGCCACATTTGATGAAATTAAAAGTTAGTTAAGAGCACCTTATATACGAAAAATGTGAGAAATATTTTCTATGGTTGACATCGGTGATAGAGAAATGTTATGAAATTTCAGCAGATAACTCAACCTGCGAACTGTAACTTGTAACGTTAGGTCTATAGCTTGGCTAGCAGCGTATTCGTGGATTCTCTTGAATATCCATTGAACTCGGAGTACCATCGACTCGCTTATCGCGCTTCTACCCTTTGTCGGTCAGCGCCGACAAAGCAACGCGACGGTATGGAACAAAGACAACTGCTGGGTATAGGGTGGATTTTTTCTAGTTACTGAATGAGAAATTGTAGCCAAAATAGAACGTTTAAGAAGAATTTTATGCTTGATAGGATATATTGCCGTTTAGGATTTTTGGCATAAACCCCCCCCCCCCCCCATCCTACGAACAAGGGCCCATTGGAAAGGTTTGCTGACAGCCTTTTGAGTCTTAGATCCGCCCCTGAGCGCACACACAGCTCATTCCGAATTAGTCAATCGCCATTATCCAGCTAAAGCTCGATTCGAAAATGCAAACACATCTCTTACTGCTAATTGCTAATACCCGTGTTAGTATCTTTTCAAAATAAGCAACTGCTAGACTCACCCATCCAATACCCGACTCAGCGCAGTGTTGCTTAACTTGCATCCCTCCAACCTCTCTCCCGAATTGAACTTATCATGTGTATGATGGTCACCCATCCAATACCTGACTCAGCGCAGTGTTGCTTTACTTTCATCCCTCTAACCTCTCCCGTACAGAACTGGTCTGGCGGTTACCCATCCAATACCTGACCCAGCGTAGTGTTGCTTAACTTGCATCCCTCCAACCTCTCTCCCAAACAAAACTGGTCATGTGTTTGAAAGTCACCCATCCAATACCTGACCCAGCGCAGTGCTGCTTAACTTTCACCCTCCAACCTCTCTCCCGAACAGAACTAGTTATGTGTATAATGGTTATCCATCCAATACCTGACCCAGAACAGTGTTGCTTAACTTTCATCCCTCCAACCTACATGCAACTGTTCCCATCGGGAAACCATATACTGCGCCTCTATATTCTCGTCCCCAACGTTACTAAACTGCGGCCCTACGGTCAGCTGATCTAAAATAGCGAGATTCGCTGCATCGTTTTTTGCGCCTCCATTAACTGGGCCTCTGTTTTCTCGTCCCCTGATTCACTTTAATTTCTCAAGCTTTGCAAGGTTCATATACTGCGCCTCTGTTTTCTCGTCCCCTGATTGACAGTTATTTTTCAAACGTTGCAAGGTTCATATACTGCGCCTCTGTTTTCTCGTCCCCGGCATTCAACTACGTTTTCTCGTCCCCGACAAAATTCGCTTTTAAGCTCCGCCTCTTGCTCAGCTCATATACTGCGCCTCTAGGGTTCCCAGACTACCCCTTGCCCGTGGCAACCCAACATACATCAATGTTGTGGGTGGAGGATCTAAGTGCTCACAGGGATCGGTAGACGTAAGATGGTTAATGATTGATTAGGGGGTTAAACGACCCACTGTTTTTGCCGGCCCATGTGACACTGATCAAATGGCATTAGTACATGATTGTATTAGCGGATTTGACATGAAATCTTTTACCCATTCCCTGTTGTCTTTAACGATAATATTAGGTTATTAATATTTAATATATGCAAGGTTTAAAATTGATATCAGTGGCGTAACTACCGGCGGGACGGTCAGGGCGACCGCCCTCGGGCCGAGAGGCCCGGCGCGTGTCGTCCTCAGGCCGGCCGACGAGCTCGTACCGACGACACATTACAAATTTATTTCTTGTGTTTGCCAAAAAGTTGCATTTTAAGCAATCTCACTATCCCACTGAGGCTGTGGGACTAGCCTACTCCTGCCAATGGTAACATAGTTACAACGTTTTTACTGCCGCTGAGTGCGTAGGCCAGGGACCCGAACCGGAACCGGAACCGAAACCGGAACCCGAAAAAACCCGTATTTTCTTGGAACCGAAACCGGAACCAGAACCGTTATTATTAATTTCCAAGAACCGGAACCGGAACCGGAACCCTTATTAAATCATGGGTTCTTTTCGGTTCCTTAAAGGTTCCATAAAGGTTCCGAAGTTATATTGTGATTTCAGAAATTCAGATTAAAATTATTTGCTTATTTTGTTTACAACTTTTTTGTTTTTAATTTTTCCACACGAAAAAAAAATGTTTCACTGGTTTGTTCCGAAAACATCCATTGAATCATCTTGTATCCACGATTTTGTTTGGGGAAAACACAAGGCATTTTAAACAACTTATACGTCTTATGTATCTATAGCAACATTTTTAGGTACTATAATATTTACATTTACAAAACAATTTTTCATCGTCTCTACCTTATACAATAAAAAATCTTTTACAGTATAAAAACATTTTTCAAGTAGAAAATTCTTGAGCACAATTTTGAATTTCTTGTCCTTTTTGATTTGAAGATCCGCCGGCAATGCCCTATAAAGCTCACCCGCATAGGTGGGCCCCCTTTTATAATTTTTAAATGCTGGTTTATCCAGTTTATAGTTAATTTTATGTCTAGTGTTAAATAACCCTTTGTCTGTCCCCATCAGAGTGTAACCGTAAATCCATTTCTTTACATTTTTTACTTGAAAGCCTCAAACAAACTAACCCCTTGTCGTGCATGCTTTGTCTTATAGAGATGGACTAGCCTGCCTTTTTTACTCCGTACATACTCTGTAACTACTACTACTACTCTTTAACTCTACTGGTGCTGAGAAATTGAATCAAACAAATTATTACGACTTCGTTACACCCTTATCTTTTATGCAACTGGCTTCGTGTGCTTTGAAACCCAACGTGAGGAAAAAGACCTGTCCCTGGCAGATGGAAAAACAAAACTAAGTGTCACTAAAAACCACTAAAACTTGAACCTGTACAACAGCAAAATTTTAAAAAATAACGCTTTATTTATTAAGTGGAACCGGAACCTTTTTAAACTTAAAGCCGGAATCAGAACCCTTATTTGAGAAAATTAGGAACCGGAACCGGAACCGGAACCCCTCTTCACAATATGGAACCGGAACCGAAACCGGAACCTTTAAAAACGTAAAACCGGAACCAGAACCAGAACCCTAATTTGAAAAAATTAGGAACCGGAACCGGAACCAGAACCTTTAATCATTTCGGTTCGGGTCCCTGGCGTAGGCTACACATTCTACGCTACTGCCAAACTCTTCATCGGTGCATTTGACCGAATTTGCGTTATTTCTGCGGGTATGGGTAGTAGTCTAGGAATATCGACGGCAAAAAGGGGCGTGTCCGTATTCGGTGTTATATAAAGCTGAAATTTTGATATTATGTGCATAACACCATGACACAACTATTGTCACAAACCCGGACAAAAAATTTTCATCGGAAGACATTCAAAAAAATTATCAAAGTCAAAATTTCTTAAAAAATGAAAATTACTTAAAAGTTTAATAAGCATGTCATTTTTGAATTTATAAACGTCTAGTTTCCGCAGAAGCCTAGGCATTAATACGTTATATCGATACCGTTTTTAAAAAACATCAAAAAGTTTTTACTAACCTATGACATGAGCCAAAAAGTAGCTAAAAAAACGCAAAAAAAAATATATACCACTTTTCACTTAATTGCTCGGGACTAAATATTGGCCGAATGTTATAAAACGAGTTTGTAAAGATAGCTCAATTCATTGTCTACAAGACTGCAGATCTAACTTTTTGAACACGTCAAGTTCACAACTGAGATTTTTGCTTTTCCCTACGAGAGGTAACTCTTGGCGCGCTGCCAAGCGCCGATAAGCCGTGCGGCTGGCTGGTAAATAGCATGCGTAGTTTGCTTTGAATGGCATACTAGCGTTGAGTGCGCAGGCTCATTGATACTACGTTAGGTCCGCACTTGATTTCATATTATTTACCTAAAATTGGAGGCTTTTTGTTTTTTGTCTGTAAATTTGGTCTGTTTCTTGATTTTTACATAAAAAAAAAGTTATATATTCGTTTATATCAACCATACCTTACTCTGTTTTAACCACGTGCAGAGGTTTGAGGATCTACAGAATCCGAGATAATGATTTTCAATAAGACTGCGAACAGATTTGTCGAGGTATATCCACTTGACATGGGTTTCGATGGCTTGCAGGGTTAGTTTGCTGGCTTGCCAGTTAGTTTCCTACTCACTTTCAAAGCAGGACGACGAATATTATTGATAATTTCTGAAAATTCTCCCAAATATATGGAATGCAAATGGCATGAAGATAAATAACATGCGCGTAAACTCACTTGTTTACTCACTAATTCACTAGTTACTCAGCAATGATTTTGTTTATTTGTGCAAGTGAAAAGATCGCCTACAAAACGGAATAACTAGCAATACGTATGGGTATGTAGTAATGCATGCTTCCTCATACTAGATCCATGTTAACATGACAGTTAATTTTATTCACTATTTTCACTTAGCAGAGAAAACAGGAGATAGCTGCGAACCCTTCACAACAGAATCTAGAAAAATAATTTCCAACACAGGTATTGGAAATTTTTTTCAGTTAGCGTTCCTAACCAGCGAGAATGTTCCTAATATAACAGAAAAGGGTCTAATAAGCAAAAGACAATGATATTGCAAGAACAATAAATCAAGCAAGCAAGAAAGGGTATCAAATTTTTCCTTACAAATATCAAGGCAAGGAAGTTGCAGAGAGCAGTACACCAACAAAAAAAATATTGACATGGCAAAAAACGTAGGCTCGAGTCCCCTAACTTAAACAGAGGTTAAACACCACCCCCAAACAAACGGGTATTGCGTTCAACAATGCCAGAGTTTGACTGGAGCATATACCGTTTCATTATCCATCAATTAAGAGATACAAACAAGACAGGACGTAAAGTTTCTCTCGTTGACATGAATCCGGAGTCTCTTAGGGAAAATGTATTGAAAGCAACCAAAGAGAGAAATGACGAGGTAATTTTAAATCGAATGACATTCGGTTCCCTCTTTGAGGTAAACGCCAGCTACCATGCAGATTGTTTGTCGAAATATCTGAGTGCTAACAGCATAGAGGCATGTAAAAAGGTCCAAACCGTCTCACAATACGATCGCGCTGCTGTCAACACACAAGCGTTTATTTCGGATAAAATGAGGAGATGGAAAATTATACCAATTCCCAACGTTTGCGAAAAATACAGGGAATTCCTCATTGCTGAGGGTGTAGACACTAAAGTGGCAAGTTCGTGTCACCTACAAGTATTTAATACACAATAAACTAATTAGCAACAGCAAAGACCAAACCATCTCATTCCACTATTGCACAGGAAACCTCCCAGGCATCATGTGCTCAGATTTTCTTTCTATTGAGCTGTTATATCAGCAAAAACGGGATCAGTCGAGAAAAGCACCGATGCACATCGGTTCATTCCTGTACACGAAATTGCATTGAAAATTGGGCTCCCAATAAGCATCGCTTTACCTGCAGCCCCATGCACTGTCCGGCTGTGACACTGTTTTAAACGTTTTTCGGAATCGGTAAAAACAGGATCTGGCGTCAACTGAATAAAATGACCCGAGACGAGTTGTCACTTTTGGCCAATTTTTCAGACATTTTGGAAAAGGTGAGCACCGCTCGAAGTTTGGTGGTTAAATTGTACGATACAAACAAGAAATTCCGACAGTATAATTACTCGCTAAATGCGCTGCGTTTTAAGATAGCAGTGTCGCGACCTATCTCAATTGCCAAAATACTCCCGAGCGAAGGGGCATTTCATCAGCACCTTCGACGAGCTGCATGGCAATGTAGCACTTAGGTAAACTCGCACGTGCAATTTCCAAAAATGTGGCTTAAGTTTGCCAAAGTAATATTCAAAGCTATCAGAGGTTTTTGAACTAGAATTTAAATGTCGTCTCTATTTTTCTTCTTCTTATTATTTTTTTTATTATTTGTGGTGATAGGTCCCGAAGACAGTGGCTGGTGTCAGAGCCTGGGCAGAAAGTTTGTCTTACCTGTATATTTCGAGGGTCTAACAGCCATGGAAACGTTGCAAAATTTCAGTCAAGTCCAAGAAATCCTGCAGCATAAACCCCACTTGCACGTGCAATAGCAATGGAATTGGATGCATCGACGTATGCAGGTGTGATAGGGAATGCTACAATGCCTATAGTGACATGATCGACAATGCCGACGAAGAAACGCTTCAATGATGTACGCACGCATGGATGTATCAAGAGCGTTCCAAGCAATAGCATGCCGCACGGCTTATCGGCGCTTGGCAGCGCGCCAAGAGTTACCTCTCGTAGGGAAAAGCAAAAATCTCAGTTGTGAACTTGACGTGTTCAAAAAGTTAGATCTGCAGTCTTGTAGACAATGATTTGAGCTATCTTCACAAACTCGTTTTATAACATTTGGCCAATATTTAGTCCCGTGGCAGTAAGTGAAAAGTGGTATATATTTTTTTTGCGTTTTTTTAGCTACTTTTTGGCTCATATCATAGGTTAGAAAAAACTTTTTGATGTTTTTTAAAAACGGCATCGATATAACGTATTAATGCCTAGGCTTCTGCGGAAACTAGACGTTTATAAATTCAAAAATGACATACTTATTCAACTTTTAAGAAATTTTCATTTTTTAAGAAATTTTGACTTTGGTAATTTTTTTGAATGTCTTCCGATGAAAATTTTTTGTCCGGGTTTGTGACAATAGTTGTGTCATGGTGTTATGCACATAATATCAAAATTTCAGCTTTATATAACACCGAATATCCTAACTTTTCTATTTGAAGAGATAGCCGCTCGATATTCCTAGACTATAGCTAATTTTTCTCAATCATGGGAAAAAATGCTTTTAGGTGGCTTACGGCAGTCACCACGGGGCCATCGCGGGGCGCAAAAAAGGCGTAGTAAATGTGACAATAACAAGACAGTGAAGAAAATTCCTAAAATCAGTAGTTTTTTCGTGCCTACTGCTTCAAGTTTTCCGGTATGCAGCGATAGTTTGGCCGTGATAAAAGAAAGTCCCAATAACACTGGAAATTTGCCTGACGTGCACTTCCAGAAAATGTGATAAGAAAGAATATATTAGATTATACTTTTATAATGCGGGTGTATATAATAATAATCCCAGTTAAAGTTATTCTCAATCAAATTTAGCGCAAGGTATCTTGTTCGATTTCCTCCCATATAAGGTATAGTAAGCAGTCCTTTGGTTCTTAAATCTATCATACTTTCTCAATCTGTGGTCACTTCGATGTGAATATCACTGAAAATTGAGTTTGATATCGCTATTTTTTAGCTGTCTCAGAACACGTGTGAGAATGAAATATTTGCGTTCTCGTCATGTGGGGAAAGCCCAAATTTCCCGACACGATGAAAGAATGAATAATCCAACTGCTCGCAAACATTACCCGCAGTGGTTAATTTCTAAAAAAAAAAAAAGGTGGGTGGACGCTTGACGATCTTCTTTTGTGTGTGGGGTGGGGTGGGGGGGGGGGGGGGGGTAGCTCTTCTTGTTTTTTATAAGTAAATAGTGGAATCATTGGTTGATAGTTGTGGTTTATTGTCGGCAAAAATACTTTGTGTAACTAGGGTGTCACTTACCCGAAGAGGACGTATACATATTAGGATGAAATCATTGGCCCTTATGGGTGAATTTTGCAAGACAGTGTTTCTGTCATTGGCGATTCCTATCCTGAATTTACTATATCTCAGCAAAAGTGACCTCTTCTTACAGTACATTTATGACCATCCCTACCCAAACTTTGGACTACAATTCTTGGGACGGCACTCTCAGTTACTGTTTAAAGCTAGTTCAAATTTCCACATCTCTCTAAGCCGCTAGCCTTTGAGTCGAGTGCCGAAAGCCGACAAAACAGCGAATGTATATGATACATACTAGGTATTCTGAATGTTGTTATTACAAAAAGGCACTATGTGACCAGGAAAATGACAGAACAAGACTGAGGTAGTAACCAAAATTGCGATCCAAGGAACTGATATTGTAGTGACGGTGTCGATGTGCCCTTTGAGATTGTAAGGTTTCGCTTATCACAATAAAGAACGAAGCCAAGAGATAGGATGAAAACAATGATTTATTCAAAGAGATGTTAATCCGGCGGACCGGTGGTACATTCGGAGGACCGAAGTCAACTGCCTCTCCTTGGGGTCGCAGCCCTTTCGGATCGTCTCTGTCCCTACCTACCTGCCCCGGTGGAGGGACAGGTTACTAACCGCACAAAGTGGCGGGAACGTTACAAGATGCCCTAAGCGACGCCGGGCGTTAATCAAGAACTGCGTGAGATTACGTTTGCTTACATGGATTTTTTTATGCCACTCATTCGCGCAATACGCAACTCAATTCACAGCAAATATCCATGTAGTTGTAATAATCCACCTTTCGCCATCCACTCAGAGTCCTCTAGAAGTCGATCACTCTCACGCCTGACTCCACACATGTTGACAAATCTGACATCAACACCCAAATTGTAATTTCCCTTAACGTGACTCGTGCGTGCTTACCCGGCGACTTTGAAGATTTATATCGAGATGGATTTGAATATCGGATTCAAGTGCGTATCAAACCATGCATGACTTACTCCCACGAGCGCAACGGGCCAAACCTTTGCCCCGGTCAGGGAGCAAAGCTGACGAGGTTATTTTGCAAACGACACTAAATCCACTCAAAGATTGTGAAATTAGCGAATTTTTTTCATAAATCGCGCCAAGACTGTTCTGCACCTCAGGCGCATCCCTTTATTTAGACAGCTATTTGTCTTTTTTCTATCAGCAAATAAGATTTAATCCCGTCTTGGATTTTTCTCTTAGAAGCCAGCAGAAAAGCTTCGTTTTGACTCAGTTTAAGTCGGAAAAGACCCCGAAGGACGACATGGGTCTTGTCAACAAGGACATTATTCGTATGGGCACCAACGAAGTACGGGTAATGTTTGCGAGCAGTTGCACTATTTTTTTTCCGTGTCGGGAAATTTGGGCTTTCTCCACATGACGAGAACGCAAATATTTCAGTCTCACACGTGTTCTAATAAAAAAAAAAATCAATAACAAATTCAATTATACACATCGGATTTAGAGCATTGAGATCCAAGGGACTGCATATTATACTGTATAGGGGAGGAAATATATGGACAATTAGAAGACGGGACAGAAATTACTGAAATAAGCATGTGAGACGAACAAAATAATATGTACTCCGAAAAGTGTATTCAAAATCTAAAAATGTGCTTATTTTATCATAACTATTTGACCGATTATTCTGAAAAACGCATGGGGGGTCGAAGTTGAGAACATAAAAATGTGCTCTGCAAATTCGGTTCAAAGCAACGCAAGCGTTTGGCCGCTGAAGCGCGAACAAACAAACACACACACATTATGGTTTTAAGACTCATGTCCAGTGTCGGACTGGCCAGGGCAGCCAGGCGGCAAATGCCGCCGGGGCCTTCATCCGGCCGGGGCCCCTGGGGCCCCAGCCGGCTGGATTTTTTAAATTTGATTTTCGTGCTTAAACCCACAAATCAGGGTTCCAAACAGAATTTTGGGAAAATTTCTAAGAACACTTTTGTAGACTTACGGAATAACATTGTACGCCTGTCATTCGGGCCTCGCGACACCGACACAAACGGGGCCCCGGTTCAGCCACCGCCGCGAAACCTAAGCAATTAGCTAGTGTTGTCGCAAACACCCACCGGATTTTGACCCCACGGCCTCCCATCCCGTCGGCTGCGATCAAGCTTTTATCTGGCGGGATGAAAGCGAAGGGACGGGTACAATAAACTAGTCATCGATAGATTTCGGTGAGAAAAAGGTTTCACGGGCACCCTGAACGCTTTGGGGTCATTCCATATCAAGTGCCCACACTCAAAACCTTCACTATCTCAGAACTTGACGAAATTTTCAGGAGGGTTAGAACACCGGAAATAAAAAATCTCTTTTAAAGTTTTTTTCCATACGCCTAGCGGTTTGCCCGTGGCAGGGGATGGAAAAATAAAATATTTTACTTTTTGCCCCGCACGGCCATTCACTATATTCACTCTAGCGTTTGAACAAATAAACTTAAAACGATGGGATTAGTTCTAAAATGATAATCGTGCTTTCATTAACAAGAAAAAATGCATAAATTGCTTACTTATCAAGTTTAGGGGTAGAAAAAATCCACCCTTAAATTTCAACCCTTAATAACTCGAGAAGTAATTTTTTTTTTTTTTTTTGTTTTGTTGTGAAGCATCTCCTGTCTATTATCTTTCCATGAAAAAAAAATTAATCATTAACAGCCGTATGATCAGAAGTTATGAGATTTTTATTGTATAGATGTGTATGAATTTAGAAGTGCTTTTGCTAAATAGTTTGTTGAGCATGAACCAAATTGAATTCAGAAGCATTCGATTATGCTAAGTTTGTCATAGCATAAATAAAGCTTGAAAAGATTTGAATTTGGGATGGAGTCGAGCAATTAAAATTTTATTATAAGGATGTGATATTTTTGGGCTTTGTGCTATAAACATGATAATATGTGGCTCTGGTCACGATACTAGGTCTGTGTTTCTGCCGTGCATTATGACCACGGATCTGACGAAATTCATATTTTACCTACTTCTATTTAAAGAATCCCACCACGAACACGTGCAGCCCTTGCTACCTGTTTCTCTTTTCAACCCTTATGGCCGGAAGTTTAGCCGTGAGACAGCGAATTCAGTTGTTTCTGCATTGGTTTCTTGGTCAGTCGCAAAACACTTAGCTCAGTGCAAGTAGACGAGTGATTCGAAGTTTTCTTTGCATTATTTTTGTGCGTCGTGAATTGAGGGGTGTTAATAATACCGTTGGAAGTGTCTTGTGAACATATTTTTAATTAATAGCAATAGTATAGTAATAGCTAGTTTATTTAATAGTTATAATCACAGCGTTTAGTTTTGTATATTTTATGTAATTTAATCATGGACTCGTTTACTCGAGCGAAGTGCTGCAATCCTTTTAAACACGTTTCCCACACACAGCTGAAGTCTCTCCTCAACGTCCAGCCGTGGATGATTGAAAAGATTTCCTCGATTCCAGTAGGAAGCAAAATCTGTGCCAAATGTAGGAAAGATTTAAATAACTACGTAAAACCAATCAGCAGCGACTCTCCAGTGACGACGACGACCTCCAGCGATGGCGACAACTCGCAGCCCGGCTGCAGTGGTGCAAACGCCGAGAGTCAAGCATATTTTTTCCGACAAGACGCTGCTTTGTCTAACATCAACGTGGGCTTGGCGGAGCTAGGGCAATCGCCCATTGTTAAGAAAAAGTTGGCGCAATCCAGTTATCCCAGGAAGAAATTGAAGAAACTCGAAGGTGCGCTTAAAAGAACCACTACCTCCGACGCTGAAAGCGACAGTGGCCAAGATTCAGCTGATGGTCGCGAAATGATTAATCAGCTGAAAGAGAAGTTTCACTCGTCCACATCCAACAGCGAGAAAGTGCATGTTCTAACTGTCCTCCCGAAGAGCTGCTCTGTCCGGCGAACAGTGGCAGAGTTTCAAGCGTCAGAGCGCATGGTCCGCAAGGCAAAGAAGCTCGTCCTGGAAAAGGGAATTTTGTCAACCCCGAATCCAAAGCCAGGAAAAACAATTGACCGAGCCACAGTTGACCGAGTAAAATCTTTTTACAATTCAGACGATGTGAGCCGAGCCATGCCGGGCAAGAAAGACTATGTTTCCGTCAAGGAGGCGAGCGGCACTCGAGTGCACATCCAGAAAAGGCTCGTACTCTCAAACCTTAAGGACCTCCATACCCAATTCAAGGACAAATTTCCTAATAAAAAAATAGGATTTTCAAAATTTGCAGAGCTGCGGCCGAAGAACTGTGTGTTGCCTGGTGCCAGTGGGACTCATTCGGTGTGCGTGTGCACTATCCACCAAAACGTCAAGCTAATGATCATCGGTGCCGACTTGACGAAGTTGACAGTGGACCAATCTTATCCGATAACATCTTACCACGACTGCCTTGAGCAGTTGGTCTGCGACAGTCCCCTCCCCGAATGCCATCTAGGCGAGTGTGAGGAGTGCCCGGGCATCGAGCCGTTAAAGGAGCGCCTCACGCAACTGCTGGACGACGAAATGGTGGACAATGTTATCTACAAGCAGTGGGAGAGCACCGACCGATGCACCCTGCAAACGCACATCGATTCATCCGAGGAATTCGTGGACAGTTTTTGTGCAAAATTAGTTGCTCTGTGCCGCCACTCTTTTATTGCTAAAAAACAATCTTCGCACCAATCGGACATCAAGTGCGGTCTCCTGCCCGGCGAGTTTTTGGTGATCTGTGATTTTGCCGAAAACTATGCGTTCGTGCTACAAGACGAGGCCCAGGGGTTCCACTGGAACAATGCGTCCGCCACCATCCACCCCTTCGTGGCATATTACAAAGAGGGCGGGGAAGAGCGCCACATCAGCTTTGTTGTAATTTCCGAGAGTTTGATCCACAACACTGTCGCAGTGCATCTATTCATAAAAAAACTCGTGAGCTTTTTGCACAATAAATTTCAGACCATAAAGAAGATGTTCTTTTTTTCTGATGGGGCAGCCTCGCAATATAAAAATAGGAAAAATTTTGCCAACTTGTGCCACTATCAAAGAGACTTTGGGGCCGACGTGGAGTGGCATTTCACGGCGACGTCACATGGGAAGAGCGCCTGCGACGGCGTCGGAGGGACGGTCAAGCGGCTGGCAGCGCGGGCGAGTCTTCAGCGCCCCTACGAGTCGCAAATAATAACACCCCGGCAACTCTTCGATTGGGCGGTCGAAGCCATCCCGACCATCAACTTCACATTCGGAACTATTGAGGAGCACCAAGACACAGAACAGCTGCTAGCCACACGATTTGCGTCATCCCGGCCAATTCCCGGCACGCAAAAACTGCATTGCTTCGTACCCGTGTCTGAGCACTCAGTAGCCACGCGGGTGTTCTCCTCCTCGCCGTTGTTCGAAGAAGCCAGAGTGATAGGTCAGAGTGAAACGAAGAAATGAGTGAGTAAAAAGAATCTTTGTAGTACTTACACACAATTTTTAAACTGAAAAATTATATAATCTATCAATTTACGGGTGAATTGCATGGACCATGCTAACAGACTTGCAGAAACACAACTAAATGCACACACATTTATACAATAAAAATCTCATAACTTCTGATCATACGGCTGTTAATGATTAATTTTTTTTTCATGGAAAGATAATAGACAGGAGATGCTTCACAACAAAACAAAAAAAAAAAAAAAATTACTTCTCGAGTTATTAAGGGTTGAAATTTAAGGGTGGATTTTTTCTACCCCTAAACTTGATAAGTAAGCAATTTATGCATTTTTTCTTGTTAATGAAAGCACGATTATCATTTTAGAACTAATCCCATCGTTTTAAGTTTATTTGTTCAAACGCTAGAGTGAATATAGTGAATGGCCGTGCGGGGCAAAAAGTAAAATATTTTATTTTTCCATCCCCTGCCACGGGCAAACCGCTAGGCGTATGGAAAAAAACTTTAAAAGAGATTTTTTATTTCCGGTGTTCTAACCCTCCTGAAAATTTCGTCAAGTTCTGAGATAGTGAAGGTTTTGAGTGTGGGCACTTGATATGGAATGACCCTTTGTTGTGTTTTGGACAACAACTATTTGCAAGTGCGGTAGGGCGGCAAGCGCGGTAGTAAAGGAACAGACAGTCCTTTGCAATTTGCCGACTCAGAGGCAGAGCTGGAAACGCTTTCCTTATTCCTCATGGAACGGATGGTTGAATAATCATGTCCACATGGCGCTTATGAGTACTCCATTGACTAAAAAACGATTTTATCCCTTAAAGTGCTCGGACATAATAGACAATTTTATTTTACTGTAAACATTCTGACCACTTTATGTGATTACAATTATTTTGATTACAAACTCTAATTACATCGTTTCAAACACTAAAACATGAGTTGTAATATAATTTATGTCTGATGGAACAATATCTCTGTATTTATGTCATACTTTCGCGTTGCTAAGCTTTCCATACATGGACCATCGACATCTTTTATTACGCGACTATAGTAGAAGTAGTATATAATAAGTATAGTAGTAGTATACAGGACTATACAGGACTGCACCTAGCATGCGGCTGTGCACGAAACGTTTAACGAAACGTTAAAAAAAGACCCAACATTTTCACGCGGGTGTCGCGACCTCCACTTGGAAAATACAAAATGTCAATTCCAGGACGCTCCAAAATTACTTGCGAGTGCTTTTTTCATTGCTAGTAATGTAATTATAATAGGTAATCGACAACATGCATTGTTAAACATTGTGATAATGCATTCTGAAGTTAAGAACGCACAAAAATATCGTCTTGAAGACTAGAATTTCGTTTTCTTTTTTGAAAATTCGAAAAGTCGTGTGGATTTAAGATTATCTGAGAATTCTTGTTAAATTCTCCTAAAAAAATTCCATTGAATTTTTTTGAACATTTTTCGGACTTGTCTTCAATCACACCGTATGCTTCTTTTGTTTGCCAATGCGCGTATCTAGAAGACGATCCCTCCAACGTCTCTCCCGAACAGAACTGGTCATGTGTATGATGAACACCCATCCAATACCTGACCCAGCGCAGTGTTGCTTAACTTTCATCCCTCCAACCTCTCCCCCAAACAGAACTGGTCATCATGTGTTCGATGGTCACCCATCCCAGACCTGATCCTGCGCAGTGTTGCTTAACTTTCATCCGTCCAACCTCTCCGGAATAAAACTGATCATGTGTATGATGGTCACCCTTCCAATACCTGACCCAGCGCAATGTTACTTAACTTTCATCACTCCAACCTCTCCCGAACGGAATTGGTCATGAGTAAGATGGTCACCTATCCAATACCTGACCCAGCTCAGTGTTGCTTAACTTTCATCCCTCCAACCTCTCTCCCAAACAGAACTGGTCATGTGTATGATAGTCACCCATGCAATACGGTAACCCAGCGCAGTGTGGTTTTATTCTTATCCCTTCGACCTCTAGGAATGTCGAAAATGTAGTAATGTAGTACCCTTTTAGCATTGGCCGGGTGTGTATTGCGAATGGTGCATATTGAAGGTAATTGTGAATGAAAACAAAGTGGAATGCTTACCTTGAGGCTTGATAAATCTTCATTTTTCTTCAATTTTCTGTCTGATAGTGTCTCTTCCTTTTTCTTGAAAAATAACCCCTGTTCTTTATATGCTTACTTTAACATTGCCGCGTAGACATGATCAAAGTCAGTTTCGGCCATTCACGAACCCACAAAAATCGCGTAAGTTTTCACGAGTATGACAAGGTAAACTCTGCAACATCTATCACTCCTACACGATTTGCCATGTGAAAATGCGCCAAATATAGTCAGCTGCTAAAGTGTGGGGGGGGGGGGGGAGAAAAAATGATTACTACTGAACTAAATTGTAATACCATCTAGCAGTCCAATACAGACATAGTTCTCTGCGGATATTTTTTATAAAACCACTTTGTGCCGCTTGAATTCGCTGTAAGTCTCTCATACCATGCATTCACGAACATGACCGTGTCACATTGAAGTTGTTGGGTGAGAAATTATGTCAAATCGCTAAATCTGGGCCTAGAATGTCATTAGGTATATTCTTTTCCACTAACCGGGCTGTCGATCGTCATTTTTACTTACAACGTTAATTACCGCTATTATTTCTGTTGATTGTATATTTTAAAGCATAAAACTTAAAAATAAAACGTTATCCAGAAACCTACCAACATTTTTCAGATTTCGATTTTTTTTTAAAACAATTAGTTGCAGAAAGAAAATCCCGCATTCAAAGATTAAATTCCAATTTTATAGCATACAAGTAAAGAACCTAAATGAGCCTGATGGTTAATTTCTCTTAAGATTAAAAGTAACCATCGACAAGGATGAAATGGATTTCCTTGTTTCAATTCACAGACTCCATGTAAACCAGGCTCGTAAACCTATCCGCATCAAGGTGTCAACAAGAAAGAAGGTACTCTAAGAACTCTAAGAATTCGGTTGTAATTTTGCATCAAAATATTTGTAGCTTAGCCAATAAGATAGAAGAGCTTGAGTTATGCATTGACATGATGGAAAGGCAGATAGACATTATATGTATATCTGAGCATTGGCTGTCTTTGAATCAATTTGACTCTATTGTTATTAATGACTTTGCTCTGGCCACATACTTTACAAGGAATGAGGCTAAGGGTGGGGGTGTAGCCATTTACACTAGAATGTCCAAAAACATACAGTATAAATCTAGACCTGACATTGCCAAGCTATCAGTGGTGAAATGTTTTGAAGTGTGTGCGATCCAACTACTTACACGCACTCCAGTAATAATTGTTACTATTTACAGAACACCTCAAGACACATTGCTTGGCAAGTTCATGTCAAAACTAGAAGTGTTATTCAGAAATATTAGTGATCACACTCCCAATAGTAATGTATGTATTATCGGCGACTTCAATGTTGACTTCAATACAGAATCTAATAAAAAAATTGAACTCATCAATTTAATGAATATGTATAACTTCAAGAGCAATATAGACGATTTTACAAGATGCACAACTAATTCGTCAACAATTATTGACAATGTACTAACTAATTTTAAGCTCTGCACTAAGCCTATTAATGTAGTCACTGGACTATCTGATCATTTTGGACAGATGGTAACAGTACCTTACGTAATGGATAATTGTGTTGCAGTACCGAAACCCGTTAAACATGTTACTCGCAGAGTTTTCAAAGACGCGAATATTATAGAATTTATTCACGACATCAGTATTGAAAGTTGGCTTGAAGTATTGCAATCTCAGTCAACGAACCAAAAGTTTGATAGTTTCTTAAAAACATTCCTAATGTACTTCGATAAACATTTCCCCAAGAAGTCAATCACTATTCAAAATAGATCTAGACCTGCGTGGATAACGGAGCAACTGAAAGAAATGACCCGGGTTAAACGTAGACTTTATAGTGAAAGCAAAATTAATAGCTCACATGAATTTAAGATTAAATTCAAGATGTACAAAAAAAAACTAGCTAAAGATATTGCTAACGCTAAAAGAGAGTTCAATGATAACTTCATTGTTAATGCTGACAACAAAATAAAGGCAACTTGGAAGGTAATTAATACGACCAGGGGCGAAGGAAGTACTAGAAATGCGGATAGAGATATCAAGTTATCTATAAACAACAAGGAGATCACTAACCATACCGAGGTTGCTGAAGCTTTCAATACTTACTATAATTCAATAGCACATTCAATAATAGACTATAATATTGATACTTCAACTGAGTGCCACAATAAATTATCTAATATGTGTACGAAGGTTACTGTTGGTAACAGTATGACACTGGAAAGCACAACACCAGCGGAGATTATTGAAGTAATAAGCAAACTAAAATCTAAGAAAAGTTCAGGCTGGGATGAGGTGCCGATAGATATTCTAAAGCACAGCTCTCGATTTATAGCGTTACCCATTGCCGACATTTGTAATATGTCGTTCAGTGAAGGGGTGTTTCCTGATAAACTTAAATACGCCATAATTAAACCTTTGTTTAAAAAGGGAAAGAAAAACAACATGTCAAATTATAGACCATTGGCCTTACTCCCCACATTTTCAAAAATATTGGAGAAGACATTTTTGAGGAGATTAATGTACTTTCTCAAAAAAAATTCAATATTATATGAGGGACAGCATGGATTCAGAGAAAACCATTCCACGACATCAGCCACGCATGACCTATTGAACTCTGTTAATGATGGCTTAAATAACAATGAGATTACCGCTACAATCCTATGTGATTTATCTAAGGCCTTTGACACTATTGACAGCAAACTCTTAATTATGAAATTAGAGTACTATGGTATACACAATGAGGCTTTACATTGGATTTCCTCCTACCTCTCATTAAGGAAACATAGGGTAGATATTCTAAATAACTATAATAGTAGTATGAGCCATGTTGCTAGTTCATCATGGGCTAGTTCTAATAACGGACTCCCACAGGGTGCTATCCTATCACCAATTTTATTTTGTATTTATGTAAATGACTTGCCGGCCAATATTCCTGACGGTGTAAAAATCGTGCAATACGCCGATGATACTAGCTTAGTAGTTAGAGGTAATACTGATATAGAATTCAGAAATAATATAAGAAATGTAGTTGTAGAACTTGATGCATGGTTCACTGCCAACAAGCTTAAATTAAACTGCGAGAAAACATATCTTATTCGTTATAAAGCCCAAGGTAATTGTAAGGAGGAGCCGATTATTGTTAATGATGCACCTCTATCATTTGTAGAATGCACCAAGTTCCTAGGTATCTCAGTGGACCATCGACTCAAGTGGGGGAATCATATTACCAACTTATGCAAGCAACTAAGCGCCGAGTGCTATAAATTTTATCAACTAGTCAAACATTGTAGTCATAAAACAGCACTTCTAGTGTATTTCGCTCAAGTGCAAAGCAGGTTACAATATGGTTTGAGATTCTGGGGGAATGCAGTAAATGTAAAAAAGGTGTTTTTGTACCAAAAAAGAATAATAAGAATTCTTACTAGAGCATCATATAGAGAATCTTGTAGATTACTTTTTGAAAAGCTCAACGTTTTAACGCTGTCAGAATTGTATATCCTAGATATTGTAATGGTTGTATTTGACAATCAGTCGCTTTTTATATCTAATGACACTGTACATAATTTTAATACTAGACAAAGATTGAAATATCATCCGACACCTCTACATCCAAGACTTACCGATTATGACCCTATGAATATGGGAGTCAAAATATGCAACCATTTACCAATTAGTATCAGGGTATCAAACGACGGTAGAAGAGCGTCAAGAAATATCTTTAAACATGAGGTAAAAATTTTCTTATCCAAACATTGTTTTTATACACTGGATGAATTTTTTAACACTACTTTTTAATATGACAAGCTTCAATAAGTTCATTAGTATTTCAGTAGTGTAATATAAGCTGTGTAAACAAAGATCATAAGTTAGATTAGAATATTATATCATATGCATTATCATTTATATCATATTTTATCATGTGCTGATGCACTATGTCTGTACACCAGCATTTCCCATCTAATGTAATGGTTTTGATGACAATAAACAACAATACAAATACATTTGGTATCATCTCACGCATGTGGTTTTGTGGAACTGGTTAACAGAATGGTTGCTACCCGCTTCTAAAAATAACACACCCTTTTCGCTACCTGTCAATCGCGATCCCGCCGACAGGCTCACAAATTCCGCATTTTCTGACAGCCTGAGCCGAGTCGGTAAGGTGTTCATGTAGTTCCTAGGCAGTGCCACTAAAATCCCGCAATCGCTAGCTGCTGGCACCCCAAACGACTGCTGCGATCATGGTGTGGTTCCTAAGAAGGTCCAAAAAGTTGGCAGAAACTTTAACACAGACTGTAAAGGCCCGTTCACAATTGCAGTAGCAGTAGCAGTAGCAGTAACGCAGACGCAGAATTCGAATTGAGGCATTCACAACAACAGTAGCAGTAAGCCACCAGCCAATAGAAAACGAGAAAATGAGCCAATAGAAAGTCAGTGGCTGCCATTTTGGATGCGGGTGACAGCTGATAGTTTGGTTTCCAACAGCACGCACAAGTTTCGAAGTAATAACCGCAGAGATAAATATTGATACTAGTAATGGATAAAAATCAAACGGTTGCCGCATTTCAATGCTGTGTAACAGTTACGCTTGCCTGTACATATTTATTAAAAAAACGGAGACAACAAAGGCCTCGAAGGTGGTGGGTTCGTCCAATCAACCAACGTCGGCATGAGCAAGGGGATTTTAATAATCTTCTCCATGAGATCATATAGCGCTGGGCAACTTATGTATAAATTAATCAAATTTTCATCAAAATTTTCCATAGCACCTAATTCGGAAGAACAATTACAAAGCAAACAAAGCGAACCACAAAGCTAACAACAACAAAATTGGCGCAAATTGTGATGTCTAGGTTATGTTGTTAGTTGGATATGTCAGCTGGTGAATGTTTTCGCGCGCCAACACTAACATCTAATTGGTTCATTCTTACGGTCGACGCAGGACGTAACCGTAAAGTTAGAAGTTTGCAAACTTTACGTTAGCGTTTGCGTCGTTGCGTTTACAGCATGGTGATGTGAACGGTGATACGCATGCCCATAAGCCAAACTTTCACGTTTACTGCTACTGCTACTGCTACTGCAATTGTGAACGGGCCTTAAGGCTCTACCTAACCCGTATTCTTTTCTCTAAGCTACTAGCGCGTTTACGAAAGTCACATGCACTACGGATTTTTCCAACTCCGCGGCACGTACAGCGGTTTGCTACAACTAGCGCCGCCACCATCCGTCATGCTCTAAGCTTTCTGTCAAACCCCAGTGCCGATATAACAGATAACTTTATACCAGATACCTTTATACCAAATACCTTTATGACAGATACCTTTATACCAGATACCTTTATACCAGATACCTTTATACCAGGTACCTTTATACCAGATACCTTTATACCAGGTACCTTTATACCAGATACATTTATACCAGATACCTTTATACCAGATACCTTTATACCAGATACCTTTTAACCAGATACCTTGAAACCTAACCTAAGTCTTTCTTTATGGTAGAAGCAAGTACTTGACGCTAGTAAAGAGCTTTGCAAGTCAAGGCATGCAGTGATTTGAAAGGGTTTCAGATTTATTCAAGCAATAACAAAGCAAACAACTCGATGCGTGTTGTGAGTAGGCGCTGGTTTGAACCCTGGAAACATGTTATGCTAGAATATTATCATAAAGTGAATCTGTAAAAACTGAGCCGCGATCAAACCAAATCAAACTCTGTTACCCACACAACACAGTGATGTTGTCACGATTGGACAGTGATACCATTTAATGTTTTTAATGACATCCTCAGGAACTTGCCCACGTCACATTATTATACCATTGTGATGTTGTCACAAAGATCATTTGTCTCAGAATTCTTTACACATTCATATGCTTTTTGATACCATTAATGGTATCCTCAGGATGTGTTTTGGGAATCGGAAAGGAACAAAGGAATTGAAAACAAAATACTTTTTCGATTTTCCATACCATTGCATATTAATTCGTAGGCAAACATATGATAAAGAAACACAAATTATATATATCCAATATAAATTAGTTAATGTGGCAATAGCGATATCCTCAGAAGCTTGCAGACATAGCATTATTACATCATTGTGATGTTGCTTAAATATTCGCTCCACTTTTTGTTACATATTTGTATACATTTTGGTACCATTAATGGTATGCTAATGATGTGTTCTAGGGGCTGGAAAGAACCAGGCAAATTAAAAATAAAATTATATGCATAAAAAGCTATTTTAATATCAAGGATAATATCAAGAAAATTTACTAGACTAAATTTGTTTCTGGAACTCGATAGTTTTAATATCGAATTTTGAAGTTATTCTAGAAACAAAACCTGAGCTTTATATTTGGTCTTGTTACAAAAGCTAATTAGATGCAAAGCAAGAAGGTAAATGTTCATTTACACGGGGATGCCACTAATGGAATAAGGCTAATACATTTTGCAACCCTGTGCGGCTGCTTTGGTTTGGTTTGAAAAACTCATTTCTGTTAGTCGACAGTCCAGTGGATTAGCGACTAATAATTTGTAGTCCTTGTTCCACTCAATTAAAATAATAACGTTAGGCCAGTGGAAAAACGTCTTACTATTTGTAGACCCTCTTTCAATTTATAAGACGGGGCTGACTTTTTTTGGTGAATGAAACGTAAATTGAAATAGGTACACACTGAACCCTGGAAATTAGTGGGCAATTTCATTTTAATTTGCTTGCATTCACCAAAATATTACTGACCATCTTTTATTAATTTCAAATGCGTCTAAAAACTGTCGACGTTTGTCCACTGGACTAGCGCGAATTACATTTTAATTTTAACCGAGTGGAACATGGACTAAAAACTGTTAGTAGCTAATCCACTTGACTAATGACTGACATAAATTAGTTGTCATTCCACTGGAATACTGACTAAAATAGTTAAACTCTCGTCCAGACGAGCACAGCGGTGTACTGAACATTTTTCTGATTCTTCAGAAGTGAGATGAAACAACAATGTTTTTAAATATCTTTCAACATTTTTTAAAAGAAAAATTTCGCAATTGTCAGGGAAAGTTGTATCAAAAGAGTTTTGAAGATAGATTTTCCTAATTACTGATTACTCTACTGCAGAATCCTCGCTGCTGGACGCGGCTATTTGATTCTTTTTTGCTTTGGCAAACTGCTTGATCCTTGTACCAGCGTGCAGGATCCAGTTTTTTGCTTTTGCTTCAATAGCTGCATTGGTTGCATCAGGTAGATTTGGCATCTTTTTAACAGCAGCTGTAACAAATTCAATTTAAGTAGAGGTTTTGGTCACTGGGGTACCGTGCAAAAATATGTGAAATAAAAAGGGAATTCCACAAAAACCTTGATTAGAGAATTTCGATTGGAATGTCAAAAGGCATACTCAAGATTGTCAGTAAGCCATAGGGAATAGTGGGGTAAAAATGAGATACACAAAAAGAGACGGGTGAAAAATAAAAGGACCGGCTTGTTGCCCTGGCTTAAAAATAAATTAATGGATATGTGAACTTTGATCAACATTCATGCATAAAAATAAGGCACATAGTTGTAACAAATTCTTGGTGTGAAAAAATTCTAAAAATTCCAAAACATGTTGGAAATTATTTCCCCTTTTTCCATTGGAAATGGGTGTAGTTTTTAGTGTTTTTGCTCAAACCCAGGGTCGCCAGAAAGTTTCCCTGTCGATTTTGAAACTATTGCTGTCCAAAATACAACATCACCACAAAAATGTTTTAAAAGCACTCGTTCTACAAACTTACCAATTATTGATGCCGTTAGAAGCAGATTTGAAAATTTCTTCTTCCCTGTCGCCCCATCCCAAGTGAACTTTACGGCGACTTCGTTTGCGCAAACCATCACCAGCAATCGGCGCACAGCGGAGCCGATGTCCACCCCACCAACTTCAGCCATGTGTTTGATCTAGTAGGGCATAAGTAAACATTATCAAAGAGGCTACATTACTAAATTAATGCTATTTCACTTTTGCACAATTGCACTTACCAAAGCTTTTCTTAAGCCCGACTCATTTCCTAGCTTTGCCTCTAGGCTCTCGAGTTCCGACAGGGTTCTCAGGGGGAAAACAGCTGAGAAATAGTTGGAGTATTCGTCCTCTACCTCTCCTGTACCGGCACCCGACATGAGTTTTTTCAAAATGGTAGCAAGTGTGTCGTACATTTCTTTCAAGTCGCTCTTAGCAAGTATAGTTTTCGGTCCACTGAACGTTGCCATTCTGAAAGCAATTATGTTAATATTCCACAATTACATTTAAAATACAATAGGTAATAGCTTAGTAAAGCATGAACAATTCACCTCTATCAGAAGATGACTGATCTACATGGACACTCTTCCTATGTTTTGATGCAGGCTGAGCAATACTGGGTGTGTCTAGAATGATAACAAATAAATACATCATAATTCTGGCCTAAAATATATACTTGAAACATAACATAATAAGTCGACACAACAGCATCCACATTTGGAAAGACGTTTTGATTAATAACGGGCATCAGCAATAGCTCTAATGTGTTCAGCGGAAAACTTGTCTGTATCCAGAGTGCACAATAACAAGCCTTTGCCACAAAATCAAGGTTGCAATTTAAATGATAAAATACTCCGCAGGAGTGCTAACCTATTGCACGCCGTTTCAGGGAGCTACTATCAGCAGAAGCAGAAAGAGCCAGATTTCGAGGTGATAAATCATCTGAAAGCAGAAGCAACAGTTTAGTACATAACCAGTGTTGGGTACTGAACTTTTTAAATGAACGCGTTAACTTTTTTGTGAACTTTTCAGTGAACGCGTTCACTTCTCCCTATGTGAACTTTGAACGTGTAAAAGTTCAGTTTTTTCGCGAACTTTTTAGTTTTGAACGCGTTCATTTGACCGTTCAACGCTCACCGAGTCCGAGCGCACTCTAACAGCCTGTAATGGACTCTAGAGCCTCTCTCTCTCTCTTGCTTAGAGCCTGACCCTAACATTGCGACCATAGACCAAGCGACCAAAGGGTGCCGTGTTATTAATAAAAAACAAGATAGTATATGATGGACAGTGAACATGAAGATCCAAACACGAGCACAGACGTATCTAATTTCAGTGTCAGTGATGCGACATAATTAACTTTTAAATTTATACGGGAAATCCCCATATGCACTAGATACAGCTGGTAACCAATCTGAATCTCATACCATGGGACAATCTTCAGTCATTTTTCACCCTAGAAAAGATAAATATTTCGCTTGCGGAACTAGCTACAAGGTACAAAGCACCCTCTGCCTCCATGCCACGAAAATGATCGCAATTCGAACAAGATTTTATCATCAAATTACACTCAAGCACCACTATGATCATTTCAACTGATGTTTGGGTACCTACCTAGCTCATAGTTTATCCAATAATTTCCTTCCTATTTCTGGGTTTTAGAAAATCATACAGACAACTAAAAAATTTGTGAAAATGAACGTGAACTTGAACTTTTTAAATTGGCAAACTGAACTTTATAAAGTTCATTTAAGCTACTGGTGAACTGAACTTTACAAAGTTCACTTTAAAAGTGACATTCCCCAACACTGTAAGTACATAACACAGAGATTCCAGACTCCAACATGAAAAAAACCTTGCAAAGGCTTACCATACTTTCGTCCTGGTGATCTATCTAATGGACGATACAGACGTTTCTTTACAGGGGAGTATCCATCTAAAGGCAGAAAACATGTTTTACTACATTTTCTGCAGAAGACCCTTTCAGACTTCAACATGAGAAAATACTTTGCCGAGGCTTACCATATTTTTGCTCCACCGGCATATCGAGATGACGATTGTACCTATTTGTTTGAGGGGAGTATCCATCTAAAAACAGAAGACATTATGTTTTATTACATTTTCCACACAAAATCCTTTCAGGCTTCAACATGACAAAATATGTTACAAAGGCTTACCATAATTTCGCTTTGGGGGCATTTCGAGGTGACGATTGTGGCGATTGTGCCTATTTGTTTGAGGGGAGTACCCATCTAAAGGCAGAAGACACATTTTATTACATTTTCTGCTCAAAACCCTTTCAGGCCCCAGCATGAGATAATGCTATGCAAAGGCTTACCATCTTTTCGTGGTGGCGACATATCGAGGCGACGATCCACACGTTTCTTTATAGGGGAGTATCCATCTGTAAGAAGAAATGTTTGATGACGGCACAAATACTGCTAGACTTTTTATTAAGAATATACCATGTGAAGGCATACCTTCCGAACTTCCTTGGCGAGAGGAAAGAATTGCAGGCTTGTCGACATCTGTAGGGCAAATCACATGTTAATTGTGGTTCCGTTGCCTCTAAACACTCAGCTTGAAAATAATCACCATCACAGTTTACCTTTAGAACCTAGTTTATGATATTTTCCGGTCCCTCCACCGCCAATTTTAAGGTTGGAAGGCTTGTCGACATCTGTAGGGCAAATCACATGTTAATTGTGGTTCCGTTGCCTCTAAACACTCAGCTTGAGAATAATCACCATCACAGTTTACCTTTAGAACCTAGTTTATGATATTTTCCGGTCCCTCCACCGCCAATTTTAAGGTTGGAAGGCTTGTCGACATCTGTAGGGCAAATCACATGTTAATTGTGGTTCCGTTGCCTCTAAACACTCAGCTTGAGAATAATCACCATCACAGTTTACCTTTAGAACCTAGTTTATGATATTTTCCGTTCCCTCCACCGCCAATTTTAAGGTTGGAAGGCTTGTCGACATCTGTAGGGCAAATCACATGTTAATTGTGGTTCCGTTGCCTCTAAACACTCAGCTTGAGAATAATCACCATCACAGTTTACCTTTAGAACCTAGTTTATGATATTTTCCGTTCCCTCCACCGCCAATTTTAAGGTTGGAAGGCTTGTCGACATCTGTAGGGCAAATCACATGTCAGTTTGTTGTTGTTGTTCTTGTTAAAATCCCAACAACCCAAAATATGATGAAAGAATAATCGAGATCTGCTGAGAATTTTAAGTAATTTAAGTCAACAGTAAAAAATATGAATGTGTCTGGAACTCTGGACCAGGGCATCGAACCCGAACAGCTGTAACCCGAAAAACCAGTAATTTTGTATCGAACCTGAACCCAAACCGGAACTACCCAATTGAAAAAAACCTGAACGCGAACCGAATAGGCAAAATAAAAAAACCCAAACCCGAACCGAAATTTACAATTTACTGAACCTGAACCCGAACCGAAATTTACAATTTACTGAACCTGAACCTGAGCCAATATTAATTTCGGTTCGATGCCCTGATCAAGACCCTAGAAAAGTAAATATGACTACCTTCTTTTGAATTCATGAAAAGGTCCCCTTCTAGTGCAGGGGGCAATGGAAGGCCCCCATCCTCTTCGTAGGGGTTAGCAACTGCCACCTGGTCGTTGTAGATGGCATGCCTTGCTTTTCTTGTAGACTTAGAAGGTGTCCCCTCTAAGTCTGAGGTGCCATCCGCATTCTCCACGTGGGAAAGTGCCTTACGTCCTTCTTCGTAAGTGTCTAAACAATACAAGATCTTCTTTAAATCCACCAGTAGTTAACTTGATTATTAGTTTTATTACCTATTTATGATTTTACTCACCATACTGAGAAATAATTTTTTTTACCAAGCACTCCTTCCAGGTGCCAATATCAAATTTTTTCCTATTTTTGACAGCAACATGAATGTTGGTCAACTTTGGAGGCCACCAACAAAATTGCTGACCTTCCTCCTCGTGCAACCAAGAGGTGGGGACCAGTTCCGTGCCATCAACATAATCTACTAAGGAGTAGAGTGCCATCTGAAACAATATCATATTATAAAATATATATAGTGTGGTGTGAACTCGTAACATCTTTTCGAAGGGACTAAAAAAAGCTCGACCACTACGATCCGAATCCAAGTCTACATGCACACGCAAAACTAGATGAAACAACATTACACTAACTACGCTACCTAGGTACCTTAAACTTGTGGTTAATTTGTTAGAAATGTTTATCCATCACTCCAATGTCAAGGGTAAAATCCTCAGCCATCTGAAGCTTTCCCTTCTACGGTTCAAATAATCTGTCTATTGACACACTGTGTTAATTTTACAGGCACATTTGGTTAGATTAACCTATATTCCATAGCCCATTTGAACAAGTTTCTAAAAATGTGAACGTACTGTACTATTTATTCAAGCCGTGAAGCAGGGACACCACCAGAAAGGTATCATTGCCCTTTGGAATCCTCATTGCCTTGAAATCAATGTCTGTCACAGGCCATTTTTGTAACGATGTGGTCATGTCACTGGCCAGAAAGATCCCAACTTCGGACGATACACAAGGAACTGTGAACGCATCTTTCTTGCTTTTAAAGCTATGACCAATGATAACAAGCTCTCCTTTAACGGTTGCAATGTTTGCCACAGCAACAATTAGCCCATTCTTTAGAATGCAGCAGTTATCAGCAAGTTTCTTCGAGTAGATGAAACCATGAAGTTTGACCGATTCATACTGTGGATTACAAGTTCCATGTGCTAGTGGGCCATTAACATGGATTCCTGCAGGTCTTCCTTGCATTTTTTCTGCATCGTCGGGCTTTTTAGTATTCTTGAGAGATGAAAGAGCGGACACTTTCTTCTCATAAAGCCGGTTTGCAGCTTGTTGTAAAGGACGGTCACTTTTACGTATCAGTTTTTTGACAGTTTGCAGGTGGTTTTCGAACTCGAACGTGCTGAACTTGTCAACTGGTCCGAATTTCAACACATCGTCTGGTAAATGAAGTAGGCCATGAATGTTGTAAGATATGAGGTGCCTTCCATACAAAATCCCAAACACTTGGATAAAATGCTTCATCAGCGCTTTAGCATATGCATTTCTTTTAATACATAGTTGAGGAGAGGCAAGTATTCTCATTGCTACATGAAGGCAAAGAAAATGCTCATAAAAGGCATCAGACAAAATGTTCTTGAAAGCATGGGGTCCAATGTACAGCATTGTGAGTCGTAATTCTGTGGCCTTCCAATTTGCAAGTTCTCTAAGTGATTGTGGCTTTCGAGCAAATTCTGTGCAGGTGTAGATCTTCAGTTCAATTAACCCAGCACTAATCTGATCTATCTTTGAACTTCGAAGCCGCACAGCTAGGTTTTTCGAGCCCATCCACTCCCGAAGTAACTTTTTCATCACTCCTTGGCAGGTCAAATGCATATATTCAAAAGCAATTTCAGACACCATTCCAAATCCAGGAATTTTTTCTAAGTCAGGATCCATTAGGACATGATGCTCCTTGTGGGTTTTATCACGGAAGGTCTGATCGGTCCTTAGAGGTGCATCGCTATCTGGGAAGCAAACTCGGCCCTTGAGATATTCCCCCTCTTGAACGCATTTACCGCAACCGAAGAATCCACTGTGACCTTTAATTCCTGCTATGAAAGAACGGGCTGGAGCATCACAAATAAGCCCGAGCAATCTAAACGGAATCCGTAAATCTTCATATTTTATACCGTGATTTGTTAACTCTGTGGCTTCATTGATAAAATCGGCCAAATACAGATTGCAATCGGCAGGCTTCTTTTTTCCATAAAATATTCCAATTATGAAAGGAGAAACGGTACTTTTACCATGGACACTCCCTAAGATTGGCCATAACTGCCCCGAGTTTTTGTTGATAGGGACTCCATCAACATTTACTAGGACATTGATATTATCAGGAAGATCATCAGATGGAAGTGTGCTTATATATTCGATGAGACAATTTTCTAGGCCAAAGTGAACGTATTCACCTGGTGGAACATCCCTGAGAGTAGTGGATTTAGGAGTTTTCAACAGTGTTCTAGCAGTCTTTGGAAGCTCGCTGTGTCCATACTGCCTCAAAACCGTCAACAAGGAATCCAAAGTGTTGTGATTAACGTTATGTGATGTGGCCCAAAATCCTAGGTCAGTTAGAAGATTTTCAGCTTCACTTCTTGGGTTTTCACCATCTGATTCATTTTCTGAAGAGGAAGGATCATCTGGAACATCTGATTTGTTTTCTGTGGAGCTAGGACCTGGTTCATGCTGTGAGTCGGCTTGTTCAAAATGATCGCTGTCAGAACTATCCTTTGAAGCAGCTCCCATAGATTTCTCAGTTCCGCTTGCACTGAAACTCGTCTGATCTGGCATGGCAGATTCTCTTTCCTTGCTAACACTACGACTACTGCTACCGTCAGACAAATCATCTTGTAAGTCATTATTATCAAACAGATGGCTCAGGTGCATTCTCTTTGCTCTATCCGAATGTCTTTTGGACACAGTCTTTTTAAATTTTTTCTTAAACATCTTGGGCACTTTATTGACACTGTAATATAAAAAGGTGGGATTTCAGATTTAAAAGGTACCTACCTACCTACCTAACTACTAGTATGTTAGAACTTGTCATCTTGTGGATTAGCAATTCAATTGCTTGAAAGAAGGTATTGGTAACTACCTACTTATCCCTGAATTAGACTTCCAGCCATTTAGGTTACAAACAAATGTAGGATCCTAATGTTTGTCAATTACATAATAGGTTTACTGGCAGAGAATGTATAGGTCAAAGTACCTAAGTACCTACCTACCTACCTACCTACCTACCTATATACCTACCTACCTACCTACCTACCTACCTCCTTCCTACCTCTTTGATATTTGTTATCCTTATCCAAAAATAACCTACTCTACTCTAATATACATCATAGGTAGGTGTAATATTCATCATAAGGTTTCAATAAATAGCCTTGGCCAAAATTTCGACCCACAGCTAGATAGGTCCGACCACACTGGTTATCACAGCACTACCATGCTGCCTTATGTTCTGTGCACAACTTCAATGTGTTATAAAGGGGGTAAACAGATAAGGACTTACAATCCTAGCAAAATAGTACAGCCCCCAGCCACCATACCTTATAATATTATCTTCTCAGGAATTGCTCAATGCTAGCCTAAAAGGCAGGATTTCCACTGATTCCACCAGTCTAGGTAGTGATGATTATAGAGGTTAGAATGGCACGTTGTCGCAGTGTGGACACCTTTATCTAGATAAGGCAAAAAGAAACAACAGTCACTTAAGCATGATAACATAAAAACCAATTTCATGTGATATATAATTTATAACGATTCGAGTACCTATAAGCTTTGCAGTAAAACCAAATGTTCTAACGCCGGCTAGTAGGCACGAGGCACGGCAACTGATGCCGGATGCGCCCTAACCTGTATTTCACGGCGCTCTGTGTGGATGGCGTGCCGGGCGCGAGCTGTTGGCGCGAGACATTGCGCATACATTCAAACCATGTTCAAACCACTTCAGCTCATCATAATTGTCTCAATTCACTCAAATAAATGAACAAAATAAATATCAGACGGTAAAATTTTGTTCTAATGCAATGTCAATACTTACTTCTTTCTTTACTTCACACTTTCAGACTGATCTTCTAATGATTGCCGGCTGCCGAGTGCCGAGACATGTTGCCAGTCTGTTTCAGTTTGACCAGCTGTGTGTAGGAAGCGTGTCGCAAGTTTCATGGTGGCGGCTGCCATTCAAACCGCACTTTTTATTATTAAATTGTCACAATTCTGGTAAAAATTTAATCTTTGACATAATCAACAACATGCGGTAGAATTTGGTTATAATTGAAAGTATATACTTCCATCTTCCTCTTTTGGCAGTTTCAAGCTGGTCGTCTAGCGATTAGTATAAATGTTCGTGTTTGAACACAGAAGGCGACCCAAGAGGTTATGCTCAGCAGCCGCCTCGATCTCAATCATGACCGCGCAAACAAAGTGTGGACGCGTAACATTTAATGGTATTTTTAAAATACCATCACAATACAAGTAAAATGTATAAAGTTCGTCAAATCAAAAAGCATTAATTCGTATTTTTGTGATATCCTTAAAATTTATATTATAAATAGGGTAACAAAATAGCAAACACTTTATTATGGAATGATATTGTAATCGAATTGTGAAGATAACATTTAGTGTTCTAAAACACTAGTGTTTCGTTTGCAACCTCCTCACAACATCAGTGTGTTGTCTGGGTATTTGTGGATCAACAATAATCAATGAACTTCAATCAATAAACTTTCCAGTCTAGCTTCCTGTCCATCATACGCTTGCTGGTTTAAGCTCCCTAGTGGAAATGCCAGAAAACCAAAAAACACTGCAAAAATAGTACTTTAATTATTATTTAGATTAGATTGGTTAATGTCCCTATCAGTCAGAGGAAATAATCCCAACTGGCAAGATGAGTTACTGCCTGACTATCTTTTATCTGCAGCGGTGGTTCAGTGGTAGAATGCTCGCCTGCCACGCGGGCGGCCCGGGTTCGATTCCCAGCCGATGCATCTTTTTGTATTTTATTTTCTCTTGCAATATTGCATACATCAACGAGGCTAGTTTTTATTTCCTATAAAATCATATATTTTTTTTATTTGCCCTTTTTTGAAAGCACATTCGCTATGCTGCTGGTTCTAAATTAGGCCCTCATTTCTATTTATACATATCTGGACAGTGATTGTACAAAATTATATATCACATCACCATTAAGTCAGGATGGCCGAGCGGTTTAAGGCGCTGCGTTCAGGTCGCAGTCCTCCTCGGAGGGCGTGGGTTCAGATCGTGTTGATCTGATGATCAGTGAGTTAAGCAACACTGCGCTAGTTCAGGTATTGGATGGGTGACCATCGTACACATGACTTGTTCTGTTCGGGAAAGAGGTTGGAGGGATGAAAGTTAAGCAACACTGCGCTGGGCCAGGTATTGGATGGGTGACCATCAAACACATGACCAGTTCGGATCGGGAGAGAGGTTGGGGGGGATGGAAGTTAGCAACACTGCACTGGGTCAGGTATTGGATGGGTGACCATGACCTGACCCTGCGCAGTGTGGTTTTATTCTTATCCCTTCAACCTCTAGGCATGTCGAATTGCATCCACCTCACTCAGGTAGGTAAGCTTACGAGAATTGAAGACGTCGCTTGATTATTCCCATTCATAACAACGTCGAGTGTTTTTGGATGTAATGAGGAACTTTCAGAAGAGACCCCAATGTGTTTAAACGATTGTATAATCGTGTTTGTCGTGGTTATAATAATTATATATTTATGCAGAAACTGTGGAATGGGTTAAATTCTATGATTTTTTCATGCCTTATTATTGCCGCCTTATTTTGAGAAGGTTCCATGGCTTGTTTTCAGGGCCGCGAGCGCACTCTCTTGGCGCTCTTTACAACTGACAATACGAGAAACACTCGCCGCTGCGCTAGTGTAGCACGTAGTGTAACAACGTTTTAGAACGATCGAGAACACTGGGACTAGTTTGCTACGCGCGAGAAGGGAAGGGTCGCTCACATAGCTGTAACCAACGGTAAGACTAATTTCACAAACCAACATCTTCTTTAAAGCTTTACTTCTACTCGTGCACTGAGTTTAATTCAAAGCGTGGTTTCATTGCATGGCGCTATTTAACTCGATATTATTACCAGCCGAGCACAGGGGATACATTTTATTCGCGAATAAATTAGTATGACCACGAGAACATGTGTAGTAATTCAGTACTTGTATCGTTGCTCGTGTTCAGTGCTTGCCATGTAAAGTATGTACCGACATGCCTCTGACCACCAGACAAGTCTCGTGTATTAAGTAGCAATACTATCACACGTCTGCTCTCATTCGAAGGAGAATCATTTGCCAGACATTGCCAGACATTGAATCAGAATTAATTCACCTGTTGATACTAACAAAGAACGTTATTTTAGTGTGTCTAGGTCATGATAGCATCATGCATTGACCAACACGTGCGTGCTATTGTATGAAGCTTGTCATCTCTTGATTGGTATGGTTTACAGCAAATATCTTGTTCTAGTTAGTAGTTCATATTATCTATGAGGAATGTTCCATGATTTCATTCTGCTACTCCTTGTTTATTCAAATGTTATGTAATTTTAAAACAATATTCCGGCTGGTATCATCATCTACGCTCTAAAGGCTAGAATTTAGTTCACTATCTGCAACTCGCGGGCGTTGACAATTAATTTTATTACCAGGTTAGTCTTCCCTAGCAGGGTCAAATACCTCGTGGTTCACTTGACTACTGCAGTGTACAATCAACTCTAATATCAAGTTATTTATTCAACAATTCAATAAATTCTCTCTTCCTCGTTGCTTGCATTGGGCGAGTATTGCAGTATTATGAACACAGCTACTCTCTCAAATATGTGAAACTCTTTAGAGATTATAACCACGTGTGGAGATCAGGGTTCCAATTCCCATTCTGGCACCAAATTATGAGCGATTAATAGTGTTCCTAATAATAAAATACTTGGGGCGTTGCAAGCTCTAAGCCCTGGCGCTGGCAGTCGATCTATTGGCAGACAATTTATGTTGCCACGGTCAGTTGAATCCCTCCCTTGTCTTGGCCGTGGTCCATCCTGGGGCACCTGACTGTGTGACTAATGACGTTGTTTCATTGCAAGGTGGACTTCAATGTTGAGAGACAGCACTCAATCAAAACTGGGAGATCTTGGAGACAACATCCTGTCATCAAGCTGGGAGATCTTGGAGACAGCATCCTGTCATCAAGCTGGGAGATCTTGGAGACAACATCCTGTCATCAAGCTGGGAGATCTTGGAGACAACATCCTGTCATCAAGCTGGGAGATCTTGGAGACAACTTCCTGTCATCAAGCTGGATCTACTACTAAACCACGTGGGAAGTTTCTCAACATCGTGGTTCTTTGTCAAATATACAACCGTAGATTTAAAGTCATCTCAACAATCCCATATTTTTTACTGGCTGGATCCTATGTTCTATCCAGGTTATTTAAGATCAGCTGGCTGGATCCTATGCTATATCCAGGTTATTTGAGATCAGCTGACTGGATCCTATGCTCTATCCACATTATTTGAGATCAGCTGGCTGGATCCTATGCTATATCCGGGTTATTTGAGATCAGCTGACTGGATCCTATGCTCTATCCATGTTATTTGAGATCAGCTGACTGGATCCTATGTTCTATCCAGGTTATTTGAGATCAGCTGGCTGGGTCCTATGTTCTATCCATGTTATTTGAGATCAGCTGGCTGGATCCTATGCTCTATCCAGGTTATTTGAGATCAGCTGGCTGGATCCTATGTTCTATCCATGTTATTTGAGATCAGCTAGCTAGATCCTATGTTATATCCGGGTTATTTGAGATCAGCTGACTGGATCCTATGCTCTATCCACATTATTAGAGATCAGCTGGCTGGATCCTATGTTCTATCCATGTTATTTGAGATCAGCTGGCTGGATCCTATGTTCTATCCAGGTTATTTGAGATCAGCTGGCTGGATCCTATGTTATATCCAGGTTATTTGAGATCAGCTGGCTGGATCCTATGCTCTATCCAGGTTATTTGAGATCAGCTGGCTGGATCCTATGTTCTATCCATGTTATTTGAGATCAGCTGGCTGGATCCTATGTTCTATCTAGGTTATTTGAGATCAGCTGGCTGGATCCTATTGTCTATCCAGGTTATTTGAGATCAGCTGACTGGATCTTATGCCCTATCCACGTTATTTGAGATCAGCTGGCTGGATCCTATTGTCTATCCAGGTTATTTGAGATCAGCTGACTGGATCTTATGCTCTATCCATGTTATTTGAGATCAGCTAGCTGGATCCTATGTTCTATCCAGGTTATTTGAGATCAGCTGGCTGGATCCTATTGTCTATCCAGGTTATTTGAGATCAGCTGGCTGGATCCTATGTTCTATTCAGGTTATTTGTGATCAGCTGGCTGAATCCTATGCTCTATCCGAATTATTTGAAATCAACCGGCTGGATTCCATGCTTTTTCCGGGTTATATGAGATCAGCTAGCTGGATCCTATGCTCTATCCAGTTTATTTGAGATCAGCTGGCTGGATCTTATGATCTATTAGGTTATTTGAGATCAGCTGGCTCTATCATATGCTCTATCCGGGTTATTTGAGATAAGCTGGCTGTATCCTCAGCTCTATCCAGGTTATTTTAGTCAGCTGGCTGGATCCTATGCTCTATCCAGGTTATTTAAGATCAGCTGGCTGGAACCTATGCTCGATTCAGGTTATTTGAGATCAGATGGCTGGATCCTAAGCTTTATCTAGGTTATTTGAGATCAGATGGCTCGATCTTATGCTCTATCCAGGTTATTTGAGATCAGCTGGCTCGATCTTATGCTCTATCCAGGTTATTTGAGATCAGCTGGCTGGATCCTTTGCTCTATCCATGTTATTTGAGATCAGCTGGTTGTATCCTATGCTCTATCCAGGTTATTTGAGTTCAGCTGGGTGGATGCTATGTTCTATCTAGGATATTTGAGATCAGCTGGCTGGATCCTATGCTCTATCCAGGTTATTTGAGATGAGCTGGCTGGATCATTTGACACTTGATGAACATGATCCATGAATTGCTGCTTTCAGATTTTATTGGTACCAACATTTGCATGGATGTGTCATTTGTTTACATTGTGAAATGCACATATTGGGTCACAGGCTTCTAGCCACGTGCGTCTGTGAAATATCTCTGATAAGTCTCCGTTGGGGCGCCAGCGTTCTTTCCTCTGTTTGCAAATTGCCCCATGGTTGATAGTGAATGACTATTTATCAGCGGAATGTGCTGACGCTCGCAGTGCGGTTCTGGTCCTACTATCCGTTCCAAACAGACTCTCCCAAATATTTGCAATGCATATTAAATGTAAAGTAGAGGAATATTTGAGTACGGTGGCTAGTAGCGACCTGGGGTATCCCTGTGGACGAACATCTCCAAATATGGTCACAAACTAAATGCGAGCCAATGATTGGTCGACTGAGTCACGAGTTGTGTAATCCGGAGGGGGAGCTTGAGGAACGCGCGAGGAAGACCAACGAAGGAGCAGGGAGTCAGCCCGAGGTCGGGAACGCGACAAGACGTGTCAGGAGAAACTGCTCGAGGCCGGTGAACCGAGCGGACGCAAGAAGGGAGACGTAACAGTCAAACATCGCAAGACAAAGTGGACGTGAGTCGCCGATCATCAGGCTGCGTATTGAAGGACACTGCCCCTGAGTTGTGAGCCGCCACGACGCCAGCTCTACATGACGCACCGCTATATAGACGCTATCGTACTCAATTATCATTTATATTTTTATTCTAGCTACAAAGCTAGGAAGGGACTTCAGAATCTAGGTACTTATTTTGTTTGTGGAGTTAATAGGTTTTGTTTGTGAGCAGATTTTGGGTTAGTTTAAGTCTTTATCCCGCATCCTCCCCCTCGTAGGACCACACTGAGTGAGTCGGCAGCTTTTCTCTGCATCTGAGACAATTAGAGGTATTTTCAAGCGCCTAATTTACAACATCAGCTAATATTGTTTGTTTTTTCTTGCAGGGACTCGGGGAAAGAGTCGGACAAAGTGCTCCGTGAAAGTTTCAAGTGCCGTAATTGCTGGCCGCTGGACGCAGGACGCTGGACGCAGGATGCAGGGGAGTCAACAATGGCAGCCACGTGACGCTGCTGAAGGAGCGAGGCGGAGGGGGGGTGTTGGTGATAACCAGACAGCTGGGAGCATAGCTAACACCCCCTGTGTTAGGGGAAGATATCAACAGTTGGTGTCGCTGCCAGCTGCTTGAAGACGAGGTACGTGCAAATACTTTATACACTCATTTCATGCCCCACACGACGCCAGTGTTGCTTTTCTTTTATCCCTCCAACCTCTCTCCCGTTCAGAACTGGTCTGGCGGTTACCCATCCAATACCTGACCCAGCGTAGTGTTGCTAAACTTGCATCCCTCCAACCTCTCTCCCGAATAGAAATGGTCATGTGTATGATGGTCACCCATCCATTACCTGATCCAGCGCAGTGCTGCTTAACTTTCACCCTCCAACCTCTCTCCCAAGTAAAACGGGTCAAGTGTATGGTGGTCACCCATCCATTACCTGATCCAGCGCAGTGTTGCCTTACTTTCATCCCTCCAACCTATCTCCCAAAATGAACTGGTCATGTGAATGATGTGTACCTATTCAATACCCGACTCTGTGCAGTGTTGCTTAACTTGCATCCCTCCAACCTCTCTCCCGAAAATAACTATTCATGTGTATGATGGTCACCCATCCATTATCTAATCCAGCGCAGTGTTGCTTTACTTTCATCCCTCCAACCTTTCTCCCGTACAGAACTGGTCTAGCAGGTACCCATCCAATGCCTGACTCAGCGGAGTGTTGCTTAACTTGCATCCCTCCAACCTCTCTCCCGTACAGAACTGGTCATGTGTATGATGGTCACCCATCCAATACCTGACCCAGCGTAGTGTTGCCTAACTTGCATCCCTCCAACCTCTCCTAAATAGGACTGGACATGTGTATGATGGTCACCTATCCTATACCTGACCCAGCGCAGTGTTGCTTTACTTTCATCCCTCCAACCTCTCTCCCGTACAGAACTGGTCTGGCGGTTACTTATCCAATACCTGACCCAGCGTAGTGTTGCTTAACTTGCATCCCTCCAACCTCTCTCCCAAACAAAACTGGTCATGTATTTGATATTCACCCATCCAATACCTGAACCAGCGCAGTGCTGCTTAACTTTCACCCTCCAACCTCTCTCCCAAGTAAAACGGGTCAAGTGTATGGTGGTCAGCCACCCTAAACCTGACCCAACAAAGTGTTGCTTGACTTTCATCCCTCCAACTTACCTCTCTCAAAAATAAATGGTCATGTGTATGATGGTTATCCATCCAAAACCTGACCGAGAACAGTGTTATTTACTTTCATCCCTCCAACCCTTTTCCCAAAAAGAACTGATCATTTGTATGATGGTCACCCATCTAATACCGGACTCAGCGCAGTGTTGCAATACTTTCATCTCTCCAACCTCTCTCCTGAACAGAACTGGCCGTGTGTTCGATGGTCAACCATCCTATGCCTGACCCAGCACTGTGTTCCTTAACTTTTATCCCTCCAATCTCTCTCACGAACAGAACTGGTAATGTGAATTATGGTCACCCATCCAATACCTGACCCAGCGCAGTGTTGCTTAAATTTCGTTCCTCCAACCTCTCCCAAATAGGACTGGACATGTATTTGATGGTCACCCATCTAATACCTGACCATGCGCAGTGTTCCTTGACTTTCATCCCTCCAACTAACCTCTCTCCCTAACAGAAATGGTCATGTGTATGATGGTCATCCATTCAAAACCTGACCCAGAACAGTGTTGCTTTATTTTCATCCCTCCAACCTCTCTCCCGTACAGAACTGGTCTAGCAGGTACCAATCCAATACCTGGCCCAGCGCAGTGTTGCTTTACTTTCATCCCTCCAACCTCTCCTCCGGACAGAATTGCTTATGTGTATGATGGTCATCCATCCAATACCTGACCCAGCGCAGTGTTGCTTAACTTTCATCCCTCCAACCTCTCTCCCGTATAGAACTGGTCTGGCGGTTACCCATCCAACACCTGACCCAGCGTAGTGTTGCTCAACTTGCATCCCTCCAACGTCTCTCCCAAATAGAGCTGATGGTATGTGTGATGGTCACCCATCCAATACCCGACTCAGCGCAGTGTTGCTTTACTTTCAACCCTCCAACCTCTCTCCCGTACAGAACCGGTCTGGCGGTTACCCATCCAATACTTGACCCAGCGTAGTGTTGCTTAACTTGCATCCCTCAAACCTCTCTCCCAAACAAAACTGGTCATATGTTTGATAGTCACCCATCCAATACCTGACCCAGCGTAGTGTTGCTTGACTTGCAGCCCTCCAACCTCTCCCGAACGGAATTGGTCATGTGTATGATGGTCACCTATCCAATACCTGACCCAGCGCAGTGTTGCTTAACTTTCATCCCTCCAACCTCTCTCCCAAATAAAACTGGTCGTTTGTTTGATAGTCACCCATCCTATGCTTGACCCAGCACTGTGTTCCTTAACTTTCATCCCTCCAATCTCTCTCATGAACAGAACTGGTAATGTGAATTAAGGTCACCCATCCAATACCTGACCCAGCGCAGTGTTGCTTAACTTTCGTTCCTCCAACCTCTCCCAAATAGGACTGGACATGTATATAATGGTCACCCATCTTATACCTGACCATGCGCAGTGTTCCTTGACTTTCATCCCTCCAACTAACCTCTCTCCCTAAAAGAAATGGTCATGTGTATGATGGTCATCCATTCAAAACCTGACCGAGAACAGTGTTATTGACTTTCATCCCTCCAACACAGAACTGGTCTAGCAGGTACCCATCCAATACCTGGCCCAGCGCAGTGTTGCTTAACTTTCATTCCTCCAACCTCTCCCAAATAAGACTGGACATGTGTATGATGGTCACCCATCCTATACCTGACCCAGCGCAGTGTTTCTTGACTTTCATCCCTCCAACTAACCTCTCTCCCTAAAAGAAATGGTCATGTGTATGATGGTTATCCATTCAAAACATGACCTAGCGCAGGGTTGATTAACTTTCATTCTGCCAACCTCTCCCGTACAGAACTGGTCTGACGGTTACCCATCCAATACCTGACCCAGCGTAGTGTTGCTTAACTTGCAGCCCTCCAACCTCTGCCGAACGTAATTGGTCATGTGTATGATGGTCACCTATCCAATACCTGACCCAGCTCAGTGTTGCTTAACTTTCATCCCTCCAACCTCTCTCCCGAACAGAATTGGTCATGTGTATGATAGTCACCCATGCAATACGGTGACCCAGCGCAGCGTGGTTTTATTCTTATCCCTTCGACCTCTAGGAATGTCGAAAATGTAGTAATGTAGTACCCTTTTAGCATTGGCCGGGTGTGTATTGCGAATGGTGCATATTGAAGGTGATTGTGAATGAAAACAAAGTGGAATGCTTACCTTGAGGCTTGATGAATCTTCATTTTTCTTCAATTTTCTGTCTGATAGTGTCTCTTCCTTTTTCTTGAAAAATAACCCCTGTTCTTTATATGCTTACTTTAACATTGCCGCGTAGACATGATCAAAGTCAGTTTCGGCCATTCACGAACCCACAAAAATCGCGTAAGTTTTCACGAGTATGACACGTTAAACTCTGCATCATCTATCACTCCTACACGATTTTCCATGTGAAAATGCGCCAAATATAGTCAGCTGCTAAAGTTTGGGGGGTGGGGGGGGGAGAAAAAATGATTACTACTGAATTAAATTGTAATACCATCTAGCAGTCCAATACAGACATAGTTCTCTGCGGATATTTTTTATAAAAACACTTTGTGCCGCTTGAATTCGCTGTAAGTCTCTCATACCATGCATTCACGAACATGACCGTGTCACATTGAAATTGTTGGGTGAGAAATTATGTCAAATCGCTAAATCTGGGCCTAGAATGTCATTAGGTATATTCTTTTCCACTAACCGGGCTGTCGATCGTCATTTTCACTTACAAAGTTAATTACCGCCATTATTTCTGTTGATTGTATATTTTAAAGCATAAAACTTAAAAATAAAACGTTATCCAGAATCCTACCAACATTTTTCAGATTTCGATTTTTTTTTAAACAATTAGTTGCAGAAAGAAAATACCGCAGTCAAAGATTAAATTCCACTTTTATAGCATACAAGTAAAGAACCTAAATGAGCCTGATGGTTAATTTCTCTTAAGATTAAAAGTAACCATCGACAAGGATGAAATGGATTTCCTTGTTTCAATTCACAGAGTCCATGTAAACATTTGGTATCGTCTCACGCATGTGGTTTTGTGGAACTGGTGAACAGATTGGTTGCTACCCGCTTCTAAAAATAACACACCCTTTTCGCTACCTGTCAATCGCGATCCCGCCGACAGGCTCACAAATTCCGCATTTTCTGACAGCCTGAGCCGAGTCGGTAAGGTATTCATGGAGTTCCTAGGCAGTGCCACTAAAATCCCGCAATCGCTAGCTGCTGGCACCCCAAACGACTGCTGCGATCATGGTGTGGTTCCTAAGAAGGTCCAAAAAGTTGGCAGGAACTTTAACACAGACTGTAAAGCTCTACCTAACCCGTATTCTTTTCTCTAAGCTACTAGCGCGTTTACGAAAGTCACATGCACTACGGATTTTTCCAACTCCGCGGCACGTACAGCGGTTTGCTACAACTAGCGCCGCCACCATCCGTCATGCTCTAAGCTTTCTGTCAAACCCCAGTGCCGATATACCAGATACCTTTATACCAGATACATTTATACCAGATACCTTTATAGCAGATACCTTTATACCAGATACCTTTATACCAGATACATTTATACCAGATACATTTATACCAGATACATTTATACCAGATACCTTTATACCAGGTACCTTTATACCAGATACCTTTTAACCAGATACCTTGAAACCTAACCTAAGTCTTTCTTTATGGTAGAAGCAAGTACTTGACGCTAGTAAAGAGCTTTGCAAGTCAAGGCATGCAGTGATTTGAAAGGGTTTCAGATTTATTCAAGCAATAACAAAGCAAACAACGCGATGCGTGTTGTGAGTAGGCGCTGGTTTGAACCCTGGAAACATGTTATGCTAGAATATTATCATAAAGTGAATCTGTAAAAACTTGAGCCGCGATCAAACCAAATCAAACTCTGTTATTTGTGGATCAACAATAATCAATGAACTTCAATCAATAAACTTTCCAGTCTAGCTTCCTGTCCATCATACGCTTGCTGGTTTAAGCTCCTTAGTGGAAATGCCAGAAAATAAAAAAACACTGCAAAAATAGTACTTTAATTATTATTTAGATTAGATTGGTCAGTGTCCCTATCAGTCAGAGGAAATAATCCCAACTGGTAAGATGAGTTACTGCCTGAAAACCTTATATCTGCAGCGGTGGTTCAGTGGTAGAATGCTCGCCTGCCACGCGGGCGGCCCGGGTTCGATTCCCAGCCAATGCAACTTTTTGAATTTTATTTTCTCTTGCAATATTGCATACATCAACGAGGCTACTTTTTATTTCCTATAAAATCATATATATTTTTTATTTGCCCTTTTTTGAAAGCACATTCGCTATGCTGCTGGTTCTAAATTAGACACTCATTTCTATTTCTACATATCTGGACAGTGATTGTACAAAATTATATATCACATCACCATTAAGTCAGGATGGCCGAGCGGTCTAAGGCGCTGCGTTCAGGTCGCAGTCCTCCTCGGAGGGCGTGGGTTCAGATCGTGTTGATCTGATGATCAGTGAGTTAAGCAACACTGCGCTAGTTCAGGTATTGGATGGGTGACCATCGTACCCATGACTTGTTCTGTTCGGGAAAGAGGTTGGAGGGATGAAAGTTAAGCAACACTGCGCTGGGCCATCAATGGATGGGTGACCATCAAACACATGACCAGATCGGGAGAGAGGTTGGGGGGGATGGAAGTTACCAACACTGCACTGGGTCAGGTATTGGATGGGTGACTATGACCTGACCCTGCGCAGTGTGGTTTTATTCTTATCCCTTCAACCTCTAGGCATGTCGAATTGCATCCACCTCACTCAGGTAGGTAAGCTTACGAGAATTGAAGACGTCGCTTGATTATTCCCATTCATAACAACGTCGAGTGTTTTTGGATGTAATGAGGAACTTTCAGAAGAGACTCCAATGTGTTTGAACGATTGTATAATCGTGTTTGTCGTGGTTATAATAATTATATATTTATGCAGAAACTGTGGAATGGGTTAAATTTTATGATTTGTTCATGCCTTATTATTGCCGCCTTATTTTGAGAAGCTTCTATGGCTTGTTTTCAGGGCCGCGAGCGCACTCTCTTGGCGCTCTTTACAACTATGACAGTACGAGAAACACTCGCCGCTGCGCTAGTGTAGCACGTAGTGTAACAACGTTTTAGAACGATCGAGAACACTGGGACTAGTTTGCTACGCGCGGGAAGGGAAGGGTCGCTCACATAGCTGTAACCAACGGTAAGACTAATTTCACAAACCAACATCTTCTTTAAAGCTTTACTTCTACTCGTGCACTGAGTTTAATATAAAGCGTGGTTTCATTGCATGGCGCTATTTAACTCGATATTATTACCAGCCGAGCACAGGGGATACATTTTATTCGCGAATAAATTAGTATGACCACGAGGACATGTGTAGTAATTCAGTACTTGTATCGTTGCTCGTGTTCAGTGCTTGCCATGTAAAGTATGTACCGACATGCCTCGGACCACCAGACAAGTCTCGTGTATTAAGTAGCAATACTATCACACGTCTGCTCTCATTCGAAGGAGAATCATTTGCCAGACATTTTAATAAATCAGAATTAACTCACCTGTTGATACTAACAAAGATAGTGTGTCTAGTTCATGATAGCATCATGCATAGACCAACACGTGTGTGATCTTGTATGAAGCTTGTCATCTCTTGATTAGTTTGATTTACAGCAAAGATCTTGTTCTAGTTTATAGTTCTTATTATCTATGAGGAATGTTCCGTGATTTCATTCTGCTACTCCTTGTTTATTCAAATGGATATGGAAGCTTAGATCCAATTGTTAGTGAATGAATGGTCAGTGGATAGCAATGCCTCAACTAATAAAATCAATCGTTTGTGTAAAACAATATTCCGGCTGGTATCATCATGTTCGCTCTAACGGCTAGAATTAAGTTCACTATCTGCAACTTGCGGGCGTTGACATTTAATTTTATTACCAGGTTAGTCTACCCTAGCAGGGTCAAATACCTCGTGGTTCACTTGACAACTGCAGTGTACAATCAACTCAAATATCAAGTTATTTATTCAACAAATTCTCTCTCCCTCGTCGCTTGCATTGGGCTAGTATTGCAGTATCATGAACACAGCTACTCTCTCAAATATGTGTAACTCTTTAGAAGATTATAACCACGTGTGGAGATCAGGGTTCGATTCCCCATTCGGGCACCAAATTATGAGAGATTATTAGTGTTCCTAAAGATAAAATACTGAGGGCATTGCAAGACAATTTATGTTGCCACGGCCAGTTGGATGCCTCCCTTGTCCTGGCCGTGGTCCACTCTGAGGCACCTGACTGTGTAAATAATAACGTTGTTTCATTGCAGGGTGGACTTCAAGGTTGAGAGACAGCAGTCAATGAAAGCTGGGAGATCTTGGAGACAACATCCTGTCATCGATCTGGGAGATCTGGGAGACAACATCCTGTCATCGAGCTGGATCTACTACTGAACCACGTGGTGAGTTTTCTTTGTCAATTTTACAATCGTATATTTAAAATCATCTGAACAATCCCATCTGTTTTACTGGCTGAAACTCATGCTCTGTCCAGGTCATTTGAGATCAGCTCGCTGGATCCTATGCTCTATTTAGGTTATTGAGATCAGCTGGCTCGACCCTATGCTCTATCTAGATTATTTTAGATCAGCTGACTAGATCCAATGCTCTTTCCAGGATATTAGTGCCCAGCTGGCTGGACCCTATGCTCCATCCAGGTTTTTTGAGATCAGCTGACTGTATCCTATGCCATGCATATTATTAGAGATAAGCTGATTTGATCTTATGCTCCATTCAGGTAATTTGAGATCAGCTGCCTGTATCCTATGCTCTGTCTATTTTATTTGCGATAAGCTGGCTGGATCTCATGTTCTATCCAGGTTATTTGAGTTAGTTTTGGTTAGTTAAAGTCTGTATCCCGCATCCTCCCCCTCGTAAGATCACACTGAGTGAGTCAGCAGCTTTTTCCTGCATCTGAGACGATAAGAGGTATTTTCAAGCGCCTAACTTACAACATAAGCTAACGCTGTCTTAAACTTTCCTTGCAGGGCAGTGTCTAAAAAGCAGTCGCTGAAAGTGCTGCGATAGTGTGACAAGTGTAAAGTGGTCGGAAAGTTACCGGCAAGTGATGGACAAAATGAAGGACAAAGTGCAGGACAAAGTGCAGGACTAAGTGCAGGACAAAGTGCTCCGTGAAAGTTTCAAGTGCCGTGATTGCTGGCCGCTGGACGCAGGACGCAGGACGCTGGACGCAGGATGCAGGGGAGTCAACAATGGCAGCCACGTGACGCTGCTGAAGGAGCGAGGGGGAGGGGGGGTGTTGGTGATAACCAGACAGCTGGGAGCGTAGCGAATACCCCCTGTGTTAGGGGAAGATATCAACAGTTGGTGTCGCTGCCAGCTGCTTGAAGACGAGGTACGTGCAAATACTTTATACACTCATTTCATGCCCCACACGTATGATCGTAGTGAATCTGAAAGAACTGAGCCAATGTTAAATGCAACCAATGTTAAACAAAAAAAACATACATTTTTTAGCTTCACGCCTCTTTAACCTCGATGATTTCACGAGGACCGGTGTATACACTTCACCAAACCATTCCGTAGTCACCCATCCAATACCTGACCCAGCTCAGTGTTGCTTAACATTCATCCATCCAACCTCTCTCCCGTACAGAACTGGCAATGTTTGTATTATAGCCATCAATCCAATACCTGACTCAGCGCAGTGTTGCTAAACTTTTATCCCTCCAACCTCTCTCCCGTACAGAACTGGTCCGGCGGTTACCCATCCAATACCTGATCCAGCGTAGTGTTGCTAAACTTGCATCCCTCCAACCTGTCTCCCAAATAGAGCTGATGGTATGTGTGATCCAATACCTGACCCTGTGCAGTGTTCCTCAACTTTCTTCCATCCAACCTCTCTCCCAAATAGAACTAGTCGTGTGTTTGATGGTCCCCCATCCAATTCCTGAGCTAACGCAGTGTTGCATGACTTTCATCCCTCCAACTTACCTCTCTCCCAAAAGGAAATTGTCTTGTGTATGATGGTTATCCATCCAAAACCTGACCGAGAACAGTGTTGCTTTACTTTTATCCCTCCAACCTCTCTCCCAAACAGAACTGATCATGTGTAAGATGTTCACCCATCTAATACCTGACTCAGCGCAGTGTTGCATAACTTTTGTTCCCTCCAACCTCTCTCCCGTACAGAACTGGTCCGGCGGTTACCCATCCAATACCTGATCCAGCGTAGTGTTGCTTAACTTGCATCGCTCCAACCTGTCTCCCAAATAGAGCTGATGGTATGTGTAATCCAATACCTGACCCTGTGCAGTGTTCCTCAACTTTCTTCCATCCAACCTCTCTCCCGAACAGAACTGGTCATGTGTATGTAGTCCCCCATCCAATACTTGACCCAGCGCAGTGTTGCTTAACTATCATCCCTCCAACCTCTCTCCCGAACAGAACTGGTCATGTGTATGCTGGTCACCCATCTTATACCTGACCCGACGCAGTCTTGCTTAACTTTCATCACTCCAACCTCTCCCCCGAACAGAACTGGTCATGTGTATGATGGTCACCCATCCTAAATATCTGCCCAGCTCAATCATGCTTTACTTGCACCCCTCCAACCTCTCTCCCGAACAGAATTGGTCATGTATATGATAGTCACCCATCCATTACCTAATCCAGCGCAGTGTTGCTTTACTTTCATCCCTCCAACCTCTCTCCCGTACAGAACTGGTCTAGCAGGTACCCATCCAATACCTGGCCCAGCGCACTGTTGCTTTACTTTCATCCCTCCAACCTCTCCTCCGGACAGAACTGCTTATGTGTATTATGGTCATCCATCCAATACCTGACCCAGCGCAGGATTGATTAACTTTCATTCTGCCAATCTCTCCCGTACAGAACTGGTCTGACGGTTACCAATCCAATACCTGACCCAGCGTAGTGTTGTTTAACTTGGGGCCCTCCAACCTCTCCCGCACGGAATTGGTCATGTGTATGATGGTCACCTATCCAATACCTTACCCAGCGCAGTGTTGCTTAACTATCATCCCTCCAACCTCTCTCCCGTATAGAACTGGTCTGGCGGTTACCCATCCAACACCTGACCCAGCGTAGTGTTGCTCAACTTGCATCCCTCCAACCTCTCTCCCGAATAGAGCTGATGGTATGTGTGATGGCCACCAATCCAATACCTGACCCAGCACAGTGTTTAACATTCATCCATCCAACCTCTCTCCCGAACAGAACTGGTTATGTGTATAATAGTTATCCATCCAATACCAGACCCAGAACAGTGTTGCTTAACTTTCATCCCTCCAACCTCTCTCCCAAATAGAACTAGTCGTGTGTTTGATGGTCCCCCATCCAATTCCTGAGCTAACGCAGTGTTGCATGACTTTCATCCCTCCAACTTACCTCTCTCCCAAAAGGAAATTGTCTTGTGTATGATGGTTATCCATCCAAAACCTGACCGAGAACAGTGTTGCTTTACTTTTATCCCTCCAACCTCTCTCCCAAACAGAACTGATCATGTGTAAGATGTTCACCCATCTAATACCTGACTCAGCGCAGTGTTGCATAACTTTTATCTCTCCAACCTCTCTCCCGTACAGAACTGGTCTGGCGGTTACCCATCCAATACCTGACCAAGCGTAGTGTTGCCTAACTTGCATCCCTCCAACCTCTCCTAAATAGGACTGGACATGTGTATGATGGTCACCCATTCCTAACCTGACCCAGCGCAGTGTTGCTTTACTTTCATCCCTCCAACCTCTCTCCCGTACAGAACTGGTCTGGCGGTTACCCATCCAATACCTGACCCAGCGTAGTGTTGCTTAACTTGCATCCCTCCAACCTCTCTCCCAAACAAAACTGGTCATGTATTTGATATTCACCCATCCAATACCTGAACCAGCGCAGTGCTGCTTAACTTTCACCCTCCAACCTCTCTCCCAAATAAAACGGGTCAAGTGTATGGTGGTCAGCCACCCTAAACCTGACCCAACGAAGTGTTGCTTGACTTTCATCCCTCCAACTTACCTCTCTCAAAAATAAATGGTCATGTGTATGATGGTTATCCATCCAAAACCTGACCGAGAACAGTGTTATTTACTTTCATCCCTCCAACCCTTTTCCCGAACAGAACTGATCATGTGTATGATGGTCACCCATCTAATACCGGACTCAGCGCAGTGTTGCAATACTTTCATCCCTCCAACCTCTCTCCTGAACAGAACTGGCCGTGTGTTCGATGGTCACTCATCTTATGCCTGACCCAGCACTGTGTTCCTTAACTTTCATCCCTCCAATCTCTCTCACGAACAGAACTGGTAATGTGAATTATGGTCACCCATCCAATACCTGACCCAGCGCAGTGTTGCTTAACTTTCGTTCCTCCAACCTCTCCCAAATAGGACTGGACATGTATCTGATGGTCACCCATCTTATACCTGACCATGCGCAGTGTTCCTTGACTTTCATCCCTCCAACTAACCTCTCTCCCTAAAAGAAATGGTCATGTGTATGATGGTCATCCATTTAAAACCTGACCCAGAACAGTGTTGCTTTATTTTCATCCCTCCAACCTCTCCTCCGGACAGAATTGCTTATGTGTATGATGGTCATCCATCCAATACCTGACCCAGCGCAGTGTTGCTTAACTTTCATCCCTCCAACCTCTCTCCCGTATAGAACTGGTCTGGCGGTTACCCATCCAACACATGACCCAGCGTAGTGTTGCTCAACTTGCATCCTTCCAACGTCTCTCCCGAATAGAGCTGATGGTATGTGTGATGGTCACCCATCCAATACCTGACTCAGCGCAGTGTTGCTTTACTTTAAACCCTCCAAACTCTCTCCCGTACAGAACCGGTCTGGCGGTTACCCATTCAATACTTGACCCAGCGTAGTGTTGCTTAACTTGCATCCCTCCAACCTCTCTCCCTAACAGAACTGGTCATTTGTGTGATGGTCACCCATCCAATTCCCGTCTCAGCGCAGTGTTGCTTAATTTGCATCCCTCCAACCTCTCTCCTGAATTGAACTTATCATGTGTATGATGGTCACCCATCTAATACCCGACTCAGCGCAGTGTTGCTTTACTTTCAACCCTCCAACCTCTCTCCCGTACAGAACCGGTCTGGCGGTTACCCATCCAATACTTGATCCAGCGTAGTGTTGCTTAACTTTCGTTCCTCCAACCTCTCCCAAATAGGACTGGACATGTATATGATGGTCACCCATCTTATACCTGACCATGCGCAGTGTTCCTTGACTTTCATCCCTCCAACTAACCTCTCTCCCAAATAGAACAGTCGTGTGTTTGATGGTCCCCCATCCAATTCCTGAGCTAACGCAGTGTTGCATGACTTTCATCCCTCCAACTTACCTCTCTCCCAAAAAGAAATTGTCATGTGTATGATGGTTATCTATCCAAAACCTGACCGAGAACAGTGCTGCTTTACTTTTATCCCTCCAACTTCTCTCCCGAACAGAACTGATCATGTGTAAGATGTTCACCCATCTAATACCAGACTCGGCGCAGTGTTGCATAACTTTTATCCCTCCAACCTCTCTCCCGTACAGAACTGGTCTGGCGGTTACCCATCCAATACCTGACCCAGCGTAGTGTTGCCTAACTTGCATCCCTCCAACCTCTCCTAAATAGGACTGGACATGTGTATGATGGTCACCCATCCTATACCTGACCCAGCGCAGTGTTGCTTTACTTTCATCCCTCCAACCTCTCTCCCGTACAGAACTGGTCTGGCGGTTACCCATCCAATACCTGACCCAGCGTAGTGTTGCTTAACTTGCATCCCTCCAACCTCTCTCCCAAACAAAACTGGTCATGTATTAGATATTTACCCATCCAATACCTGAACCAGCGCAGTGCTACTTAACTTTCACCCTCCAACCTCTCTCCCAAGTAAAACGGGTCAAGTGTATGGTGGTCAGCCACCCTAAACCTGACCCAACGAAGTGTTGCTTGACTTTCATCCCTCCAACTTACCTTTCTCAAAAATAAACGGTCATGTATCCATGTTATTTGAGATCAGCTGGCTGGATCCTATGTTCTATCCATGTTATTTGAGATCAGCTAGCTAGATCCTATGTTATATCCGGGTTATTTGAGATCAGCTTACTGGATCCTATGCTCTTTCCACATTATTTGTGATCAGCTGGCTGGATCCTATGTTCTATCCGTGTTATTTGAGATCAGCTGGCTGGATCCTATGTTCTATCCAGGTTATTTGAGATCAGCTGGCTGGATCCTATGTTATATCTAGGTTATTTGAGATCAGCTGGCTGGATCCTATGCTCTATCCATGTTATTTGAGATCAGCTGGCTGGATCCTATGTTCTATCCAGGTTATTTGAGATCAGCTGGCTGGATCCTATTGTCTATCCAGGTTATTTGAGATCAGCTGACTGGATCTTATGCTCTATCCAGGTTATTTGTGATCAGCTGGCTGAATCCTATGCTCTATCCGAATTATTTGAAATCAACCGGCTGGATTCTATGCTCTATCCGGGTTATATGAGATCAGCTAGCTGGATCCTATGCTCTATCCAGTTTATTTGAGATCAGCTGGCTGGATCTTATGATCTATTAGGTTATTTGAGATCAGCTGGCTGGATCATATGCTCTATCCGGGTTATTTGAGATAAGCTAGCTGTATCCTAAGCTCTATCCAGGTTATTTTAGTCAGCTGGCTGGATCCTATGCTCTATCCAGGTTATTTAAGATCGGCTGGCTGGAACCTATGCTCGATTCAGGTTATTTGAGATCAGCTGGCTCGATCTTATGCTCTATCCAGGTTATTTGAGATCAGCTGGCTGGATCCTTTGCTCTATCCAGGTTATTTGAGTTCAGCTGGGTGGATGCTTTGTTCTATCTAGGATATCTGAGATCAGCTGGCTGGATCCTATGCTCTATCCAGGTTATTTGAGATCAGCTGGCTGGATCATTTGACACTTGATGAACATGATCCATGAATTGCTGCTATCAGATCTTATTGGTACCAACATTTGCATGGATGTGTCATTTGTTTACATTGTGAAATGCACATATTGGGTCACAGGCTTCTAGCCACGTGCGTCTGTGAAATATCTCTGATAAGTCTCCCTTGGGGCGCCAGCGTTCTTTCCTCTGTTTGCAAATTGCCCCATGGTTAAGCTCCAGGTGGCGATAGTGAATGACTATTTATCAGCGGAATGTGCTGACGCTCGCAGTGCGGTTCTGGTCCTACTATCCGTTCCAAACTGACTCTCCCAATTATTTGCAATGCATATTAAATGTAAAGTAGAGGAATATTTGAGTACGGTGGCTAATAGCGACATGGGGGATCCCTGTGGACGAACATCTCCAAATATGGTCACAAACTAAATGCGAGCCAATGATTGGTCGACTGAGTCACGAGTTGTGTAATCCGGAGGGGGAGCTTGAGGAACGCGCGAGGAAGACCAACGAAGGAGCAGGGAGTCAGCCCGAGGTCGGGAACGCGACAAGACGTGTCAGGAGAAACTGCTCGAGGCCGGTGAACCGAGCGGACGCAAGAAGGGAGACGTAACAGTCAAACATCGCAAGACCAAGTGGACGTGAGTCGCCGATCATCAGACTGCGTATTGAAGGACACTGCCCCTGAGTTGTGAGCCGCCACGACGCCAGCTCGACATGACGCACCGCTATATAGACGCTATCGTACTCAATTATCATTTATATTTTTATTCTAGCTACAAAGCTAGGAAGGGACTTCAGAATCTATGTACTTATTTTGTTTGTGGAGATAATAGGTTTTGTTTGTAAGCAGATTTTGGGTTAGTTAAAGTCTGTATCCCGCATCCTCCCCCTTGCAGTACCACACTGAGTGAGTCGGCAGCTTTTCTCTGCATCTGAGACAATTAGAGGTATTTTCAAGCGCCTAATTTACAACATCAGCTAATATTGTTTGTTTTTTCTTGCAGGGACTCGGGGAAAGAGTCGGACAAAGTGCTCCGTGAAAGTTTCAAGTGCCGTAATTGCTGGCCGCTGGACGCAGGACGCTGGACGCAGGATGCAGGGGAGTCAACAATGGCAGCCACGTGACGCTGCTGAAGGAGCGAGGCGGAGGGGGGGTGTTGGTGATAACCAGACAGCTGGGAGCGTAGCTAACACCCCCTGTGTTAGGGGAAGATATCAACAGTTGGTGTCGCTGCCAGCTGCTTGAAGACGAGGTACGTGCAAATACTTTATACACTCATTTCATGCCCCACACGACGCCAGTGTTGCTTTTCTTTTATCCCTCCAACCTCTCTCCCGTTCAGAACTGGTCTGGCGGTTACCCATCCAATACCTGACCCAGCGTAGTGTTGCTCAACTTGCATCCCTCCAACCTCTCTCCCGAACAGAATTGGTCATGTGTATGTTGGTCACCCATCCAATACCAGTCTCAGCGGAGTGTTGCTTAACTTGCATCCCTTTAACCTCTCTCCCGAATAGAAATGGTCATGTGTATGATGGTCACCCATCCATTACCTGATCCAGCGCAGTGTTGCTTTACTTTCATCCCTCCAACCTCTCTCCCGTAAAGAACTGGTCTGGCGGTTACCTATCCAATACCTGACCCTGCGCAGTGTTGCCTTACTTTCATCCCTCCAACCTATCTCCCAAAATGAACTGGTCATGTGAATGATGTGTACCTATTCAATACCCGACTCGGTACAGTGTTGCTTAGCTTGCATCCCTCCAACTTCTCTCCCGAAAATAACTATTCATGTGTATGATGGTCACCCATCCATTATCTAATCCAGCGCAGTGTTGGTTTACTTTCATCCCTCCAACCTTTCTCCCGTACAGAACTGGTCTAGCAGGTACCCATCCAATGCCTGACTCAGCGGAATGTTGCTTAACATGCATCCCTCCAACCTCTCTCCCGTACAGAACTGGTCAGGCGGTTACCCATCCAATACCTGACCCAGCGTAGTGTTGCCTAACTTGCATCCCTCCAACCTCTCCTAAATAGGACTGGACATGTGTATGATTGTCACCCATCCTAAACCTGACCCAGCGTAGTGTTGCTTTACTTTCATCCCTCCAACCTCTCTCCCGTACAGAACTGGTCTGGCGCTTACCAATCCAATACCTGACCATGCGCAGTGTTCCTTGACTTTCATCCCTCCAACTAACCTCTCTCCCTAAAAGAAATGGTCATGTGTATGATGGTCATTCATTCAAAACCTGACCCAGAACAGTGTTGCTTTACTTTCATCCCTCCAACCTCTCCTCCGGACAGAATTGCTGATGTGTATGATAGTCATCCATCCAATACCTGACCCAGCGCAGTGTTGCTTAACTCTCATCCCTCCAACCTCCCTCCCGTATAAACCTGGTCTGGCGGTTACCCATCCAACACCTGACCCAGCGTAGTGTTGCTCAACTTGCATCCCTCCAACGTCTCTCCCGAATAGAGCTGATGGTATGTGTGATGGTCACCCATCCAATACCTGACTCAGCGCAGTGTTGCTTTACTCTAAACCCTCCAAACTCTCTCCCGTACAGAACCGGTCTGGTGGTTACCCATTCAATACTTGACCCAGCGTAGTGTTGCCTTACTTGCATCCCTCCAACCTCTCTCCCTAACAGAACTGGTCATTTGTGTGATGGTCACCCATCCAATTCCCGACTCTGCGCAGTGTTGCTTAATTTGCATCCCTCCAACCTCTCTCCCGAATTGAACCTATCATGTGTATGATAGTCACCCATCCAATACCCGACTCAGCGCAGTGTTGCTTTACTTTCAACCCTCCAACCTCTCTCCCGTACAGAACCGGTCTGGCGGTTACCCATCCAATACTTGACCCAGCGTAGTGTTGCTTAACTTGCATCCCTCCAACCTCTCTCCCAAACAAAACTGGTCATGTGTTTGATAGTCACCCATCCAATACCTGACCCAGCGCAGTGCTGCTTAACTTTCACCCTTCAACCTCTCTCCCGAACAGAACTAGTTATGTGTATAATGGTTTTCTATCCAATACCTGACCCAGAACAGTGTTGCTTTACTCTCATCCCTCCAACCTCTCTCCCAAATAAAACTGGTCATTTGTTTGATAGTCACCCATCCAATACCTGACCCAGCGTAGTGTTGCTTGACTTGCAGCCCTCCAACCTCTCCCGAACGGAATTGGTCATGTGTATGATGGTCACCTATCCAATACCTGACCCAGCGCAGTGTTGCTTAACTTTCATCTCTCCAACCTCTCTCCCGTATAGAACTGGTCTGGCGGTTACCCATCCAACACCTGACCCAGCGCAGTGTTGCTTAACTTTCATTCCTCCAACCTCTCCCAAATAAGACTGGACATGTGTATGATGGTCACCCATCCTATCCCTGACGCAGCGCAGTGTTTCTTGACTTTCAGCCCTCCAACTAACCTCTCTCCCTAAAAGAAATGGTCATGTGTATGATGGTTATCCATTCAAAACATGACCTAGCGCAGGGTTGATTAACTTTCATTCTGCCAACCTCTCCCGTACAGAACTGGTCTGACGGTTACCCATCCAATACCTGACCCAGCGTAGTGTAGCTTAACTTGCAGCCCTCCAACCTCTGCCGAACGTAATTGGTCATGTGTATGATGGTCACCTATCCAATACCTGACCCAGCTCAGTGTTGCTTAACTTTCATCCCTCTAACCTCTCTCCCGAACAGAATTGGTCATGTGTATGATAGTCACCCATGCAATACGGTGACCCAGCGCAGCTTGGTTTTATTCTTATCCCTTCGACCTCTAGGAATGTCGAAAATGTAGTAATGTAGTACCCTTTTAGCATTGGCCGTGTGTTTATTGCGAATGGTGCATATTGAAGGTGATTGTGAATGAAAACAAAGTGGAATGCTTACCTTGAGGATTGATAAATCTTAATTTTTCTTCAATTTTCTGTCTGATAGTGTCTCTTCCTTTTTCTTGAAAAATAACCCCTGTTCTTTATATGCTTACTAAAACATTGCCGCGTAGACATGATCAAAGTCAGTTTTGGCCATTCACGAACCCACAAAAATCGCGTAAGTTTTCACGAGTATGACACGTTAAACTCTGCATCATCTATCACTCCTACACGATTTGCCATGTAAAAATGCGGCAAATATAGTCAGCTGCTAAAGTTTTTGTGGCGGGGGGGGGGGGGGGGGGAGAGAAAAAATGATTACTACTGAACTAAATTGTAATACCATCTAGCAGTCCAATACAGACATAGTTCTCTGCGGATATTTTTCATAAAAACACTTTGTGCCGCTTGAATTCGCTGTAAGTCTCTCATACCATGCATTCACGAACATGACCGTGTCACATTGAAATTGTTGGGTGAGAAATTATGTCAAATCGCTAAATCTGGGCCTAGAATGTCATTAGGTATATTCTTTTCCTTTAACCGGGCTGTCGATCGTCATTTTTACTTACAAAGTTAATTACCGCCATTATTTCTGTTGATTGTATATTTTAAAGCATAAAACTTAAAAATAAAACGTTATTCAGAAACCTACCAACATTTTTCAGATTTCGATTTTTTTTTAAAACAATTAGTTGCAGAAAGAAAATACCGCAGTCAAAGATTAAATTCCACTTTTATAGCATACAAGTAAAGAACCTAAATGAGCCTGATGGTTAATTTCTCTTAAGATTAAAAGTAACCATCGACAAGGATGAAATGGATTTCCTTGTTTCAATTCACAGAGTCCATGTAAACATTTGGTATCGTCTCACGCATGTGGTTTTGTGGAACTGGTTAACAGATTGGTTGCTACCCGCTTCTAAAAATAACACACCCTTTTCGCTACCTGTCAATCGCGATCCCGCCGACAGGCTCACAAATTTCGCATTTTCTGACAGCCTGAGCCGAGTCGGTAAGGTATTCATGGAGTTCCTAGGCAGTGCCACTAAAATCCCGCAATCGCTAGCTGCTGGCACCCCAAACGACTGCTGTGATCATGGTGTGGTTCCTAAGAAGGTCCAAAAAGTTGGCAGAAACTTTAACACTACCTAACCCGTATTCTTTTCTCTAAGCTACTAGCGCGTTTACGAAAGTCACATGCACTACGGATTCTTCCAACTCCGCGGCACGTACAGCGGTTTGCTACAACTAGCGCCGCCACCATCCGTCATGCTCTAAGCTTTCTGTCAAACCCCAGTGCCGATATACCAGATACCTTTATACCATATACCTTAATACCAGATACCTTTATACCAGATACCTTTATACCAGATACATTTATACCAGATACCTTTATACCAGATACCTTTATACCAGATACCTTTATACCAGATACCTTTATACCAGATACCTTTATACCAGATACCTTTATACCAGATACATTTATACCAGATACATTTATACCAGATACCTTTATACCAGGTAACTTTATACCAGATACCTTTTAACCAGATACCTTGAAACCTAACCTAAGTCTTTCTTTATGGTAGAAGCAAGTACTTGACGCTAGTAAAGAGCTTTGCAAGTCAAGGCATGCAGTGATTTGAAAGGGTTTCAGATTTATTCAAGCAATAACAAAGCAAACAACGCGATGCGTGTTGTAAGTAGGCGCTGGTTTGAACCCTGGAAACATGTTAAGCTAGAATATTATCATAAAGTGAATCTGTAAAAACTGAGCCGCGATCAAACCAAATCAAACTCTGTTATTTGTGGATCAACAATAATCAATGAACTTCAATCAATAAACTTTCCAGTCTAGCTTCCTGTCCATCATACGCTTGCTGGTTTAAGCTCCCTAGTGGAAATGCCAGAAAATCAAAAAACACTGCAAAAATAGTACTTTAATTATTATTTAGATTAGATTGGTCAATGTCCCTATCAGTCAGAGGAAATAATCCCAACTGGTAAGATGAGTTACTGCCTGCAAAACTTATATCTGCAGCGGTGGTTCAGTGGTAGAATGCTCGCCTGCGACGCGGGCGGCCCGGGTTCGATTCCCAGCCAATGCAACTTTTTGAATTTTATTTTCTCTTGCAATATTGCATACATCAACGAGGCTACTTTTTATTTCCTATAAAATCATATATATTTTTTATTTGCCCTTTTTTGAAAGCACATTCGCTATGCTGCTGGTTCTAAATTAGACACTCATTTCTATTTCTACATATCTGGACAGTGATTGTACAAAATTATATATCACATCACCATTAAGTCAGGATGGCCGAGCGGTCTAAGGCGCTGCGTTCAGGTCGCAGTCCTCCTCGGAGGGCGTGGGTTCAGATCGTGTTGATCTGATGATCAGTGAGTTAAGCAACACTGCGCTAGTTCAGGTATTGGATGGGTGACCATCGTACCCATGACTTGATCTGTTCGGGAAAGAGGTTGGAGGGATGAAAGTTAAGCAACACTGCGCTGGGCCATCAATGGATGGGTGACCATCAAACACATGACCAGATCGGGAGAGAGGTTGGGGGGGATGGAAGTTACCAACACTGCACTGGGTCAGGTATTGGATGGGTGACTATGACCTGACCCTGCGCAGTGTAGTTTTATTCTTATCCCTTCAACCTCTAGGCATGTCAAATTGCATCCACCTCACTCAGGTAGGTAAGCTTACGAGAATTGAAGACGTCGCTTGATTCTTCCCATTCATAACAACGTCGAGTGTTTTTGGATGTAATGAGGAACTTTCAGAAGAGACCCCAATGTGTTTAAACGATTGTATAATCGTGTTTGTCGTGGTTATAATAATTATATATTCATGCAGAAACTGTGAAATGGGTTAAATTCTTTGTTTTTTTCGTGCCTTATTATTGCTGCCTTATTTTGCGAAGGTTCCATGGCTTGTTTTCAGGGCCGCGAGCGCACTCTCTTGGCGCTCTTTACAACTATGACAGTACGAGAAACACTCGCCACTGCGCTACTGTAGCGTTTCTACACCGTGCTTGAACGACAGTTGGTGCCGTGGGCTGGAACAAGATGGGTCTCCCGTACAGCCGATAACCACGGTAAGCCAATTTCGCTAACTAACATATTCTTTAAAGTTTTAATTCCACTCGTGCACGGAGTTTTATTCAAAGCATGGTTTCATTGCATGGCGCTATTTAACTCGATATTATTACCAGCCGAGCACAGGGGATACATTTTATTCGCAAATAAATTAGTATGACCACGAGAACATGTGTAGTAATTCAGTACTTGTATCGTTGCTCGTGTTCAGTGCTTGCCATGTAAAGTATGTACCGACATGCCTCGGACCACCAGACAAGTCTCGTGTATTAAGTAGCAATACTATCACACGTCTGCTCTCATTCGAAGGAGAATCATTTGCCAGACATTTTAATAAATCTGACTTAATTCACCTGTTGATCATCAACTATCAATCCAGACCAACAAAGAACGTTACTTTAGTGTGTCTAGTCCATGATAGCGTTATGCATTGACCATCACGTGCGTGCTATTGTATGAAGATTGTCATCTCCTGATTGGTATGGTTTACAGCAAATATCTTGTTCTAGTTAGTAGTTCATATTATCTATGAGGGTTCTGTGATTTCATTCTGCTACTCCTTGTTTAATTAAAGGTAAGGTAATTTTAAAACAATATTCCGGCTGGTATCATCATCTTCGCTCTAACGACTAGAATTGCGTTCACTATCTGCAACTCGCGGGCGTTGACAATTAATTTTATTACCAGGTTAGTCTACCCTAGCAGGGTCAAATACATCGTGGTTCACTTGTCTACTACAGTGTACAATCAACTCTTATATCAAGTTATTTATTCAACAATTCAATAAATTCTCTCTTCCTCGTCGCTTGCATTGGGCGAGTATTGGAGTATCATGAACACAGCTACTCTCTCAAATATGTAAAACTATTTAGGTGATTATAACCACGTGTGGAGATCAGGGTTCGATTTCCCATTCGGGCATCAATTTTCCACGGTCAGTTTGATGCCTCCCTTGTCCTGGCTGTGGTCCATTCTGACGCACCTGACTGTGTGACTAATGACGTTGTTTCATTGCCAGGTGGACTTCAATGTTGAGAGACAGCAGTCAATCAAAGCTGGGAGATCTTGGAGACAACATCCTGTCATCGAGCTGGGAGATCTTGGAGACAACATCCTTTCATCGAGCTGGATCTACTACTGAACCACGTGGTGAGTTTTCTTTGTCAATTAAACAATCGTAGATTCAAAGTCATTCATGCCTCATTTTTGCTGTGTTTGAGAAGGTTCCATGGTTTTTTTTCAGGGCCGCGAGCGCACTCTTGGCGCTCTTTTCAACTTTGATAGTACGAGAAACACTCGCCGCTGCGCTAGTGTAGCGCATCTACTCCGTTCCGTAACGTTCGGGACCCAGTTCGTGCCGGGCGCATCGACGGGAAGGGTCGCCCGTACAGCCGATAACCACGGTAAGCCAATTTTACTAACTAACATCTTCTTTAAAGCTTTACTTCTACTCGTGTACTGAGTTTTTTTCAAAGCATGGTTTCGTTGCATGGCGCAATTTAACTCGATATTATTACCAGCCGAGCACAGTGGATACATTTGATTCGCAAATAAATTAGTATGACCACGAGGACATGTGTAGTAATTCAGTGTAAAACGCACTTGTAACCATGCATCGTTTTCAGCCCTTGCCATGTAAAGGCTGTACCGACATTCATCTGACATATTTAATAAATCTGACTTGATTCACCTGTTGATCATCAACTATCAATCCAGACCAACAAAGAACGTTATTTTAGTGTGTTTAGTCCATGATAGCGTGTAAGGTTTCGCTTATCACAATAAAGAACGAAGCCAAGAGATAGGATGAAAACAATGATTTATTCAAAGAGATGTTAATCCGGCGGACCGGTGGTACATTCGGAGGACCGAAGTCAACTGCCTCTCCTTGGGGTCGTAGCCCTTTCGGATCGTCTCTGTACCCTACCTACCTGCCCTGGTGGAGGGACAGGTTACTAACCGCACAAAGTGGCGGGAACGTTACATACCCCCGCCAGATTTAAAGCAGGGGGAAAATGAACAGTGTACATGCTTTAATCTAAAACAGACGAATAGATAATATAAATTAAATATTAAAATGAATATATTTTACAATCCCTCATCGGCAATTACTTAAAACGACTAAACAATGCTAAACAAACTAAACAATGCTAATTCTTCTGTGTTGTTTCTCCATGGTCACGTTCATCCATGATTCCTAATCATCCTACCTAGCTCACTCATCACTTTTTCACTAGGATTACTGGCCGGATGCCGTACCGACGAGTGAACTACCTGAATGTTTTCTTTCACTAAGGCGGTAGACCACTGACGCGAACGAAATTGGTTTCCGTTGTCACTCAACAGCTTCTCGCACCTACCTACGTTGACCAGGTAGTCGCCTGTCAGACGGTTCAAAATCGCCTGCGTCGTTGCCTTCTTCAATGCATAAAGTTTCACATGTTTGGAAAACACGTCTAAAATTACTAACACGAAAATCACTCCTCCTCGAGACCTTGGTAACGGGCCGAAAAGGTCTGTTGCCGCGAGCTGATTTGGTCGGTCAGGTAATAGGGATGACATTTCTCCAGCTAGTGTGTGGGTAAGAATTTTGGCTTTCTGGCTAATTTCACACGATCTTGCTATTTTAACGATATGTCGTCGCATTCTTTGCCAGTGAAAATACTCTCGCATTTTGCAAAATATTTTGTATGCCCCGCAATATCCATACGCCTCATGATAGTTAATCACTAATTGATTTATCAGTGAATGGGGAACACACGCTTTCCATACAAGCTTGTATCTCACGCGATGAAACCGCGTGTTTTCGTGAACGATGTTTTCACTTTTCAACTTCTGCTCTGTCGCCGTCGAATCTGAATTCGTTTGCAGCGCGCTAACAATAACTTTAAATTGTTCGTCAGTTTTCTGTTCTGCCGCTAAAGATTTTACCAACTGTGAAATATTCTCGTTTGGCTCTTTCACGCACGGCTGTAATTCGTCGATGTGTAATGTCGTGTGATTCGCACTTTCGTGACTGGCTCGTATCTGGACTTCATTGATCACGGCCTCTATGTGTGATGTGTTTTCACATATTGTACTAACATGTTCTTTCGGACCTTCGTCCCACAAATCCGCGAGTGGATTTCCTTCGATTCCGATGGAAAATATCCCACACGTGTCTTCTGTTGGTTCAGTGGTGACTTCCTTCTGGTCGGTCTCGGCTGGCGGCTCGGAAGTCTCAGGCGCAGCTACGACTCGTTTCCCGACGTCTCGTGGTCGTCGTCGTTTTCCCTGGGGGCGTCGTGGCTCTCGATGTCGAGAGTCGACATTGCGGAAAGCTGGTGGACTCGTGCGCGAATTTCATCTTTTGGCTTGGAACGCCAGTTGCTGTTGCTGTTGTTCTGTTGTCGCGTCGCTTGTCGGTGCGTGGTGTCCACGGCGATCTGTCTGTGCCTGCGTCGTGACGCTCCCTCGTCCATTCGCTGCAGGACTTGCAGCAGTTCAGCGGTGGTGCTGATGTTGCTTGCAGCCAGGATATTAAACGTGGTTGCTGGCAGCAGAGAAATGAGCTGTCGGATAAATCGGGCTGGTTCAATTGGTGGTGTGATGTACTTTAGTTTCCCCATCCAATGGATGAGGAACTGGGCCATTGAATTGTGCACTTCTCTGGAATACGCTGAGTTTGTAAACTCTGCGAGAATCGCGTCTTGTTTGTACATCGACCAGTACGTGGATAAAAAGGCCTCTTCGAACTCCTTCCACGTCGCCCACTGGTCAGACATGGCATTCGCCCAGTCTTGCGGGGGGCCGTCGAGTTGATTAATCGCAATCTCGATAATATCTTCGTCATTGTAGTCCGTCAGGTACTTTTGAAATTGTTTAATGAATTCCTTCGGATGGACCTTACCATCCTCTGCAAAGCGTCGCAGGGTTATTGGTGGCATGGGCAGGGTAGCCGCCGCCGGTGCGCTCCTCGGAGGTGTGGACGTGCGCTCTTGGGGTGTGACGGGCTGCGGTTGCAAATTGTTTACTTTGGTATTAATCGCGGCCAAAGCTTGCGACATGGTTATGAGCGCCTCAGAGATTGTTGCACTCTTTGCAGACGTGGTTTCCCGCGTTCGTCGCGTCTTCACCATTTTCTGTGGTGTTTACGAGTTCGTGCAACGCGGACGTAGCACAATTACACAAAATATTGTCAGTTAAGTACGGCGCAGACGCGGCACAATAACACAAAATAGTGTCAGTTTAGTACGGCGCGGACGCGGCACAATTACAAAAATATTGTCAGTTTAGTACGGCGCGGACGCGGCACAATTACACAAAATATTGTCAGTTTAGTACGGCGCGGACGCGGCACAATTACACAAAATATTGTCAGTTTAGTACGGCGCGGACGCGGCACAATTACAAAAATATTGTCAGTTTAGTACGGCGCGGACGCGGCACAATTACACAAAATATTGTCAGTTTAGTACGGCGCGGACGCGGCACAATTACACAAAATATTGTCAGTTTAGTACGGCGCGGACGCGGCACAATTACACAAAAACACTGAAACACGAATGAATAATCTGGTTCGATTACGTTGGGCGCCAATGTAAGGTTTCGCTTATCACAATAAAGAACGAAGCCAAGAGATAGGATGAAAACAATGATTTATTCAAAGAGATGTTAATCCGGCGGACCGGTGGTACATTCGGAGGACCGAAGTCAACTGCCTCTCCTTGGGGTCGTAGCCCTTTCGGATCGTCTCTGTACCCTACCTACCTGCCCTGGTGGAGGGACAGGTTACTAACCGCACAAAGTGGCGGGAACGTTACAAGCGTCATGCATTGACCATCACGTGCGTGCTATTGTATGAAGCTTGTCATCTCCTGATTGGTATGGTTTACAGCAAATATCTTGTTCTAGTTAGTAGTTCATATTATCTATGAGGAATGTTCCATGATTTCATTCTGCTACTCCTTGTTTAATTAAATGTTAGGTAATTTTAAAACAATATTCCGGCTGGTATCATCATCTTCGCACTAACGACTAGAATTGCGTTCACTATCTGCAACTCGCGGGCGTTGACAATTAATTTTATTACCAGGTTAGTCTACCCTAGCAGGGTCAAATACCTCGTGGTTCACTTGTCTACTGCTGTGTACAATCAACTCTAATATCAAGTTATTTATTCAACAATTCAATAAATTCTCTCTTCCTCGTTGCTTGCATTGGGCGAGTATTGGAGTATCATGAACACAGCTACTCTCTCAAATATGTAAAACTATTTGGGTAATTATAACCACGTGTGGAGATCAGGGTTCGATTTCCCTTTCGGGCACCAATTTTTCACGGTCAGTTTGATGCCTCCCTTGCCCTGGCTGTGGTCCATTCTGAGGCACCTGACTGTGTGACTAATGACGTTGTGTCATTGCCGGGTGGACTTCAATGTTGAGAGACAGCAGTCAATCAAAGCTGGGAGATCTTGGAGACAACATCCTGTCATCGAGCTGGGAGATCTTGGAGACAACATCCTTTCATCGAGCTGGATCTACTACTGAACCACGTGGTGAGTTTTCTTTGTCAATTAAACAATCGTAGATTCAAAGTCATTCGTGCCTCATTTTTGCTGTGTTTGAGAAGGTTCCATGGTTTGTTTTCAGGGCCGCGAGCGCACTCTTGGCGCTCTTTACAACTTTGATAGTACGAGAAACACTCGCCGCTGCGCTAGTGTAGCGCATCTACTCCGTTCGAGAACGTTCGGGACCCAGTTCGTGCCGGGCGCTTCGACGGGAAGGGTCGCCCGTACAGCCGATAACCACGGTAAGCCAATTTCACTAACTAACATCTTCTTTAAAGCTTTACTTCTACTCGTGCACTGAGTTTTTTTCAAAGCATGGTTTCGTTGCATGGCGCTATTTAACTCGATATTATTACCAGCCGAGCACAGTGGATACATTTTATTCGCAAATAAATTAGTATGACCACGAGGACATGTGTAGTAATTCAGTGTAAAACGCACTTGTAACCATGCATCGTTTTCAGCCCTTGCCATGTAAAGGCTGTACTGACATTCCTCTGACATATTTAATAAATCTGACTTAATTCACCTGTTGATCATCAACTATCAATCCAGACCAACAAAGAACGTTATTTTAGTGTGTCTAGTCCATGATAGCGTCATGCACAGACCATCACTTGCGTGCTATTGTATGAAGCTTGTCATCTCCTGATTGGTATGGTTTACAGCAAATATCTTGTTCTAGTTAGTAGTTCATATTATCTATGAGGAATGTTCTGTGATTTCATTCTGCTACTCCTTGTTTAATTAAATGTTAGGTAATTTTAAAACAATATTCCGGCTGGTATCATCATTTTCGCTCTAACGGCTAGAATTTAGTTCACTATCTGCAACTCGCGTGCGTTGTCATTTTATTTTATGGTTAAATGTGCTATACCGCCGCACGGGTAATTGTTGTCGGATCGCCTTTTTGATGGTAGTTTTGGATTCCTTGTGCAATTTTGAGTCGATATAGGTGCGGCAACTTGTGTAGCGACGGCTATTTTGGGTGTAGTTGCTGTTTGAATTTGATGGTTTGTTGCGTTTTGGTCGGGTTGTACTGTGCCGAATGGCGACTATCTGACAGGTGGTGGTGTGTTGGTGGTGTGCGATCATTGATGCCAACTGTTTGGTGAATTCACTGAAAGTCGTGTGTAGGTATCATGGTCACACATCCTACCATTTTTCTGGTAGTGAGCAGGGTTTTTTTTTTTGGTGGGTATATTTCAGTTGGCGCGCGTTCTTCAAGATGATTGCTTTAGGAAAGATGGCGTTTGGGATTGGGTGTTCTGCTGGTGAAATCGTTTTTTTCGGGAATATGTGGTGAAAAGTGGGTTTTTCTGGAAATTTCCAGAATTTCTTCTAATTGTTTTCAAAAACAGTTTCATATATGGCTGTTTTTCGAAGTTTGACCTTGATTTTTGGAGGTCACATGTGCGGCGGCTTAGCACAATTTTACCAATTTTATTACCAGGTTAGTCTACCCTAGCAGGGTCAAATACATCGTGGTTCACTTGTCTACTGCTGTGTACAATCAACTCTAATATCAAGTTATTTATTCAACAATTCAATAAATTCTCTCTTCCTCGTTGCTTGCATTGGGCGAGTATTGGAGTATCATGAACACAGCTACTCTCTCAAATATGTAAAACTATTTAGGTGATTATAACCACGTGTGGAGATCAGGGTTCGATTTCCCATTCGGGCACCAATTTTCCACGGTCAGTTTGATGCCTCCCTTTTCCTGGCTGTGGTCAATTCTGAGGCACCTGACTGTGTGACTAATGACGTTGTTTCATTGCCGGGTGGACTGCAATGTTGAGAGACAGCAGTCAATCAAAGCTGGGAGATCTTGGAGACAACATCCTGTCATCGAGCTGGGAGATCTTGGAGACAACATCCTTTCATCGAGCTGGATCTACTACTGAACCACGTGGTGAGTTTTCTTTGTCAATTAAACAATCGTAGATTTTAAGTCATCTGAACAATCCCATTGTTTTTTACTGGCTGAAACTCATGCTCTGTCCAGGTAATTTGATATCCGCTTGCTGGATCCTATGCTCTATCCAGAATACTGAGATCAGCTGGCTGGATTCTTTGCTCTATCCAGGTACTTGAGATCAGCTGGCTGGATCCTATATCCTATCCAGGTTATTGAGATCAGCTGGCTGAATCCTGTGTTCTATCCAGGTTATTTAAGATCAGCGGGCTGCATCCTATGCTCTATCTAGGTTTTTTGAGATCAGCTGGATGGATCCTATGCCATCCATTCTATTAGAGATAAGCTGATTTGATCCTATGCTCCATTCAGGTCATTTGAGATCAGCTGGCTGGTTCCTATGCTCTATCCAGGTTATTTGAGATAAGCTGGCTGGATCATATGCTCTGTCCAGGTTTTTTTTGAGATCAGCTGGCTGGATCCTATACTCCATTCAGGTCCTTTTAGATCAACTGACTGGATTTTATGCTCTGGCTCTTTTATTTGCATTTAGCTGGCTGGATTCTATGTTCTATCCAGGTTACTTGAGTTAGTTTTGGTTTTTTTAAGTCTGCATCCCGCATCCTCCCCCTCGTAGGATCACACTGAGGGAGTCAGCAGCTTTTTCCTGCATCTGAGACGATAAGAGGTATTTTCAAGCGCCTAACTTACCACATAAGCTAATGATTTCTGATTGAACTTTCCTTTCAGGGCAGTGTCTTACAAAGCAGTCGCTGAAAGTGCTGCGATAGTGTGTGAAGTGTAAAGTGGTCGGAAAGTTACCGGCAAGTGTAGGACAAGGTGAAGGACAAGGTGTAGGACAAAGTGTAGGACAAAGTGTAGTACAAAGTGTAGTACAAAGTGCAGGACAAAGTGCAGGACAAAGTGCAGGACAAAGTGCAGGACAAAGTGTAGGACAAAGTGCTCCGTGAAAGTTTCAAGTGCCGTGTTTGCCTGCCGCTGGACGCTGGGCGCAGGATGCAGGGGAGTCAACAATGGCCGCCACGTGACGCTGCTGAAGGAGAGAGGGGGAAGGGGGTGTTGGTGATAACCAGACAGCTGGGAGCGTAGCTAACACCTCCTGTGTCAGGGGAAGATATCAACAGTTGGTGTCGCTGTCAGCTGCTTGAAGACAAGGTAGATGCACTTCTTTTATTCAAACTTAATTCGTGCCCCAACAGTACGCTCGATAAGGGCTAGTTTTAATTTAGTTTTTGACTAGGTCTAGGCAAACTTTGTTTTAGTTAAGGGTTGGGATAGCTTTGTTTTCGTTAAGAGCTAGGTGTAGGTTGGCTTTGTTTAGTGTAGAGTGAAGATATCTTGGTTTTAATTTAGAGCTAGGTGAAGGCTGGCTTTGTTTTAATATAGGTCTAGTTTGAGGCAAGTTTATTTTAAGTTAAGTGCTAGGTCCATGTTAGCTTTTATTAGTTTAGCTAGTATTAGTTTAGCTCTGGGCTAGCTTTATTTTAGTTAAAGGTTAGGGTGAAGGCTAGCTTTGTTTAGTTTAAAACTAGGTGTAAGCTGGCTTTGTTTAGTTAAGAGCTAGGTGTAGGCTAGCTTTGTTGAGTTAAGGGTGAAGATATCTTGGTTTTAATTTAGAGCTAGGTGAAGGCTGGCTTTGTTTTAATATAGGTCTAGTTTGAGGCAAGTTTATTTTAAGTTTAGTGCTAGGTCCATGTTAGCTTTTATTAGTTTAGCTCGTATTAGTTTAGCTCTGGGCTAGCTTTATTTTAGTAAAAGGGTAGGGTGTAGGCTAGCTTTGTTTAGTTTAGAGCTAGGTGTAGGCTGGCTTTGTTTAGCTTAGAGCTAGGTGAAGGCTGGCTTTGTTTTAATATAGGTCTTGTTCGAGGCAAGTTTAAGTTAAGTTTAGTGCTAGGTCCAGGTTAGCTTGTATAAGTTTAGCACTGGGCTAGCTTTATTTTAGTTACAGGGTAGGGTGAAGGCTAGCTTTGTTTAGTTTAAAACTAGGTGTAGGCTGGCTTTGTTTAGTTAAGAGCTAGGTGTAGGCTAGCTTTGTTGAGTTAAGGGTAAAGATACCTTGGTTTTAATTTAGAGCTAGGTGAAGGCTGGCTTTGTTTTAATATAGGTCTTGTTCGAGGCAAGTTTATGTTAAGTTTAGTGCTAGGTCCAGGTTAGCTTGTATAAGTTTAGCTCTGGGCTAGCTTTATTTTAGTTAAAGGGTAGGGTGAAGGCTAGCTTTGTTTAGTTTAAAACTAGGTGTAGGCTGGCTTTGTTTAGTTAAGAGCTAGGTGCAGGCTAGCTTTGTTGAGTTAAGGGTAAAGATACCTTGGTTTTAATTTAGAGCTAGGTGAAGGCTGGCTTTGTTTTAATATAGGTCTTGTTCGAGGCAAGTTTAAGTTAAGTTTAGTGCTAGGTCCAGGTTAGCTTGTATAAGTTTAGCTCTGGGCTAGCTTTATTTTAGTTAAAGGGTAGGGTGAAGGCTAGCTTTGTTTAGTTTAAAACTAGGTGTAGGCTGGCTTTGTTTAGTTAAGAGCTAGGTGTAGGCTAGCTTTGTTGAGTTAAGGGTAAAGATACCTTGGTTTTAATTTAGAGCTAGGTGAAGGCTGGCTTTGTTTTAATATAGGTCTAGTTCGAGGAAAGTTTAATTTAAGTTTAGTGCTAGGTCCAGGTTAGCTTGTATTAGTTTAGCTCTGGGCTAGCTTCATTTTAGTTAAAGATTGGGGTGGAGGCTAGCTTTGTTTAGTTTAGAGCGAGGTGTAGGCTGGCTTTGTTAAGTTTAGGTTGAAGATACCTTGGTTTTAATTTAGAGCTAGGTGAAGGCTGGCTTTGTTTTAATATAGGTCTAGTTCGAGGCAAGTTTAATTTAAGTTTAGTGATAGGTCCATGTTAGCTTGAATAAGTTCAGCTCTAGGCTAGCTTTATTTTAGTTAACACATGTAAATAAAACGGTCACACACTTAGTCACCACTGTAGAAATTGAGTTAAGAAGAAAGGTCACCCGAAACATTTTTGTACAAATTGAGTATAGACGGTTCCAAACTGAAATACCATTGCATACATTGAGTTTAATTGTATTAATATTGTTCATTGTATTTTGTAGAATATTGTATTAATACGTTTTAAAATGTATAGTATCATTGTAGTTTGGTTTGGTTTGGTTTGGTTTGGTTTGGTTTGGTTTGGTTTGGTTTGGTTTGGTTTGGTTTGGTTTGGTTTGGTTTGGTTTGGTTTGGTTTGGTTTGGTTTGGTTTGGTTTGGTTTGGTTTGGTTTGGTTTGGTTTGGTTTGGTTTGGTTTGGTTTGGTTTGGTTTGGTTTGGTTTGGTTTGGTTTGGTTTGGTTTGGTTTGGTTTGGTTTGGTTTGGTTTGGTTTGGTTTGGTTTGGTTTGGTTTGGTTTGGTTTGGTTTGGTTTGGTTTGGTTTGGTTTGGTTTGGTTTGGTTTGGTTTGGTTTGGTTTGGTTTGGTTTGGTTTGGTTTGGTTTGGTTTGGTTTGGTTTGGTTTGGTTTGGTTTGGTTTGGTTTGGTTTGGTTTGGTTTGGTTTGGTTTGGTTTGGTTTGGTTTGGTTTGGTTTGGTTTGGTTTGGTTTGGTTTGGTTTGGTTTGGTTTGGTTTGGTTTGGTTTGGTTTGGTTTGGTTTGGTTTGGTTTGGTTTGGTTTGGTTTGGTTTGGTTTGGTTTGGTTTGGTTTGGTTTGGTTTGGTTTGGTTTGGTTTGGTTTGGTTTGGTTTGGTTTGGTTTGGTTTGGTTTGGTTTGGTTTGGTTTGGTTTGGTTTGGTTTGGTTTGGTTTGGTTTGGTTTGGTTTGGTTTGGTTTGGTTTGGTTTGGTTTGGTTTGGTTTGGTTTGGTTTGGTTTGGTTTGGTTTGGTTTGGTTTGGTTTGGTTTGGTTTGGTTTGGTTTGGTTTGGTTTGGTTTGGTTTGGTTTGGTTTGGTTTGGTTTGGTTTGGTTTGGTTTGGTTTGGTTTGGTTTGGTTTGGTTTGGTTTGGTTTGGTTTGGTTTGGTTTGGTTTGGTTTGGTTTGGTTTGGTTTGGTTTGGTTTGGTTTGGTTTGGTTTGGTTTGGTTTGGTTTGGTTTGGTTTGGTTTGGTTTGGTTTGGTTTGGTTTGGTTTGGTTTGGTTTGGTTTGGTTTGGTTTGGTTTGGTTTGGTTTGGTTTGGTTTGGTTTGGTTTGGTTTGGTTTGGTTTGGTTTGGTTTGGTTTGGTTTGGTTTGGTTTGGTTTGGTTTGGTTTGGTTTGGTTTGGTTTGGTTGGTTTGGTTTGGTTTGGTTTGGTTTGGTTTGGTTTGGTTTGGTTTGGTTTGGTTTGGTTTGGTTTGGTTTGGTTTGGTTTGGTTTGGTTTGGTTTGGTTTGGTTTGGTTTGGTTTGGTTTGGTTTGGTTTGGTTTGGTTTGGTTTGGTTTGGTTTGGTTTGGTTTGGTTTGGTTTGGTTTGGTTTGGTTTGGTTTGGTTTGGTTTGGTTTGGTTTGGTTTGGTTTGGTTTGGTTTGGTTTGGTTTGGTTTGGTTTGGTTTGGTTTGGTTTGGTTTGGTTTGGTTTGGTTTGGTTTGGTTTGGTTTGGTTTGGTTTGGTTTGGTTTGGTTTGGTTTGGTTTGGTTGGTTTGGTTTGGTTTGGTTTGGTTTGGTTTGGTTTGGTTTGGTTTGGTTTGGTTTGGTTTGGTTTGGTTTGGTTTGGTTGGTTTGGTTTGGTTTGGTTTGGTTTGGTTTGGTTTGGTTTGGTTTGGTTTGGTTTGGTTTGGTTTGGTTTGGTTTGGTTTGGTTTGGTTTGGTTTGGTTTGGTTTGGTTTGGTTTGGTTTGGTTTGGTTTGGTTTGGTTTGGTTTGGTTTGGTTTGGTTTGGTTTGGTTTGGTTTGGTTTGGTTTGGTTTGGTTTGGTTTGGTTTGGTTTGGTTTGGTTTGGTTTGGTTTGGTTTGGTT